>JAAGVU020000044.1:2691166-2730458 GCA_011763525.2 Mormyrus iriodes | reverse complement strand
ACGCTTCACGATGTATTACCATACCGATCTCTTCAGCTTCTCCATTGAACAGCTAATGTAAGTGAACAAGTTACGCCTATGGGCTCTTGTGGGTAGCGGCTTTGGGGAGGGCCGGCAATATTGGGTGATTGGGGGGGTATAATAAATGGGGAAAGGATATTATTTGGTTTGAGATCACACAGTCAAAGGAACCTGATTCACGGTCACAAGTCAGGGGTCACGGGCACGGCGTAAGAATTGTGTTTTAAGCTATTTATTCTATTTTTTATAATGAAATTTGGTTTTGCTTTGATATTTTTGTCATTTCAGGAAAAAAAAGTAGGCAAGGTAGGCAGCAGGAACTTAGGACAATAATTTTGCATTGTAAAGAAATTGCACCTTTTCAGTGGTTGTATGAGACCATCTGTTTAAAGTATTAAGTGAGAAATAGTACCTGAGAGAGCTCAAAGCACCTTATAACGGACTGAGTTCATGCAAGGCTGGTCGCAACAGCTGAAGAGTACACACAAAAAACCCTTAAATTCATGGTTTCAGATTGAAGAAAGTTCAAATCTGAGAAAGCAAAAGGCCATAGGCGAAATCCCGAATATCTTCTGGACTGTCTGAGCATTTCTTTCTGTTTCCCTCTTGTCATTAGTTGAACATGAGAAACTGAAAATATTGATAGGTTGACCATCCACTGGTCAAAAATGTGCCCAAGAGGCATACGTGCAACCCAGGGGTCTCAGACTTCAGTCCTGGAGCGCCGGAGCCCTGCACATTTTTGGGTTTCCCCTCACATAACACACCTGATTCAGCTCCTTGCAACTCCTTGTGTTAATTACCACACAGCTCTAGAGCTGAATCATTTGTAGTGGAACAAGGAATGAACTTAGCTACACAGGGCTCCGGCCCTCCAGGACTGCTGTAACCCCTCCTGCTGCCCTCTACTGGAGATGGGACAGCCCTGCGCTCAGTTTGCATGGACCAGCCGTATTGTTTTTGTTCCGTTTGTTTTGGGAGTTTTGTAGCACCGCATAGGCCTGGCCATGAGTGGCCCCGTCCCCCACTGTGACCTCAGCATCTGTGTTCCAGGAAGCCCTGCCCCTAGAGCCCATGGTGAAATGCATGTGTTAATTACTGTTTCTTTTCCATGATAATAAAAGCAGTTCCTAAAGAGCAGCACCTTTAACTGGTTGAATAAAAGGATGTTCTTGGCTGTAACCCCCAGTTGTGTTGTGGACTCCTTTAAATATTTTTAATGTGTTGTCGACTCTTTTAGCTGCATTTATAATGTTGAAAATGCATATTAGTGGATTAGTGTGTGTAGTTGTTTTTTAGAAATAGATGAAATCTAGGGTTCATGAAAATATTCATCTCAATTTAAAATATTAGTAACCAAAACAGAAAAACAGCTGGTTACAGTTTATTAGGGATAATTGTTTATGATATCCACAGAGTGCAGGCTAACGCTCTTAACCAGGGGTGGCATGAACGTAAACACTGAATATTTTTTGTCTGCGGGCAAAAGTAAGCTCTGCAGATTAATAAAAAAATAAGTCAGTAAATAGTTTTTTTTTGTTTTTGATAAATATATTCACTCTTGGCTGCTGGGAAATTAAACTGTGAGGATTATTTTTATTAATTGCAGTTACTGTAGGCTGTCACCTTCTGTTTTATAGATGCCGTTGGCATCAATAATATGAAGTGTGAGTATCTGAAAAGCAAAGACCTGTGATGGGCCATTGCTTCTGATATGCTACAAAAGTAAAATTCACCAGGGGCAAGTATCACAAAACAGGATTTCTTGCTTAGCCGGATAACTTGTCGAATTTAAGGTAGTCTGGGCTAAATGTAAGTGAATGATGATAAAGGCCATTTACACTGGGGCACCTTAAATCTGTCAAGTTATTCAGCTAAGCGAGAAATCCTGCTTTGTTATACAGGCCCCTGCAGTTGGGTTTTTATAAACAGTTTGAGCACCTTATTCAAGATATTAAATGAAAGCAATAATTATTCATTCATGATCAAATTATGGAATTTGGGTTTGGATAGTTTTAGCTTTTCAAATGTTGCAAGGTCAAATGCTTCATGGTGATTATAGATCATTTAACTGTTTGTATGCTCTACAGAACTGATGTCCATGTGGCACTGCACCCCACTCAGCAGACCTCTCATGGGAAAGTGGCAGGCATGGGTGCCTCACACCTCATGCAAGTTGGGTGCTCCATGCGTTGTAGCTAACTGGGATCTAACTGGCAAGTGCCCAGAATGATGTGCCCTGCAATGGACTGGCATCCCACCCAGGGTATTCCCAGCCTTGTGCTGCCTGGTTTAGGCTCCAGGCCCCCTGCCACTCTGAGTAGGAGAAGTAGATAGATAGATGGATGGATGGATGATAGAATTCTAATTCATATCCACATAGGTAACCCCAGATCTAGTCAAACCCTCATATGAGACTTTTCTCATAAGTTGGTTTTGCTACCATTTTCAGTATAAATTGATGTACATTGTGTGATATTTGATGGACCAAAGGATGTCTGCCACTTAACTAGCATGTAAATGTGGCTATATCTTTAACAAGAAACACCTTCTGAGAACACACAGCAACAGATACCGGACTGATGAGTTGCTGTATTCCACAATGCATTTTACTTTCTTATTGTCCACATCCATCCATTTTTATCTATTTAGTTTGTTTGCTTAGTTCACCACTGAGTAAAAATATGTATTATATTATATTGCCTAATGTAGATACATATAACAGTGTGGTTATATGCTGTCCCAGAAAAGCTACTAATGTGCTGAACAGCCCAAAGGCGACCATGGGTCTTTACGCTAATCATTCAGACATCTAATCTATGACGATTAACTCCCAAGTCTGTAAAGGTATATTATTATCAACTGGGCCGTATAATAAGACAAACCTCAATATGATTCTCTTTGCCGAAATGTCGATTAAAAGCATATGATTCAATAGGATGTTACATTGTGACAGGGCTGGATTGGCTGTCTGCAGTAATGGGCATTTTCTCAGTGGCCTGAGGGGCAGCAAAATTTATTGTGGAAGCCAAGCTGGCAAAATACAAAGGTGGAAGTTTCAGGTCCAGAAAGTAAAAATCCAGACCAAGATTTTGTTTCAACCAACCATTCAGTACTCTGTGACTCTTAACACTCAACTGGTTGGTTGAAACAACATCTTGGTCTGGATTTTTACTTTCTGGACCTGAAATTTCCACTTCTAGCAAAATATATCGCTCAGCAAGTCATCATGGGAACCACCCGGTTATGCAAAACTCATCTCGGGGAATTCCCCCCTCCTCAGTCATAAAAATGTATCATACCATCCAGTTCTCAGCAATATTTACTGTGGGGCCATCTAGTCTATCCCGGCTTAGCACAGTCACCTTACATCTCTGGAGGCCAGGGTTCAAGTCCCTGCCCCAGCTCTACGTGTGCATGTCGACTGTAAAAATCGCATTTCCGGAGCATGCATGGCAAGGTGAGTCGCAATTTTTAATGCTTCTGTTCCATAATGTATATGTTCATGTCATTTCCTACCAATCTGGTGAGTAAAATAATTTGGAAATATGTAAAAATGTAATTGCTCTAGGCTTCTGTTCTGTTAGTGTCTGATGTGGTAGTATAATGGCTGATTGCACAGGTATTGGTCTGTGCACATTTATGTGTGTTATGAGTGACTGACAGCTCCTTCTTATTGCCTCTATGTTGTTTATCTTCATTCAGAAGGAAGCAAATGGGGAAAGCCGTAAGCGGGAGAAATGACAGGTACTGAGCAGCCTGGGACACGCAGGAAGAGGTCATTGGCCGGGGGGGGGCGGAAGATGAGGCGTGTAAGACCAGCCTCTGACCAATCTGACTGTCACAATATCTCATCAGCCCGAAAGCCAACTGCAAAACCAGTTAGCTGGATGGATGATGAATACTGGCTGGCCTGGGACATGTGGAACGAAATCATAGACCGGGTCGATGATGGAGAATGCTCCCCAGGATCTCCAGCAACTGACCAGACTGGGAGGTGCAAGAGCGTAACCACTTATGAGGTGGTGATGGCTGATTTGGATGGAGAGAAGATTATAATAAAGCTGTAGCTGAACAAAAATAGGCTGAGTATTGAAGCTCTACTGCTGGACATTTTTGAGGTGGAGCTATTAAATTTAGATGAAAGTGGTGCCAAGTTTTAGATCAATCAGATAACAAACTGAACTGGTCAAGGTGGAACACACTGAAGCAGAAATAAAAATGACAAAACTGGGAATAGTCAGCAAAGAGTGTCAGCAGGGTGATGTCAGTGTGGAGATAGTTGAGACAACACTGCATGAAGTCTGGAAGAGCTTTGGAAGCAGCTACGGTCAAGGTGTCAGCTGCTAAGGAAGATGTGCTGAAGGTACCGCTGTAAACAACACGGCAGAACTGTGATCAGGGAATGTTTGAGCATGGCTGGCAACCAGGCGAGGCACAGACTGGAGCTCGACATCTTGTCAACCTCTTATAAGACTTTAAAAAAATCATTAAAAGTCATTGTGAACCTAACATTAATGAAACATTTAGATATATTGATAACTGGATAGCCTCTGTAAAATGCTTTGTTTTTTAAATGCATTGTTTTTACAGGGTCTCTCCTGGACAGGATGCCAGTCTGTCACTGGCCACACACACCATGGGCAGTTTAGAAAGACCAATTCTCTTCACTGCATGACACAGGACTGCTGGTGCATGTAAGGCACGTAAATGCTAGGCATAAATAGTGTGCCTATATTGTTAATAATGTGAGAGTAATAAGCTACAGTATGTCAATGTTGTTACCGACTGAGCCACCATCCTTATACAGTTGATTTAAATGTTACTGAATCCATCCAATCAAAATGTTCAACCTGCTCAGCGTCATGGTGGGGCCTGGATGCAGAGGGGCCACGGCTGGGGTGCGCTGTGGGTGTGATGATGCACTAGCAGGCTCGGTGCAGTATGCAGCAGTCTCTGCCTATAATGTTTTTGGTTTCATGTCTTTTACTGTACTTTCAGGAATTAAAAACTCTGACTTTATTGCTTCTACAGGGTCTTTCTCTCATTGTCTCGTTTCTGATTAATAAATTGACAAACAGACCAGATCCTGATCTATGAAAAAATCTCACTATTGTAGATGTGTAGAGGTACTTGATCAGGTATGTTGATCGATTATGACTTTTTTTGTGTTGCGATCCAGCACGGATCCCTCTGCTTGCTCCCTTCCCACCTTCACCTCAGATTCAGGGAACCCCCAGCCTGCAGTGCCTGTGAGAAGCTTCCCATTCCGAGGATTTGGTCTGAAGCAAATTACTGAACAGCTGAAAGTATCACAGATGTCTAAATGTTTGAAAAACTGAGTTCCCACCCCTCTCTCCCCCATCAGATATTTTTTAGATGATTATAGGTAAGGAATCTTTATGGTGTGACTGGCAGCATTACTGTAAACACTGACATTAAAGAACCTAATGTAGAATGTATTTGGCTAATAGGCAATATGTTTACAAAATAGTAGTTTGTAAACACATCAGTGATGACAGTGATGGGTGGCAATAGATCCATCTGTCTTCCAAAACCTCTATTCCAGTACAGCATAGCATGCCAGTCCCTTGCAGGGCACTCACACACAAAACCTAGAGAATGAATTTCTCCTAAACACATATCTTTGGAGGATGAGAGGAAGTAAGAGTACCCAGCGGAGACTTCCACAAACACTGTCACCCTTTGATCATCACAGGAAGTGCCACCATTTTGCCTCCACTTCAGGTCCCCCCCCCCCCCCCTTGAGCCCATAGACCCACGTAGAGCTGGACAACTCCAAAGACACTTCTGCAATTTGTGTAAACATTTACCAAGCGACCTTCAGTCTTTGTGCCATTTCAGAAACTGAACGACTTGTTGTACACACAACGCCCAATCTGGGTGTCTAAAGGCCTCAGAGGTCCATTACAAAAGGGTGTGGTCACTTTCTGATTTACAAATCATACAAACCCGTATTTAATTGGAGACAGAACAAAGACAATATATCAAATGTTGAAACTGAGAAATTTTATTGTTTTATGACAAATTTATGCTCAATTTGAATTTGATGCCAGCAACATGTTTCAAAAAATTTGGACGGGGGCAACAAAAGACTGGAAAAGTTGTGTAATGCTAAAACGAAACACCTGGTTGAATAGCTCACAACTAGTTAGGTTAGTTAATTGGCAACAGGCCAGTAAGATGATTGGGTATAAAAAGAGCCTCCCAGAGAGGCACCGTTTTTGTGTGGGGGGCGGTCCACCACTATGTGAAAGATTTTAAATTCCCTCTCGGTTCCCTTTCGGCTCCAAAAAATAGCTCAAATGGCCCATTTCGGGGGGCCCTTACCCACCAATGTCAGCCTTTAAGTTAGTCCGCCCCTGAAGCCGTGGTATTTTTGTCCGTTCATGTATCCAGCAAGTTTCTGTTACTAACCGGGCTAAACTATAGTACCTGCTCTATCCTATTTGAACCATTACCTGAGCAGGGGGCGGGTGGCAGCCCCTATTCATTAGATTGAAAATGGCAGCCCTAAAAGGGTCAATTCCTAGAATCACCCCAGTTGAGAGGTGTTTCCAGTTGGCTCATTTTGTTCATTGAAGGATCTCAGATCTATCATAATAGACTGAAGGACAAATGCGTGTTATGCTCAGACGGGAGAGCGCCGACAGTCGCTGTAGACAGTAATGAAAAATGTCGTCTGTATCTGCAATGCATTTGCTGCAAAGATGACGGACTAACTTTATATAACTCTACGCACCTTAGGCCATCTGCGTTAGAAAGCGTTGTACCTGCCTGCTATTTAAGTCCAAAACCTTACTACTGTCTGAAATCCCCCGATTAATCGAGGATAAGGTTTTCGCAATATGTTGTTCTGCAGTATTCAGTTTCTGCGAAAGTTATTCCTAGTGTGATGTGAGATTATTTCTTGAACTGTAAACATAATTTCGAATAAACCAAAAATGTTCTCCTGAACACAGCCCAGTACTTAAAATGCTGGTAACATTTTTGTACTATTGGGGGGACATTATTGTTTGTGCCTTGAGGATGTACAGCCTCAGTGACAAGCAAAGGTACCATTTTTTTCTGAGTGTACTGAGCTGGGAGGCTTTCCTGGGCAACATAAAGAGTAAGTCAACCACTGGGCGCACTTACATAATCACATGGCTTTGTATTTTGGGAGGAAGCCGGAGTATAACGCAGGGAGAGCATGCAAGTGTACGGAAAACACCAACTGCGCTATTTTGTTAATTATTTCTCTCAGAATGCTGCCATCTCCTGGCAGGTAGATGGAATAGAAGTAGGCATATAATAATTGTTCAACGCGATTTCTATTCCCTATGTTTCACATGTAACGGCCAACTACTGTTTAAAAAACAGTCTGTAAGACTATCTGAATATGAAACCACTAAAGGTGACCACATTACAAATCGGGATATTGGCAGATATTTTGGAAATTACTTCGTTTCATTAACCATGTTGGTACTCGCTTAATATTCTGTGATATAATAGTTAAATGTGTTTGTATTTTTCCCCACGAGGCGGCAGCATATCGACAAGAAAACTCCGTTTTTCTAATTCCACTGATGTTGATAAAAATATAAATTAATCGTCAAACACCTTTTTTTGGGACATTCACGAACATACTGCAGTTATGAAAAAGCAATTTTATTGTCAGAAAACATGACTAATAACTGACATCTACTGTGTCGTCTTTTGATGCCCATATTATGACAACACACCTTGGGAGACTCAGGGAAGTACGGCGCATTCCAGGAGCCTTATGGAGCCCCTATTGTTCTTTCACATGAAATGTCCGAAGTATTTAAAGTGTATTCCTGCTGAAGGGGGGTGGTTAAAGGAAGAGGCTGAGACTGGTAGGGGAGGGAGAAGTTCCATGGTGAGACAGGTGGTTGGATTTGTCCTTTGACCACAGCAAAAGGACAGAATCCCTATAGAAATATTACAAGCAGCTGAAGAAGAGGAGGATGTGGATCGCTTTTCCTGCCATGGAAGGATCCTCGACGACAAAGAATGGAGAGGCTAAGAAATGGGTTCCATTAATAAGAAGCCTGCACATCACGTGAGATTTATGAAACTCTTCGAAGTGTCATGTTTGTGAAAGTTCCAATGCATGTTTTACTTTTTGTATACTTCCAGTAGGGGGCATCATAGTAGCTCAGTGGGTAAAGCTGCCATTTCACACCCACAGGGCTGCAGGTCTGTTGTGTATATTACCTTCAGATGCATATTGTGTTTGTGCGTGCATGCCCTGGATGGATGGTGCGGGCATGGATGGATAGATGGATAGACCTTCCGTACATGTGTGACAGAATTAATCCCAGCCCAGTCACACACTAGTACGGGCCAATATCAATGTGCTACGGTGATCTCTTAAAAATAATTTTTATTTTAAAAAAAATTCATCAACTTTGTGGATATGAACTGAAGGCTACAGGGATCAGCACTTTACATCCAGCTGGAGATTAACCTACACCTGTCCCCCAAGAGTTGCATCCATCTACTTATAAACGCATTTTGCCGCATTGGATTAGACTGTATGACTGAGTTCAGCCAGTCATCACTGTGCACAGTGGCACCATCCAGCAACATAAAGGACAAAAAGTCCAGAGTCCATCAATCACTGAAATGGAGCTCAACCCAATAGCATCCAATAAGATAAAGCCAGGCACAAACCCTGCAGCGAGTCATAGGACATGCATTGCAACATATGTTTTGGTCAGCATTGGGTCTGATGTTGTTTCCTGGTAAGGAGAGGGTCACTCTCAGGACCACAATGTACTATACTCCATTCTTGCGTAGGTCCAGACCCACAACCCAATGCTGCTTAATAGGGACAAAGATGCCTTTTACCTAATAGTTCAAACAGGGAACATCCAGTACAGAATCAAGAAAACTCACAGAGGAGGTGATTTTGTTCCATGAATTCCCCTACTAGTCGGATGCCTCTTGAGATTCCATGAATGCTTTTATGTTGTGTTTCTGGTACCTGAACAGTCTTATTAGGTTCTTGCTGTTAGATGTTGTGTAGCTCCTGCTCCTATATTACTTACACTTGTACCTGGGCATCCACTGGAAGCTCAGCCTCGCTGCACTTATGCCTGACTGACTCCTTGACAGTATGTGTTTGCAATGTGCTATTTTTCTCATTTGTACGTGACTTTGGACAAAAGACTGTGCTAAACATTTAAATGTAAAATGGGGTAGTGATACTTTATTCATCCCTGTAGGAAAATTCACTTTTCACGTACTCCATCTTGATCTCCACGCCAGACAGACACATACACACATGAGAGCCACAGCGCCAGTTGATGGCAGCATCCATGCAGTGACTGGAGTTAAGGGCCTTGTTCAGGGGCCCGACAGCGGCAATAGTGCCAGCCCCGGGATTTGAACCAGCAACCTTCCTATGAAGTCCTAGCCCCCTTTGCCACACACCACCCCCTAATACACAAAAATAGCAGAACCAGTCTGGAAGGAGGGGGAAATTAAATGAATAACACAGATACCAGGAATCAGCTAACACTGCTTTCTGAGACAGACAGTATAGCCCCACCCCCAACATACTGCACAGGGTTTTTTTTTTATAAAACCGTTTTGTGATATACAAGATGCAGTGGGGGGGTTTTTTAGGTGTGGGGGGGGGGGCACTTTTCATGCTTTATTCACAGAATTCTTCGTTAAAATCTTAGACCACAGGAACCATTTAATATGGAGGAAAAGTTTTACTTTACGATGGTGCAGGTTACAGATCCAGTTTCCATATCCGAATAGAAAAAAAATTTCACAAGACAAAGCAAATTCCAACTATGACCGTAACACATTCTGTGTCACTTAAAGTAAATACAGCTACACAATTAACTGCCTTAATACTAACTTAAAATAAAATGCAGTCAACTATGGAAGTAAAAAAAAAAAAGGGCAGAGACAAGGGATCCATGATGGTGAGTAGGAAAAAAAAATTCAGTTTATCAACCTGATTTTAGTCAAATATAAGCCAGGCAGTTTGGAAAGAACAGTCTGTTCTCTTCTCCCCAAAAATTGACAGCTTGCATGTGCCTGGCCCAGGTGGCATTCAGTACAGGGGCAGAGCAAGGACAAAAGGAGCAGCACGGGAGTCTATTTGACCAGAGGTCTGGTTTTGTCGTCATCACCACACTGGTGCGCTTTGTATTTTTTGACCTCAGCCATATATTTAGTCCAAGCATCTCCTTTACCAGCCTCAACCTGGAAAATGGGAAAGAGACTGTGGATGAGTTTGCAGAAGCTAATTTCACTGACCTGCACGCTGCCTTTTAGGCAATGTGCAGTTTAACTTCATGGAGAAAAACGACTAATGCAGTGCAAATCCTATTTGCAGGAAGAAACCATTTATAAGGGATATCCCACACCACTCCAATAAAGGACACCATAAATCTTTGACAATAAAATCTGCTTTTGTAAATCAAACGGCAAAAATGCAGAATCCAACGTATTAAAATAAAACATCCATCACTCTCTGCACAAAATACCATGCAAGTTCTGTCAGTGTCATCAATATTAATTCACGAGACCCCCAGTGTTTTCCTATATTACCGTTTGATGTTTTGATAATTGCACATTTCATATGATTTTTAAGAATACGTATTATTCATTTCATTAATTTAAAAGCAAGACGGGCACCTCTGGCTCCAGTTTCCGCTTCTTGGCTACCATCCCGGTCTTGAGGGCCAGTTTGGCGCCGCCTCTCCGCTTGCCCACCTGGGTTGTAGGGGATAAAAGACTGCAACCGTTACAGGAGCCTTTCCAGGGGCACCGATCATGTCGGGAACGATCAAGGTCGGCGGCTGCAGGCTACATGCCAAATGCTACTGGGAGCGTCCCCAGTGCACCTTACTGGGCGGCTCACGGCGCGATAACATGGATGAACGGCTCCTTCGGAACGGGCCATTCCCAAACCGTTATTTTGTTAAGGTCGGGACATTAATGTATTAAAGATAAATAAAAACGCTTTTAGAAATCAGCTACATTAGCCGGCTGGGTATTTTCTAACGCAATGTTCTTTGAATGGACCCTCTCGCCAGTTACTAGGATTAACCAGCTTGAGAATTCTCGCTGCAACACATGATACTGAATTATTCAAGTAACTGGCTAACTTTAACTAGATGAATATGGATGCTGCTAGTTTACTGGTTTGCTTTAATCTCCGCGTGATTACTGCCAAACCCCTTACAAAGCTGGTCACGTTAAATGTCTTCTTTTCTTGCGCCGACTGGCCCTCTTCCGCAGACCTCCTCTCGCTCCGCTCTTGCTCCACTTCTCTTTTCCTTTTCTCTTCCTCCATCTTTTTCTTAAACATCTCCATGAAGCTGCCGTCGTTGGCGAAGGCGTTACCGCCGGCCGCCTTGCAGGGCGCCGGGCTCGAAGGCGAGCCGCCGGGGCTGCTGCCGCTCGAATCGCAGCTGCTGCTGCTGCTACTCTGGCTTGTTTTAGTGCTGCTGCGCTTTGAGTCCATGGTGTTTATTTTAAATGCCTGGTACTTTATTTGCGAAGAATAACGCGGCTCCAGCGGGCGTTCGAGCGGCGTCCTCCGGCTGTGGGTAACACAGCAATGCGCGACCCCACCCGAGCCACTCCGCCGTCAGCTTACCTAATGACGTTTTATACGAGCGGATACAAAGTCGCTTTTTGTATCTTTACGTCGGATGACTGACTATCAGATCGAGCATTCCTGCACATTACTAAATCATACCCAACATGCATGTAACCGTGCGGCTACAAGCTTAACTTAATAAGAGATGGAGTGGATTGTAGACTCTAAGAAAGATTTTACGCTTTCCACAAACGTGAAACTAATTTGAATAGATTAAGTGGAAATAATGCTCTGTTATCTTAATTCTTTCTGGTAAAGTTTATTGGAAAACCTTAGCAGGCGTCCACCATCTTGCCTTTCGCGGAGATGCACCTTTGTTGGTTTTATGGAGGATTTTTAAACGTCTCATAGATGCAATACCGCCGCCTACTGGCCTGGAGGTAAATCTGTCAGTCAATCCAAAGGCTCCGTTTCGCGGTTAAAATATTTTCTTGTTAAAACACCCCATATAAAATATTTCACATGCTATGTTCCGCTATTTTTCATAGTTTCAAAGATTAAAGTATCAAGAGTATGAAAAGATAGAGCAGCTTATTCGTGCACACACTGAAACCGGAGCACGTCGGAGAGCCAACATGGCTGCATTTCCGGTTTCCCGACGCCTCCGACTTAAAGGGTTTAATTTATGCCGATATCTTTAAAAAAAAAAAAAACACCCGGTCGGCGTTAAAGATGGCGGCCGCTTTGGACGACGAGTTCGAAGATGCACCTGATGTAGAGCCCCTGGAACCGACGCTGAAAAATATCATTGAGCAGAAGTCGCTAAAATGGATCTTCGTGGGAGGGAAAGGCGGCGTTGGGAAGACGACGTGCAGGTGGGGAAGGACGGCGCCGGAGCGGCACGGCGGTTTGGAAGGGGATTACGAAGTAGTTCTTACTGCTACATTGATTTTTAAAGCATAACTGTGTAGAAATAAAGTTTCCACGTTCTGTTTGGCGTGAATGTGTAATGACATAAGGAAACATTAAGTGTTAGGCTGTTAACAGGTGTACGCCGAGTAAGCGGTGGTGTTTCGGGGATAAATACCGGGGCTGAGCTTCAGAAAGCGCTTTAAACGCTGTGAAGCTGCCGGGAGCCGCGTCTCCCCCCGGCGATCTGGACGGGGGTGAGAATTAAACAAACAAATGCTTGCAGCAGTGACGGGACAGCGGACGGGACAGTTACAATGTGACATGTCCGCCTCAGTGATGACTTCTCTGATCTCAAAGAGGATAAAATGGCATGAACCGAAGCCTGAGCCGGTAACCTGTTATGTGAACGTGTTAATGGAGCTGTCCTGCCTGGCGGGTGTGTGCACGCCATGTCGGTGTGAGTCGTACCCATCTGGTTTTCAGGTGTCTTCGGTGGAGCGTTTGCTGTGTAAGGGATTAACGCCTGGTCTTCTCTGCTGGTTTAGCTGCAGTTTGGCGGTGCAGTTGGCCAAGGTGCGGGAGAGTGTGCTTATCATTTCCACAGACCCTGCCCACAACATCTCTGATGCCTTTGACCAGAAGTTCTCCAAGGTGCCCACTAAAGTCAAGGGCTACGATAACCTGTTCGCTATGGTCAGTGCTCCACCTGCACGCTGCTCCACAGCTGCATTTTGGGGGAATTTTCTTTCTGGGTTATGATGAGCTAACTATCCACCCTGACAGGGAATATTTATTTTTCAGTATGCTCTATATGCATTAATCTGTTATTTTGAATAAATCATCCTGTCAAGTTAAGTACTTATAATCACTATGTTTGTTGGCAGGACACATTCATTTTGAATCATGCTTTGGTAAGACTGTCATGTGACTGACCCTCCTGGATTGGGGGTTGTGTGCTCATGCAGGAGATTGACCCCAGTCTCGGGGTGGCGGAGCTCCCAGATGAGTTCTTCGAGGAGGACAACATGCTGAGCATGGGCAAGAAGATGATGCAGGAAGCCATGAGTGCTTTCCCGGGTATTGACGAGGCCATGAGCTACGCAGAGGTCATGAGGTTAGGCTCCTCCCCTCTTATGCACGGTGATCCCTGGCCCTTTGTTTAACACCGTAAAATAAGATTTCTTTTCATACTACTAGAGATTTAAAAAATGCTGATTGATCTGTTGTGGCAGTACTGGTTAGCACTGTTGTCTCATAACTACAGGGCTGGGGGTTCAGATCGTGTGTGTGTGTTTTGCTTCCATTTTCCTTGTGTTGCACAGGTTTCTTCTAGGTTCTCCAAGGGTCAAAGACACACAGCTAGGTTAACTGCTGTCTCTAAATTGCCCAGATCAAAGGTGCATGTGCATACCCTGCAATGGACTG
Source organism: Mormyrus iriodes (assembly GCA_011763525.2). Lineage (NCBI taxonomy): Eukaryota > Metazoa > Chordata > Actinopteri > Osteoglossiformes > Mormyridae > Mormyrus > Mormyrus iriodes. Next base: position 2,716,504 of record JAAGVU020000044.1, on the reverse strand, counting down.
GAAATGTGGACAGCTTGTAATAGGCTCCAGGCCCCCACCTTGATATGCAGTTAGAGGATAAATGGATGTTCATCTGTTTGGCCGGGGGGGAACACTGATAAATCACTTTTACCGAGTACAGCTACATTGGAATTCTTCTCTTTACCTACCCCATAATGTTCTCCATAGGTTGGGGCTTATGGCACAGGGTCAGCCAACGTGCAGCGCCCCTGGATCTGGGGGTTAAGGGCCTTGCTCAAGGGCCCACAGACATGTGACTGTTATGCTGAGGCTTGGGCTCGAACCGGCAACCTTCTGGTTACAGGCATAGTGACTTTGCCCACTAAGCCACTCGCCACCCCTGGGTGACTCATCTGATGATGAGTGTTGAAGGCTTGGTTGTATTTTTGGCAGTGATGTCACTGGCTTCTCTCGTGTGCCCCTCGGTAGGTTAGTAAAGGGAATGAACTTCTCAGTGGTGGTGTTTGACACGGCCCCCACCGGGCACACACTGCGTCTGCTGAACTTCCCAACCATCGTGGAGCGGGGGCTGGGCCGGCTCATGAGGATCAAGAACCAAATCAGCCCGTTTATCTCGCAGGTGGGCCGCTCCTACGTGAATTCAAACACTGCTGATGATGTCACACTGCCACAGTAATACCTAGCGAAATTGTATTGTGTGAATTTTTATATTTAAAAATCTACAGTAATATACCCTAACCCCTCTCTGCAGATGTGTAACATGCTCGGTCTGGGGGAGATGAATGCTGACCAGCTGGCCTCCAAACTGGAGGAGACTCTCCCTGTCATTCGCTCTGTCAGCGAGCAATTCAAGGACCCGGTGAGAGATCCATTTTTGTCTGACTGGTATGGCAAAGATTTCTGGTCCATGTCCCAAGTTACCACTTAACCCAAATTTCTATAGTAAAATATCTGGGAGAAAGCGGTACTGATCTCCGTAGCGGTGCATTAAAAACAACAGCAGTTTGACCATCTGGCCTCCTGCCTGGTTCTTCTCGCAGGACCAGACCACGTTCATATGCGTCTGCATCGCCGAGTTCCTCTCCCTCTATGAGACGGAGAGGCTGATTCAGGAGCTGGCCAAGTGCCAGATAGACACGCACAACATCATCGTCAATCAGCTGGTGTTCCCCGACGCCGAGCGACCCTGCAGCATGTGTGAGGCCCGGCACAAGATCCAATCCAAGTACTTGGACCAGGTAGTATGGACCAGCCCCGCTGCATACATTAAAAATGAAGATTTGGAAATGGTAGTTCCTACCCTGCATTTTTTATCTTGTACACTTAATGATTTTTCAAGCGTGTTTAGAGCTTACTCAAGCAGCTTGCTTGGCTGAAGCCTAGTATAGTCACCTACTGGCGGTGATACTCGTTGATCTCTCAGGTGATTTCATATGATTATTTGCCTGTGCTCATTTAGTTTTATAAGAAGTGTATTTCTTAATGTTTAGTTAATCCATCCACTTTCTGTAGCTGCTCATCCTATTCAAGGTCACCAGGGGTCCAGAGCCTATGGGCACAACCCAGGATGGGGTGCCAACCTATCACAGGGCACACACACCATTCACGCCTATGTGGCAATTTGGCAACACCAATTAACTTCAGCATATTTTTGGACTGTGTATGGAGTATGTTGAGGAAACCACATGGGGAGAACATGCAGACTCCACACACATGGAACCCTGCATGCTGTTCTACAGCTGCATTCTGGGAGAGTTTTGCTTCTGGGTTTTTATGTATATGTTGTGTGTGAGTTGGCAGAGACTTGAACCTGGGTCCCAGAGGTGTGAAGCAACAGTGCTAACCGCTGCACCACCCTGCCACCCATGGTTGATTCATTTTAATTAAAAATAGGCCATGAAAAATACCATTATTAAGAAAAATTCAGGTAGCAACCATCTAATAACTTTTAAAAATAACACCCCTTGTTCTTAATTTGTGACAAATGTTTCACATATTTTCAAAATTTTAAATGGCGTTTCACTTGGTCACCGACGGTGGACAATTAGGCTGTAGCCAGCTTGAATATTCAGCCATAGTGTCGATTTATTGATCACTGATTACAAACTCCCCTTTTTGTTCTTATTTGTGAAAAGTTTTTTATACGGGTAAACATATTCATTTTGGCTGTAGCTACCTTTTTTTCAGCAAAATTTGGCTGAAATTTAGTATATTTTGATAATTTAGTTAGACTTTGATCTTGTTGGGCAACATCTAGACATCAATAAAAATACGAAAAATTTTGCCAGGAATACTTTCTTACAATGCAAGACAGATGGGTGAGTGCATGAAAAACTACCACTTTGAAATTTGACTCATAGCTAAGGGTCACGCAGGGTTTTTAAATCGGGTGTTGTAGGGACAGCACCTTCATGCAGAAATGGAACAAATAGCCTAGCAAGGCTCAGCAGCTATCAGTGATTGACAAAATGCTGCTTCATGAACCATTTGCAGTATTTTTTTTGACCCTACTAGATGGTGCTCGCTGTTCAAATAAGGGCACAAAACATGTAACAAAGTAAACCAAGAGCACCATCTAGTGGGGTAGATAAATACAGCACATGGTTCATGAAGCATCATTTTTTCCATCACTAGCAGGCAGCCTGTTTCTGTACTCACCTCTTTTCTTCTTCTGTAGATGGAAGATTTATATGAAGATTTCCATATTATCAAGTTGCCACTATTGCCCCATGAGGTTCGTGGGGCAGATAAGGTCAACACTTTCTCCCAGCAGCTCCTGGAGCCCTACACCCCTCCCAAAAAGTGACTTACCACCAACACCGCCCCCCACCCCACCCCATCCCCAAGGTTCCGTCGACGTGTCACTTCCAAACCGCTGTGATGTCAATGCCTAGAGAAGCACTACAGCGATGTGATGTACGCACGAACAGTTCAATTCCTTTAGTCGCTCGCTACCCATCTATGTGTTTTATCTGGATGTTTCTCAAGAGGAAAATAACTTTCTCCTACAACGTAGGTGATGTATTTTTGTTTTTTTTTGTGGTACTCTGGTTAAAGTGTAGTGTCCCACCAGCGCTGAGTTTCCTTGGCTGGGTCAGCTGTGAATGGACCCGTTTTCCTGGGTTGTGTGCGGCATCCGTGAGTGTAACACGTTCTGATCTTATCAGGTGTTGTTGGGGTGTGGCTTTATCCGCTCTGTGGCTGTGCAGTCAGATTGTGTATGATGGTTGATATGGTCACTGATTTGTGTGTGTGTTAATACAGCCTGAGGATTTAGATCACTGCATATTTCTTTATTATTAAAATCCATGAAAGTCAAATGGGAAAATTTAATTCAGATGTTTCTTTATTTGTGCTATACCCAGTTGTTAGATGGAAATTCCCTTACAGGCAATGGGTTGCATCACTAAATATTAAGGATGAAATGAAGTGACGTTATTAAATCGGAAAAAGTGTTTTGCCACAAAACCGTCAATCCGGTTCATGTTTAAAAAGGAAATTGGCTCAAAAAATTTTGGCAAATCAATAGGGTCACTTATGGCATGATTTTTAAAATAGAGTTCACTTAGTCTGATGGTTTTTACAGTGCACAGTGAATACAGTGACTAGTCACTGTATTCACTGTGCACTGCAAAAACCATCAGACTAAGACATTTTTAATGTCTTCACATCAAATGTAGGACACTTGAATACGTTCTGATCTAAATCGCTGAATCAGTTGTTGTACCAGCAACCTACAAGTGAAAAGTGACAGCTATCTTATGTACTGCTGTAAATTTTTCCTATATAAATTGGATAAAATGCTGACCACTGGCTAAACCTCTGCTTGCACACTTGCAGCGGCCATGTGTTTGTTACTCTGTTATGTGACAGGCAGAGAAACGCTCGATAACCAATCAGAAAGAGGAGGCACAGAAGCGAGAGAGACACACGAGGCAAATGCATCCTGGCGCTCAGGAATCCTGATTTATTTTAGTGCAAAACCATGTCATCCAACGTACACACACCTATCATTGCTAAACCATCACTTCCATTTAGAGTTCAAGTGATAAATGAATGAAATTAGGCTCCAAATTTCTAGAAAAAAAAAACTGCAATAGTCTAAACACCATGGCAGTCTTCAGACAGTCAATACAGAAGTCAGTTAAGAAATAAAATCCACTGTGTTTAAAAGAGACAGCAGTCCCATGCAAATGAGGTACAGGGCATTTTAGCTTGCATTGTGTATTACTATACAGCACCATCGTTTCCACTTCGGCAAACAGCACATGGTTGGCAGCACCTCTCACAGGCAACACAAACCACTTTGCGGTGTGCTGTGATCAGAACAGCGCACGGGACTGCAAACTCTACAGGGTCTTCACATTTTTAATAAAATTCTACACCATATTCAACTCTGACCCCATCAGAGCAAGAAGCCTCCAGTCACAGTTATACACTTTTTGGCCTTGTGCATTTAAGGAATGAAAGATGAGAACATCTTCCATTAAAACCCAGAAGAAACTGCCGGCGTAGCCAAAACGCACTGGGTTTCAGTCACAGGATTTGAATTGCTTAGAAAGGCAGTAAACTTAGGAGTTAAATAAAAACTAAAGGAGTTAATACTTTCTTAAGTGGGAAGAATAATTCAATGATTGAAAACAAAGCTCCACTCATTGCAGACAAACATTCAAGACACTTCCATAGTAATTAAAACTGACACAGCAGTACACTGAACGTAATAGTTTAAAACAAAGCCAGGCAGTGACCACACCCCCTGTCCCACCCTAATCAGAAACAGTCTACACTACTCTCCATCATACCTATACCTATACATATCTATATATAGTCACTTACGATACGTTACCACAGCCCAGAGGCTACAAGAGACAGACATTTTCCACCCTCGGCTCCAAAGTCCTCACTCACGCAGAAGACCTCTATTATTTCACAGATAACGGACAAAACGTGAAGGAGACAACCATGATCCAAAAGCAATACCAACACGTTTCTGTCCGTATGAACATGTAACATTCCCCAAGTGTCCAAAGCTTACCATTTTAAAACGACCATTTATAAAATCTGACAGCATCGCCATAAAGTTTACAAGAGAAACCACATGCAGGGAGTATCTCTCTCCATACTCCCATTTTTGTTTTTTTGTTTTTTTAAAGAAGTGAGTACCGTCCTGGTACGCATTTGGCAGTGTGGCACATGCGTTCTGAGCTCATGACCACAGAGAGCCTGTAACAGTCAAGTGGTGAGATTCCAAGAAAAATCCACAAGGGGGCAGCCAACGTCTTCCACAAAATAGAAAACATTGATTTCAGAAGTTTGTGCACAAATTCAGATCTTGACAGTAGTGATCTACACCTTCTCGTACCTTCTCCTGTCTTCTCTTCTCACACCTTCCCCAGCTTCTCCCCCTCCTGCCGAGCCTGCAGCCTGGAGGTCAAGCCCCTCCTGGCGTGGGTGGACTGCCTCTGTTGGGCCAGGAAGGACTGACCGTGAGCCAGGGAACCTGATCGGTCGCTGGCCACCTTCTGATGCAGAGCCATTCCCTGGGAAGTGTGACAATGACATAGGTCCACTAGTTGAGACATAGGTTACACCAGTTCTTTGTCACCCTACTCACAGAACCCAGCATGACTACACACTCCAGAAAGTGATACAGCGTTGTGTGCCCACACACATACACACTCACCATGTTGTACCAGGCATTGATGATGATCCGTTCTTCCTGGTCGTATCGGGACCGGACCTTCTGAAAGTCATGCTGTGACAAAGAGCCACAAGAGGGTCAGTGGAAGCGCTATGCAGTCCGGGCCAGGCTGCAGTACGATTCCGGCGGGGGCTCACCTCGAGACTCTGGAACTTCTGGCTCTTCTGCGCATGCAGCATGGGGGAGACAGTCATGGATGGCAGTTGGGAGTCCTGCATCTCAGTCACCTGCCGGACGAACGCAACTTGGTCACAATGTCACCCTCTTTTGGCCGACAGACACATGATGAATGTGTCTGGAGCCTGCCTCACCGCCGCGAGTCTATACTGCTGTGCCAAGTGCTTCATGTCCTCATCCTTCTTCCTCAGCGTCTCCTGTAGCTCGTCAATCTTCCTTGCCACTAGGGGGCGGCATAGGGTCGGTTAGCCGAATGGAGTCGAGTAACTGCAAAAGCCAACGGCAGCAGAGGAACCTCACCGCTGTTGTTGACTCGGGGCTCCAAGCCGTCGATAAACTCCCTCTTCTTCTGAAGGTCAGAGTGCACATCATGGGGCTTCTGCCTGCACAGACAGACAGAGACAAGGCCACCTGGAACTACACACTATTGTGATACTGCTCAGTGAGAGCAGGCAGAACTCACAGGCAGCATTTAACGAAAAACAATGCTAATGCTAACAACTATAATATGGCTGCTCTGTCTGTAAGTAGCACAGACTGCAACAGCACCATCACCCATCGGGGGGGGGGAGTCAGATGTATGGCACTGCATCTGGGCGCAGCAATTGTGGAGGCTGGAGCTAAAAGGGGGGTCAGGCTGAGTGGGGCTCTTGGCACCGAGGGAGCAATAAACCCAACTCACAAGCGCTCCGGCAGTCTGTTCTTCAGCAAAGTCGACTGCAGGGAGGGAGGGAGACACATTAAAATGTCAAATTATCATGAACAGCCCAAAGTGACATTTAACCGAGCAGGTGGTACCCCGGCTGCATGGATGGCGAGAAGTGGGCAGGAGAGGCAATGAGGGAGACAGACAGGGGGCGGGGCGTTAACCTCCACAGCCAACCATGTGTCACCGCAGCACAGTGTCAGGTAGGGGGGGGGGCCTCACTCACATGCTGGGCCTGGCTGTCCTGCACCTGCAGGGCCATTGGCAGCTGCTCCAGCTGGGAATGCAGCTTCGAGATGCGCAGCCGGTTCAGCCTGGGGGGTCAACAGGCAGATAGGAGTGAGGCGGCAAGGTGGCCAGTGAGCGCGCGCACACACACACACACACACACACACACACACACACACACACACACACAGCTCACTGTCCTTCTGTTGCCCAGAATACATCCCACGCACAATGCCAGACGGCACCGATCTTCACAAACACCTCCCCCACACGCACAGGCCGGCTGGCACACACTGAGCACGCTCCAATCTGGCCACTCCAGCCCACACGAAACACCGGCTCCCTCTGGAGGTGGGGGGGGGGGGCGGAGCACATATGTACGGGTTACCTCGCGCACAGATAACCCTTTACTGCTGGCAAACCAAGCGAGGCGACTTTCGGTCCAAACGACGGTTTTTAATTAAACAGCAGAAAGCAGCCCCCCCCACCCACAGAGGCAGACCTGTCCTGCTCCTCCATGGCGCCCAGGCTGCTCCGTGACGCTTCCAGCAGGGCCGCCAGCTCCCGCAGCTGTTGCTGGTAGCCGTCCTCCTGGGCACGCAGCTGCCTGTTCTCCCCCTGCAGCCGGAGCAGCATCTCCCTGTGGGGATGTCACCAGGTCAGGCACACCCCCCCACACGGGCCTCGCTTTTTTAATTAGTGCCACGGAGTGGGCGCCTGAGTAACGAGTCAGCTGAGGTGCGCCTGGCCCCACGCCACTGGATCCTCACCTGAACTCTGCAGGCATCATCTCTGCCGCCAGGTTTCCCACTGGCTCCCGGAGCGAGGTGCCTGTGGGCCAGCAGATGGCGCTTTCTGTGAAATGGGGCGAGGCAGCTTTCCGCACACTGGGGGCGGGGGCGGGCTGTACCTGCTTGGCTGAGGCATGTCTGCTGCACCTGGGTGCATCGTAGCTCCTCATTGGTCTCCCGCAAGGCGTCCCGCTCCGAGACAAGGCGCTGCACAGGTGGACACAGACGTCACTCAAACGGGCCAGGGGGCCGTCAGGGGAATCGGTGCCCCCTGCTGGTGTTGCACCCACCTCTCTCTCTTTCAGCAGCGACTCGTACTTGTCCTGCAGGGTCTTGTACTCAAGCTGCCACTTCTCTGCCTTCAGGGCCTCGGCCAAGTGCTTGGCCTGGACCTCCTGTACCTGCGGGGAGGGGGGTGAGGCATACACACAGGCGAATTCTGGGTAACGGCTCAGGCTATGGCTGTACTCAGGTTACCAAAGCCCCCCCCACACCTCACCTGCAGCCTGCAGGCGTCCAGCTGCCCCCGCATTGAGCCGCTGCGCCGCTGTTCCTCCTCCAGCTCGCACGTGCGTCGCATGTACACCGCATTGCGTTCCTCCAGCAGCCGCACCTGCCGCCGCAGGTCGCCCAGGTCCTCCAGCTTGCGACGGTAGGACTCCACCAGCGCCTCCAGCCGGCCCACACGGTCCGATGAGTGCCTGCGGTGGGTTGGGAGGGGGGCTAGTCAGTCAGCAGGTGAGGAGCTGAGCGACTGCACCAGTGCCATTACGCATTTTCTCAGTATTTATGTTGTCATGAGAATATAGGAGAGGACGGGCACGTGCAAGAAATGCAGTTTCGTGGGCCTTAGCACCATGAGCCCCTGTGTGAACATTAAGCCACATTAAGAACTGCTTTCGAGTCCCCCCCGCCCTGCCCCGCCTCCTCTCCCTACTCCATCCTGCCTTGCCCCATCTCCTCCCCGCCTCCTCTCCCCACCTCAAGACGTCCATCTCGTCCTTCAGGCTCTGCGCCTCCTGGGCCAGGCCAGCCAGCTCCTCACTGCGGCGCTGCAGGTCCAACAGCTCGCGCTCCAGTAGGTCCCCACGAGCTCGCATCTCGTCACGGGAACTCTCCAGCCTGCAGGGGTGGTAAACCGCAACTGTGCTTTGACGACACAGCCGCTGACCTCAAGGCTCCAGCTGAATTCCCCCAGCTATATGAAAGCGCATATTTGCATTTATCTGCAACAAGTCTTGACTAAGCCATTACAGTCCTCCATGAAACTCTGCCACCCCACAGAGGCTCTCCCCCAGCCCCCCACCTGAAATTCTCCTCGCGCAGCTGTTCCATCTGACTCTGAAACAGCAGCATCTTCCTGCCACTGATGCTGTTGGGTTCATCAGGGCTGTAGGGGGGGTCACTGTGGCTCAGCCGCTCCCTCAGCACCTGCGTCTCCGCCTGCAGTGACGCCTTCTCCTCCAGGACCACCGACAGCTGGGTTAGGTGGGGGGGAGTTGCAAAGATATCAGATGCTGTGGAAGCCCGCCAGAGCCAAAGGGAACGGGCGGAGTGCGGCGAGTGTGCAGAGCCTTACTATAGGGTAATGCTAAGGGATAATGCTAAAGGCTAATGCTAATGCTGCGAAACCCCGCCAGAGCAAAGGGAATAGGCAGAGTGTGGCCAGCGTGGGGAAGCTCACGACAGGCTAATGCTAATACTGTGGAAGCCCGCCAGAGCCAAAGGGAATAGGCAGAGTGCAGTGAGTGCGTGAAGCCTCACTATAGGCTAATGCTAAAGGCTAATGCTAATGCTGTGGAACCCCGCCAGAGCCAAAGGGAATAGGCGGAGTGCAGTGAGTGCGTGGAGCCTCACTATAGGCTAATGCTAATGGAAGGCAAAGGAACGGGCACTGAGTGAACAGAACGGGGTGACAACGAGCCTAGGAGCAGCACCGGAGTTTGGAATCACACAAGATGGGAACACGCTTGCAAAGCAAGCCATATAATTCAACAAGGACTGATGGCACCGTTCACTGCAGACCAGAGAGCAAACCCAAATCATGAGGAGCTACGATGTAAACTGGAGGGGTTTGGGGGCTTCATGTCTCACTTCCGTGGGGGATTGGAGCTGCAGAAGCAGACATCTGGACTCGGAGCTGGGCAACTCAGGAGCACGGACGTCGATGCAACACAGATGGATCGGGACACACGTTTACACGCAGCCTGCAGTGTTACCGAGGCGATGGGTGTGTTTTGGGTCGGCATGCTTGAGGACAACTCGGGCAGCATGACGAGGCCCCCGGAGGTTACAGGTCTGTGAGCACCATGCTGACAAGCAGAGTGAGGAAGGAAGATACACAGAGAGCCTCCGGGCAACGCGGGAAGGAGGCTCAGCGGGACCAGCCTACAGCCAGCAAGCACTTTCACCACAGGGAGGCGCGAAAACTTACCGGTTAGACATCAGCGCTGCACAAAACCCTCCCGGCCCTATGCTGAGCGACAAACGGATCGCATTAGCGGCTAGCCATGTGAGCGGCGAGAGGAGCCCGAGATCAGACCCTCTGAAATGTTCATATAGAATCAATCTTCCAGGAAGCGATTCGTTTTGCATTTGCTTTAAAGGAGACGCAATTCTTGTATCATGACCTCATTCTTTCATGTACATTTAAACACCAGACTTTACAGCACAGCTCAGTCTTTAAACACCTAAGCTGACTAACAGGGCGGCCACACAGCGATTAAGCGGCACACACTGAGCATGCTCCACGCTGACCCCGCCCCCTCCGCCCCCTCACCTGATGCTCCAGGTCACGGCAGCGCTGATTCAAGTTGTCTTCGGCCTCCTCACTAAGGAAATAGTACTTTCTGGACTGAAGAGGATTGAAACACAACAGAGAAGGACAGGAATGGTTATAAAACGAGAACAAAGAAAAATAAATCAGTAAAACAGTAGGAGGCACAAACCTGATAGTCAAAGTCCGGGAACTTTTCAGGGCTTCCTGGTTCTGACGCATCTTTGGTTAGAAGCTAGAAAGCAGCAACGTCATCAAGGTGACGAGAAGAATGCAGCCAGATCTCCAACAGGACAGCGTTTATTTTATTATTATTTTTTTTAATCAAGCATGCTCTCATACTTGTCAATACGGCACATTTTAGGTTGTTGTGAAAGGATTCACTTAGCGATACTAAGAAAAATTACCAAAGTACAGAATGGACTCTTACTTCCTGGATGGCCGTCATGACAACGTGCTGGACTGACTCTTTCAGGGTCATGATCTGCTGGATGTGTTCTGTTGGGGCAAAAACACAAAGCCGTCAACTCACGGTCCATAGGAGCCTCTGAACCAGGAACTACCAACTGTGGGACTGTCTGCTAAACCACTTCACCACGTTCACCTTGCTTTTTCTCACAGCTGACTGCACATCCCAGCACCAGTTGCACCAGTTTGCCCAGTTCAGTCACATTTCCCATTTCTCCAATCAGGATGACATCTGGCAGATGGTCATCTGAGACAGGATGTCCCAGTACCTACAGAGAGAGGAGGAGACCAGGAGCATGGAGACTGACCGTTACCTGCAGTTGAGAACGTAAATACTCTAATTTCACAAGACAATAAATCCAAAAACTCTGACAAAAGATACTCACATCATGGTAATACTCCAGTATACTCTGAAGAATCTTCTTCAGGTTGCTAACCTGCACAAAACCCACTCACATTAACCACAGATTACTCAGGTTACTTACGTTCTCAAAGAAATGACTAAGGTAGTTATTTTCGAACATTGCTGGTTAGAGCCCTTGCAAAATCATTTCACATATTGGTTTCCAGCACACCACCAGCAAATCTAAAGACAACCCTGATAACTAGTCTAGGTAATTAGTTACTTGTGTAATAAGTTCAGTGTCTGATTGGTAAAGCAGAATAAGTAAGTGGGAATGGAGAGGAATGGCCATCTAACCGCAGCATGAAGTTGTATTTCCTACACACCTTCAGACGCCAGTTTGTGGCACTCTCCTCTTTGATCCTGCCCAGCCACGCCTCATTGAACCAGAATGGGTCTCTGTGGACAACAGAACGGGGGAGACACTGTAACCATATTACCCAGGGCCACAGGACGCCCCGGGCCAAACGGCCCTGACCCCAAAGGCCCATCAGACGCCTGCTCTTACATCTTGTGCAGCACGTGTGCGATGGCCACACCACTGGTCAGGTCCTGCATACTGGTGCAGCTCGGAACCTGAAAGGTCTGAAGCTGGGGATGTTTGGAGAGCCAGAGTTAAAGTGGATTATGAGAAAAAGAATTAGGATTGGCAGGTTCCAAATGAAAGGGGGTTACCAGTAAAAATATGCAATAATTCACTGTGGGAACATTCATCAAATGTAACCACCGACAGTAAATCACCTGTGATAAAATAATCTGCCCTCTTTATAATTTAATTCATTTTGGGAGGATCACAAATTATCATTAGACCTCAGAAAACATCTATGGTTAACCAAGATTTGAGTGACGCCATGTGAGAAGCTGAATACAAACCCACAGTCCTGTTTCCCTCTCACTCTCCCCTGCACTAATGCTTGCTTACTATTTCAGACGGGGCTATATGTTTTATATCTTCGGGTGTTAAATATTAAAAGCTCCGTTCCGCCCAATGCGGCGTTTCCCCCTATGGGTGTCCGCAGTTTTGGAGGCACCTGCAAAGCAGAGGCTGCGCTTCACACCGGATCGCACTTGTAGGCAACTTGGAGTCGCTCCTTAGATAAACCTGTATATAACTATTCTTTCAGATAGCTACAGCGATCCCTGATAACGGGATTGCCAAAAGTCCCGGCCTTTTTGTTAACGTGGGCTACGGACCTGAGGCTCCTTTCCCTGTGTGAAGCATATGCTAGGTACCGTCCGCTAACTTCAACTGTGTGTTAAATGAGCAGCGCCGGCGTATCAAATAGCACCAAATAGCGACACGCGTAGATTCATATAGAAAACTTACCCAGTTTAACAATGAGTCACACAGTTCCGCTTTATCCAAACTCATTGTGGTTTTGCCTCGAGCAATTTCAATATATATCGGTATCACACCAGCCCGCTTAACCAAGTCCCGGACCTGAGTAAATTTGGCCTCCTTTGTAATTTTGCTCTCGCATTTTCTACATGTCGATAAAGAAACTGTGCCGCTTGTCCTTCCGCGGCCTCCGTACAAGACAATCGCCATAACAACGGATCACATAGGCGACCACCTAAATGCCCGAGTAGACGGAAATATTTTTAACGGCCGCCCCTTTCTTTTTTTTAACAATTATATGGTTATACTTGTTTGTTTTTGTTGTTCTTGGAATTTATTGTTATGTAATGCAATAGTGTGATGATAATTTAACCTGCGTACTTTGCAAAATAATTAAGGCAATTACCAATGCAAAAAGCAACGGCAATTGCTCGGCAAGTGAGAGTGTTTATAGAAATCATGCATCACAGAATAGAGAATGAGACAGTGGTGGGAAGAAAAAAAAAACAAACAGGATATCTGCGGAGATGCCGCCTCATACTGTAGTATGTCAGAGTTGCGGATATTGGCGGAGCCAGGAGGCTTTGCATTCCTGTCATTTGCGCACTGGGGTGTTTGCTTAATTAACGTGCCAGTTCCCAGAATAAGAATTTTATGCATACTCTTGCTGTAAGTAAGATGGCATGGTCCTGCACATTTTTTTTTACTGTTACGGCTTAACCTACAATGTACTAGCACCCACCCACATTTGAAGTATTTTTCGTTCGACACTTGCCATTTGGTCTGTTAAGCAGAAAAGCAACTACAGCCCAGTTGAACATTTGAAAATGGTCCGTTTAACATTTTGAAGATTAAAAGAATTATGCTGTACATACGTTTCTGTGTAGAATTAGTTTTATTCTGATAGATGCCAATAACAACAACAACAACATAATAATAATAATAATAATAATAATTAATAGCGCCTAAATGAAGTGACATCGTGTCCAGGGTGTCCCCTGCCATGTGCCCTACACTTCCTGGGGTAGGCTACACCCACCTCCCGCGACTGTTTATTGAGTATTATTGGATAGTGATAATGAATCAGTGAATAATACGAGTTATGCCAAATTAAAAACTTAAATACTTTATTTTAAATGTCTTACACCCTGCTTTAGATGGACAGTTCACCGCATAGGGAATCTCAGAAATTAGTTTTTCCTTGCACCCATACTAGGCACTAGGTGGCTCCAACGGACCAAACAATGTTCGTCTGTTTAACCCCTCTCACTTTCCGCGCTTGTATTTGGTCGTTCCTGTTGTATTATTATATTTAAGATGTTATTCTGACATACGATATAAGTAAAATGGAAATTACGCAGACATGTTTTTGCTGTTGAACGCATTTTTAATTTCAGAGTTTATGGGGGACGTTGTCTTCCCCCTCCAACATTACATTTGTTTAGCAAAATGGTTTTGTCAAAATAGTCATACAGGTGAGGCAGGCTTGGGATCAGAGCACAGGGTCAGCCAGCATGCCTGGGGGACCTGGGGCTACGGGCTCAGTGATATGAGTAGTCTACCAGCCATGGGACTCAAACTCACAACCTTCTGAACACAAACCCTTAACCTATCGAGCTACAGGCCACCCATTCAGCCATCTTCCAACATCTTAGTACAGAAAGTCTGGAGCCTAGCTACACATTCTGGGGTGCTTGACAAAATGTCCCCTTGGCAGATTTTGTGAGGTCACGATGGTACATTTGGCCCCCCAGAATACCTCTCCGAAAATATGCAGTGGAAGACACATACATTCACAGCAGCAGTTTGGACACGGCTGTTCAAATGACCAACACTTTTTGGTGTGGGGGGGGGGCTGTGTGTGTGGTCCTTGGCTTAAGAACATGCATACTACACACACAAATACAGCAGGGGAGCTGAACCAATGACCCTGGAGCCAACTACTATATCCAATTAACTTTGACCAGCTCCTAAGAGACCCATGATGCACCTAAGAGTCCCTAAGATGGAGCCCAGCTAGCATGGTGAGATGTGGGCTTTAATAATATATCACTTTATATGCACAGGAACAGTTAATAAATCTTGTAAAAAATCTCCAAATGCACATTTATAAATTGGTGCAAAACGATTGACATCTGAAAGAGGTGAGGAAAAGACTGAGATCCTGGTATTTATGCACGCCGACTGGCTGGTAAGTGTACTCACATGCCAATGTACATGTACAGCCTCCCACCCACTCGCTCCATCTTTCAGGCTCCACCTCTCACTCTCTCCATTGCTCTCTTTTTCGCTCCGCACTGAAGTACTTGTGTTTTTCACAGCATCTGTGCCAACTTCCTGTCCTCTCTGCCATTCCTGGCCAAGCCATCCATCTGTCCACCTGCTCGCTCCCCTAGCCCACCTGCGCTTTGGTGTCGGCGATACTTCCTGAAACTCAGCACGGCCAGTTAGACTTCAGGGCATCCTCACCTTGTCCATTTGGGTGACTGCAAGTCCTAGTGCAGTACTTGGTTATCCATAAAGGCCATTTAAATTATTAAGGTCTGTCGAAGTAGAGGCGCCCATAGCGGCTTCCATATTGTGCCAACAATGCAGGTTATGGGTTCAAATCCCGAAGACTGCACATAAATCGTGACTTACATCTACCTTACGTTTCTTTTGCTAATAACGTCCGGGAAATAAATTTATGTACATGTACAGCAAAAGATTAATCTCTGGACCCTTTCTCTTCATGTTTATCCATCCGTTTCCACGTACACATTGTCTGCTGTCAGTACTTGTATAAATAGTGTGTGTCTTATACCTCAACAAAATAAGTATATATAAATCAAATCTATGAGGTTCAGTGCAAATTCAATTAACTTAATTGGATTTGGCCAGTCAAATTAAGAATTATATAACCAAGGAGAGGGTGGCACAGTGAATCAGTAGGCAGCCCCATAGCCTCACACCTCCAGGGTTGTGGCTTTGACCCCCCTGGGTGCATGCTGTGTGGGGTTCCTCCTGCGGTTCAAAGTTACGCTGATTGGCCTCCTAAATTGTCCATGAGGGAGAGTGTACGTGTATGTTCCTCTCTGATTGGCTGGGGTGTATTCCAGCCTGCTGCCTAGGAGCGCATAACCCCAATAGGAAGCTAGAAGAAGGATGGGTAAGTTAAAATTCCGTTTTCCCTCACGCGCGTGTCCCTGATGAACGTGTGCCGCCTTGAGTTCTCCTCTTGGCTGTTTATTTATGTAAGTTTCTCTGCTTTCACTTCACTTTCCTACGTCCACACAGCACTTAGCGGAGCCCACGCTCTGCCTCCCTGTCTCAGGCACTCTGCGAAGAGGGACGGGGACATCGGCGACCCCAGGGTAGGTGGGCAGTGTAGGGAGCAGGCGTTCATTCTAACAGTGCCTCTTTCTGAATTTCCCTCCTCCGATTCCTCTTTTCTCTCTCTTTTTTTTCCTCCTCATTTGCTTTTTCACTTCTCCCTTTTTCACACACCCCCGTCCCCAGTGCTGCACATGTTCTTTAGGGCTCACGGGGGGGGTGGTAAGGTATTGTGTAATGGCTTGATTTCAGAAAGCTGTGGTTTTCTCTGCTGGAAAGCAGTTAAGGGAGGAGCTTTTCGCATTACAGCCTGCATTTGGCACAGTGCATGACATTTTCGAGCAACCAGCGTGCAAATGCGGGAATCATTGAAACAGATGCTTTAAATCTCATTATCATGCCTTTTATGACTTTTTTCCCCTTAAGCAGATGTTTGCAGAACTAAGGAGCTTAAAGAGGAATGCTTAAAAATTGCAAAGCACAAATGGGCATTTATACACACACACACACACAGAAACACACACACACACACACAGCCCTACTTGGTGGGTACATTGTTCACCACACAACCTTCCGTTATTTCATCTCTTAGCAGCTTCCACACCGCTAAATAATCCGCTGCCACGTTTCTCCGGAGCTGGATGTAGCTGGTATATTGCCAAGCGATGGTCCGAGAAAAGGTGCAGCTTCGCTAAGGAGTGTGAAGTTTTAAACGTGCAAATAAAAAAACCAGACTGCGAATCCCTGAAAGCCGCGGTCGCTCGGCCGCAACGCGCCGTGGCTTTGGAGGATACGGGATACGATCGCTGTGAGCCGCTGCTACGGGGACCCAGGCAGTTGCTAGAAAACTACCCCTACCCCCCCGACAGGTACCTTACCTTCACAAGGCGGGGCAACGGTGACGATCCTTAACACCAGACATGAAGTCATGTACAGGTGTACAGAAATGACAAACTGTGAAAGTCTACGGCTGTAAAAGCATTGTTACATCCTGGGAACAAAAAACAGTATTTTACTCACCCCAGATTTATAGTGCTGAATAAAACAGACAGGTGGTTGTTTTACCTGGACAGTAAAATTCGAAAACACCCATTAAACTTGAAGAGAAGTACACAGTAAATATCAGTGACTCCTCATATGCGTGAGTAAACCGGCCCATTAGAAAACAGATATGTTACATGATACCACCCCACCAGCCTGCTGCCTTCTGAAGATTAAACAGACAGTAGAGGCTGTATTACATTACATTACATTATTCATTTGCTGAGCAGATGCTTCTGTTTGAAGCCAGTTGGACACCGTACTGTTTTACCCATTTATAAGCTAAGTTTTAACTGAAGTAACATCAAAGTGTTGGTTGACAGTGTAAAGATGGATGCTGATGAACCTGTGACCTTTAGGGTCTGCTGCCCAGGCTGAATCACCCCCTCTCACCGTCGCCCATGGCTGCTCGCCGCCCTCCTGCTCTGGATGCCAGAATCCCCACCCACTCGCTCTTTCACCCCAGGGAATGCAGAGCCTGTGTGGGGTGAGTCAGCTCGTGCTGGCTGGAGGCCCCGGCCCTGGGGAAAGTCCCGACATGTGTCTAAGGTTGGCCCCCCCCCCTTACCCCTCCCCAACGGGAGGTCACATGTGACTCCTCTGAAGGCAATGTGAAGTGGGGACCTTTGTTGCATCCCCCAGAGAAGGTTGGGGTGGGATTGACAAAGGGGTTTCAAGGAGAACTGAAATTTTAGAAATGAGATCAGTTAAAATTAATTGTAGCTGAATAATGTGAACTGGTCTGGCTCCCCGCTTGCATTTTTAATGACTGGATAGAGGAAAGACTGACGTAAAATTTTATAAATAAGCTTTATGATGCGAGACACCGACTTCACGCTCATCAATGTAATAAAATGTTAAAAAGAATACTACACACGAATATCATTTTCATCAGCTTAAACGTTATGTGCAGCTGTGGGGTTCAGATGTCCCAGCGTAAGAAAAGGAGAGTAACTGAGCGATCAGGGTTCAGTAGACAGTGGCTGGAGATGAATCATGTGACCGAGAGGCTGTACGGGACCCGTGTGACAGGAGGTTCCAAGGGCGTCTCCACGTTAACGTGGGACACGGGCGGGAAATTGCAATGCCTGGTACTGTTGCCAGGGTGCATATGTAGAAATTTGGGGTCCGTGGCCAAAGTGTCACCTAAAAATACAGAATGGGGGTCGCCCACAGTAAAATTTTCAGGGTGTCCATGCCCCTCAAAACCCCTGGGACCACAGAGGGGTGTCCCATTTGTACAATGTGTCATCAGCAGATGCCACCAAAGTGACCAAACACCGTAGATACTGATGTGTTACAAAAAATTAATGTTTATGAATTTTATTTCTTCTCGTGCCAGTACAATAGCGAGATGCCACCCTAGGATTAAACCTGCCAAGTTCTAATAGCAACTTCAGTTCCTTAACCATCATGTCACCTGCCTCACTTCCCTGAATTTCTCACAGTATCTGTGTCTCCTGGTCTCTCAGGCTGACAAACTCACCACCAGACTGTCTCAGCCACAGCCCTAGATGGTTGGCTAGTAGAAAGCAAAGGTGGAAAGTTCTGGTCCAGAAAGTTCAAGTCCAGACCATTATTTTGTTTCAACCAACCAGTTGAGTACTCTGTGACTGTGACTCTTTATGCTCAACTGGTTGGTTGAAACAAAATCTTGGTCTGGATTTGTACTTTCTGGACCTGAACTTTCCACCTCTGGTAAAAAGTTCAAAACTCACATACAGTCCCTACTGTAAATACAGTATAAGCAGCATAGCTCAAGAATGAAAGACTGGTCACATTTTGCTATGGACTAAAACCATTCCAGCCTTTTAATGTGCATTGATAAATTGAGGCTCTGACAGGTGTAAAAATCATCCATTCCAGACCAGACCATGCAAAGACAGAACGTCAATGAACTCCGACTCCCCCACACATTTGACTGATCGGCCCCACCATTTAGCACAGAGCAGACCAATAAAGACAGTCTTGGCACACAAACCAGACTGATAAGCCCCACCCTAACCGTAGATCAGACTAATAAAACCTGTCTGGGCACACAAATCAGTCTGATAAGTCCTGCTTCCGCCCAGAACTCAGACTTAAACAATGACACCTGTCTCCATGCTTGTTTAAACATATTTTCTCATACTGAGACATAGCGATCAGTACAGAGGTTCCCGTGGGTGAGTTATGGGTGAGTACAGCTGTCACTCAGGATTCCATCTCAGTATGGGCAGCTGGTGATGCAGAGACCTGGACTCGGAGCCAAAAGCACCCGCTGAAATCAGAAACTGCCAATCTGTCACCTGGCGGGTAAGTGGGTTAAAAAGTTTACACTTGGCATCTGAATCACCTGATGGTGACTTTAAGAAGCAGGAGAGAGCGAAGGATAGGACTCCTGAGGAAAAGGGCCTCGCCAGTCACGCGCCGCTTTCCTCGCTTGCAATCAAACTGACAAAGCCCAGCAGTCTGTTTTCCGCACGTGAGCCTTTTTATATGCGACTGGCTGATGCTTATCTGACTTAAAACTGGGGCTTCTCCTCCCTGACGTAGCCTCCCAAACCAAGCTCCCTGCCCTCCCCAGCACACAAACTTCTGCACACGCCTGCAGATCTGGTAATTGCTGCCCACGGCCCTGCAGAGCCGTAATTATGTGCCGGGCCCCGCGAGCCGGGGGAGGGGGGGGGGCGTGCTGTCAGCAAGGGCAGAAGGAGAGGCCAAGGGCTTGTGCCAAAGTGACAGTGCGCCTGACTCAGCAAAACTGCACTCTTTACCAGAAGTGTTCGCAGCAGCCATCACAATCGCGTCCCCACTAAGCGGGCCCCGGTGCCCCTCCCCCTCCAGTCCTGCTCACTCGTCCGTGTAAGCACTTGCCCCTTTTGCCCACTTCTCCTGCCCAAGTTCCTCCGGCTATAATTTGCTACGCTACCATGCAACAGCACATGTTCACAAGTAACAGTGACACAGATGACCTGACACGAGCTGACATTTTACAGTTATTTTTAACCCTCCTTTATCGATCAGCCTCCTCATCTGTCTCTCCCTCCTTGCAGTCTGACATTCCAGATGTTTCCTTCAAGGTGTAGGCACCTGTCGCACTCCTAGCCTCCCACGAACCTGACAGCCGTTACTTTGGAGTGGGTGGTGTGCTGGGAGGAGGGTGTGCTTGGTCCTTGGCTTAGGCAACAGGCTGACGTATCAGCTGGGACAGACAGTGCAGGAGCAGAGAGATAACTGACGCCTTGAGTTACAGTCCGCACCCCGAGAAGACTG
The DNA here is from genome assembly GCA_011763525.2 of Mormyrus iriodes. Taxonomy (NCBI): domain Eukaryota; kingdom Metazoa; phylum Chordata; class Actinopteri; order Osteoglossiformes; family Mormyridae; genus Mormyrus; species Mormyrus iriodes. The sequence goes on along the minus strand of JAAGVU020000044.1, from coordinate 2,696,346 downwards.
ACAGATCCACAAAATTACTGACTGACTGACTGCATGCAGGCTGATGACTGTCCAGGGTACTTACATGCTTCTTCCTACAGTTTTCAAAATGTGTCTGACCTAAACCTGCAGTGTAGACACTAAGGTTGATCAGGGTGACAGCGAGAATAGATGCCATCTTATTTTTTGTATGTTTAAAGGGACTTCTTAAATCTTTAAAACTGCATTTTGCACGATGGGCAGATGGGCAGAGCAGCACGTTCACCACGTCCTCAGTCAGCTACATATACAACTTACGCATGACCTTTAGGTCAGATCTGCTTTAAAGACACAGTACCTGGTACTACTTATCAGAAGTGTAACACCTCTGAAAATACAATAATACACTGATTTAGTGGGAGAATAACTGGATTTGAGAAAGCACTTCTTTACACAGCGTGTAGTCTTCCTGTTAGTGTAGTACAAGCTAAAACCTTGGGTTCCTTTAAGCCAGAGCTAGATAAGATTTTAGCAACTTTAAGCTATCAGTCGAATTCTCCCCAAACGAGCTTGATGAGCCGAATGGCCTCCTCTCGTTTCTAAATTTCTTCTGTTCTTATGATAAAAGTGAAAATATGAAAAGGGCCTGATACCCTGATTGGGGGATCCCACCTTTTTTGTTTTACAGATGGTGATATCCATCCATCCATCTTCTAACCACTTGATCAGGATTGTGGGGGGGGCGTAGATGCTTTATCGTCATAGTTAACTCTTCATAAAATGTTGGCTCCTCCAGCGTCCTAAGAAAGAGCCAGTACCCGAGTCATAAACTATGGTGAGTAACTCCTGCATGGGGCAGACACAGTACATACACCCACGTCCTGATCAGAATATTCCCTCTGACAGACAGCAGCAGAGCACAAACAGCCCCACCAAGTCTTACGCTTGCACCCCCGCACACGTATGTACTTCACTTTGACGACACGACATGCAGAGAAATATCCTCCGTCAGAATATGCAGCTGTCAAGCCTGGCCAGAGGCTTAACAAGAAAATAAAAACCCAGCTATATTCTCCGTCTTTGTTCTCTTTTCCGAGTTCATTCCCGCAGGAGCGCAGTCTGAGTATGGCTGAATCTGAATTCTGTGCTGTTTACATAACCAAAATTATGGATGGAGTAGCCCAACATTGGCAAGGCAAGCTAGATTATTGAGGCGCGGCTGTTACTCTGGCGCAGCAGGGAGCATTGTCACCTCACACCTCCAGCAACTGCTACCTCGGAGCGCGTGAGTGTGTGCATGTGCGTGCTCTGCGGGGATCTGGCATGCTGTGCACAGTGTTCCCCAGCGCTGTGCCCTGTGCTGCCTGCAATAGGATCCAGGCCTCCCATGACCTTGATACTGGATGGGTAGAAATGAAGAGGACTTATCCAGGTCTTGCTCCTGAGATGTAATCACAACAAACAACTTGAGTATCTCTGGTGTGCTGATGAGAGCTGAAAATCACATGACCTCATGCAGGTCAACTATAGTATGTGGATGAACTGAACAAAAAGCATATTAAAGAATAAATAAACACAACCACAGAAACAGCAGGGTGTTTGTGATCTTGCTGAACATAAGGTTAGGAATTTCAACACTTGGGAATCTTTCCAATAAATTTCACTTTACAGCTCCAGAGGTTCTCAAAAAACGTGGTTTGAGAACGTAAGCTTACAGTTAGGGTCAGTATGGTGCCTCAGATCTACAGGATTGAGGGTGTGGATCCAGCCTCTACCACGTGGGTGGAGTTTGCATGTATGGTGTATGGGGTTCCTATGAATGCTCTTCAAAGACACGCCCTTTAGATAATCGGTGTTTGTAATATAACTGCACTGTGACACGCTGGCATCTCATCCTGGGTCTCCCCTGTGCCTTCAGACTCCTCACATACTACACAGCAATTAATGGAGACAGATTCTCCAACCAACACACTTCCATCTCCATAAAGGGTCATTATAAAAAGATCTCCTGGGTCTCCTGAATGATGGCCAGTCTCAAACCAAAGGTAGACTGATACACGGCACTGGGTCATTTGAGTCTGACTGACTGACTATTAGCATTTTCTGCACTGTATTTCACCCTGTAATTTGTATATACACTCTTGTAAATTCACAGATTGTGTCTTTCTTTCATTTATTTTATAGTCTTTGTTATTTTGCATGAGCGGTTCAGGATACATTTCACTGTGTGTCGTACCTGTATAACTATGCATGTGACAAATACATAAAGAATAAAGAATAATGAATAAAGAATGCGTCTCGGAGTGTGACAGAATGCCTGTGTCAGGTGACAAGTCAAGTCAAGTGGGTCATTACTGTCATGCCATCTATATACAATCCACAGCGTACAGCGGCATGAAATGACGCTCCCCAGGACCGCGGTGCAGCATATATACATAAAGTGCAGAAACTGTAAACAAGACAAGTGCTACACGTGAGGGAGTGGGGAAAAGGGGAATAATAGCCAATAGATAAAAATAATGGAGAATATACATACACTGTATAAGAGATACGGTGACGACTGTAGCTCTGTAATACAACAGATGTAACAATATGGCAGATATGATGCAGGTGTCGGAAATGGTGCAGCGTGGGTAACGTCCACTGGACAGTTTCACCCTTGAGGAGCACAGCTCTGGTCTGGAGCACGTAGCCCCAGCTGAATCACAGCAGACCATTCCACATACCACACCATGCCCACCAACATGACCTCCAATACAGCCACCAAGTGGCTCCGTGCGACCTGATGATACAGGAGCAGACGGAAAATAGCAGCAGGGATCCTCTCCTTAACGCCGTCACCTTCTGACCCGAGGACGGCCACGAAGTGCTCGCAGAAATGGTTTTCTAACAGTGACACGTTGGAGCGGAAAGCATGTTTCTGTCAAACATCTGAGTAATGGTGCGCCACGAGGTAACTGATGCCAGTACAGGAAGCTGCATACAGGCCCCCAGTGTGCAGAGCCTGCAGCCAGTTTTCCTGCTCCAGTGGTAATAATTAAGCCTCCCCGCCCACGGGAAGATGCAGCGGCCGCATAGATGCTAATCCAGGCGTCCGACCCGGTGCCTGTCAGAAAGATGAAGGGGCAAATAAATTGCATTCCAATTCCCGTAAAAGTGGAAGAAAGGGCTTTTGGGAAGTTTAGGTGACTCACTGGCTTTTTTCTCTTTTGAGCGGGAATCTTCTCGCCTGCCGGCTGCCTTTGGCTACCTTGGCTTTGCAGGGAACGGTTAACCCTCAAGGGTATCGAATTATGAGACGGGATGGAACTGGCGCCAGGGACCACGAGCTTGTGCAGGCAGCCGCCAGCTCCCAGCAACACGCTCACCCGGGCCAAGTGATCACAGCAGGCAAATACGTGCCCCCCTGCTGTGCCTGGTACCCAGGGGTACCACTAGAAATATGGGCCCCCCAACCCAGATTAACCCAATCATGTTCCAAATTATTTAAAGGCCCTGTCACTCTGGGTACCTTGGAATTGTCCTAACTCCCCCCCGCCCCCCCTTACACCCCCTCCCTCCACTGGCATCATTGGGCTACATGCAACATCTACATGATCTGGCCCTACTGTGATCCAGTCAGCTGTTCCCAAACTCCGCCCACTTACAAACCAGGTTCATGCCCACTTGTGAACTGTCTGGTGTCAGGGCTGGGTCTGCCTCTGCTCTGAGGGCTGCACTTGTGAACTGCAGCACATCAGCACGTAACTTCCTGCCAGACGTGCCCGGCTTCCTGACACGAAAGTCCCAGGTTCGTCACCACGGATGCTAATCGAGATCTCATCATAGGAAGTGAGGTCACGCCTGCATGCAGATTGGCGTGAGCGGCTGGGCCCAAACATCAGTCACCTGGTTTCAGTTTCATTGTGTTATCTTTCACCTATCCAGGCACAAAGCCATTATAAACTAAGAAAATCCAAGAGCACAATAAACATATTTTCTGCCGTGTAAGTCAATTACAAGAATGTAACATAACTGAAAAGCAAATTTCCAAAAATCACTGTCTGCGGCATATGTTTTCAAGAAAATTCCCGTGGAGTTGTGGAAATTTAACAAAAGATCTTTGTTGGATTACATGAGGATTGAGTGTGGTTTGGGAATTAGCTTAACAGAGGACTTCCAAAGCTGATATTGATTACTTGATACTAATACATAAAGGCTGTAAATTAACACAGGTCCTTTTATACGGCTGGATGCTGCGCTAACTCTATGTCCATCAGTATACATTGCTGCAGGTCCCTCGCTGAGGTTTGCCTTTGACCTTGCCCGTTTCTCTTAGGTTTCCACCTCCTTCTCTTTGTCACTTCACTCAGAGAGCGTGGTGTAGGCCGGGGTGTCACCTGTGTGTCATTCGACAGGCTGGATGGTGACACCATGGGAGGCAGGGTGCCATCAGGGCCCCGTCGGTCGCAAACAAACACAAGCTGTACTCTCCCAACACACACGGCTCTCCTGGGCTCTCCCACGCGGGCCGGCCTTATCGAAGGTTATAAATTCCTGGGGGTGTTTTTTTCTAAATTTGTTCAGGGTACAAGAACAAATATTGCAGATGCACTCATTGACACAGACGTGGCAAAAAAGAAAAACACGCACATTTGTTTTCATATCTTTGTGCGAAGCATCCATTCAGTTCTATGGAAAAAACCTTAATCCCATCTATGACAACCTTAACCCCTACGCAGTCCAAACCTTAACCCCTACGCAGTCCGAACCTTAACCCCTACGCAGTCCGACCTTAACCATAAGTAACCAAACAAAATACAAGATTATGGGCATTTTTAGTTTTTTGATCACAGATTTTTATAAAATTGAATTTCCCACAACGTCCCCACAACGTCAAAATAACACATTATAATACATTTGGTACCCACAATGTTATATACTATATTGGCAAAAGTATTGGGACGCCTGCCTTTACACACACATGAACTTTAATGACATCCCATTCTTAACACATTGGCTTTAATATGGAGTTGGCTCACCCTTTGCAGCTATAACAGCTTCAGCTCTTCTGGGAAGGGTTTCCACAAGGTTTAGGAGTGTGTTTATGGGAATTAACCCCCCGTTCTGTGATTTTCTGTGGCCTACCACTTTATGGCTGAGTTACTGTTGTTCCCAGTTGCTTCCACTTTGTTATAATACCACTAACAGTTGACCGTGGAATATTTAGTAGCGAGGAAATT
>JAAGVU020000044.1:2639149-2674983 GCA_011763525.2 Mormyrus iriodes | reverse complement strand
GATGTTTTAAGCTGTTTATCTTGGCAAAAAGTGTATATTTACTCAGAAAAAAAAATATCACTTGACACTGGAATACAGTATATACAACTGAAGAGTAAAACTGATACAATAAAAAGGAATATAAATTTATTCTGTTCTCCAGAAATTTACATATATCTTGTTGGATGGCTAGAAGAACACAGCTTTGGGTGGCAAATCTTTCCTCAGGGGCACCTCAGCCATTCCAAGTATTTGTTAAATTTCACCACCAGTTCACTTAATTAATTAACTTAATCATTGGGAGGTCTAGTGGTTGACTTCAACAAATATCTGGGTATACTGGATGGTAACGCCAAAAACTGTGGTGATTTTATGGTAACTTTTGAACTGGTAAGCTGACACTGGAAAGCTTTGACCGACATAAAACCATAGTTTTACACCAACACAGACATAAGTGAAACATTATTTTCTGTGACCACATGGGACTTTGCACAATATTATATATATAGAACCATTCCTCCTAATAGTTATGCTAGTAACCTTCACCATTAAGGATCCATTCCTGTAGGCTCTACCTGTGGTACAACTTCAGGTAACAGCAATTGCAACTGCCATCTGCATGATGCTGAAGAAGCAGAAGCCACTAATGTCAGCAGTGGCTCTGCACTCATATCTGACATCCATCATAACATCACAGCCTCTCCATAACCTCCAATTACAGACATAATGAAGTTTGAGTAAGCCCTCATACATAGGGTGCACAAGCCCATTTGACAATAAAGTCACATGGGCATGACTTCTTAATTGTGGATTGGCTTATTTATAGCTATGCTAACCCCCACGCTGAGAAACAACATGAAAGCGTCTATTGTGTTAGAGAAGTTCAACTGTTCAGTGAAAAGATGCTTCAGAAGGCAATAAGTGGCCTCCTGAAGTGGGGCCATTGATGGTGGCGTGGAGCTGTACTTTGTTTGTCATCTGTCGCTCCCACTCACTCTTTCGCTTCTGCTGACTGGCAAGAAGCGGAGCGACTGTGAAGGACGGCTAAAAGGCTCCTGTGCTTGTCTGGAGGTTGTGACCTCGCAGTGCTGTGGACTTGCCTGCTGTGAGTCATGGACTGTGCAAGAATAGCCTGATGCCTCGACCCCGAGAAGAGCCAAACACGAAAACACTGGCTGTAAGGAGTTAATGTAGGTTTAAATTTGGTCATATAAACATATATAGACAAACATTACATAATTAATATATATATAAAATAACGAAGAGCAAAGTCCAGTATACAAATGAAAAGATGGGCTAAGCAAATTAAATGGATAAACATGTCCTTTTTAAATTGCTACGAGCTGCGTCTACCAGGCCAGCTTTTATATCGATTCATATAGATCGTGATATTTTCTTATACATAAATTATTTTATAAACGGCAAGATCGCAGCCGCAGAAAAAATGACACAACACTGACTGTGGGAATTTGACTGTTCAGTCAGGGCTAGAAGGTGGTATTACACGCATATGTGTAATCTATTATAATATTTTTTGTAAACAAAATAACCCGTCGCATTTTTGGTACCTGGAGTATCGCAAGACAGTCGGACATTCTTCAATCTTATTAACAGTGCAAGATTAAAAGCGATGCGACAAAACACCACACACGCTAATTAATATTGGGTTATTTTCAGTACCTAGTCCTGACCCAGCATTTGGGTGACAGGCCGGACCTAGCTGCTGGGTTAAATTTGACCCCCCCCCCCCACCTGGGCACCTACACCCCCTTTGTCGGGGGAGCCCATGTTCTTTCGCTCCTGATAAAAAATCTTCATCTAAACCGATGGACAAGGCACCCAAAGACCCCTGAAACGGCTGGTGTAGCACACATGTAGCAGGGCGAACTTTTAGTTCATTGTGTTATAGTAACATTTACAATAAAATAATATTATTGACAACAATAACGTTAGTTTGAAGTTTAACTCCCTCTCTTTCAACCATAACGTTATACCGTCTTTCGCCTAATGTCAGCTAATTAAACTAGCTAGTTAACTGCGAGTTAAGTACAGTAAAGGATAACGTTTTGTCAGCGGGCAATCATTGTGGGATAAACCCTGACTGCTGAAGTACAGCTGAGCTCGCAGGGTTCACAGAATGTTCACCTTCTTAATTCTATGAGCACCAATAAATATTTAGACTTAGTATTTAAGTGATTTTATTTAAAAATGAAACCGACATAATGAGACATAAATGAACAATCCTATACCAATAGTAAATATAACCCAGTTAGCGCTGGGTAGTTGTAACAGCCGAGCATCAGGGTTAAATTACATAACCCAAGGTGCTGGGTGAAAGTAAGCCACAATTTGTTCTAACATTGACCCATCGGTGGGTTGCCTGTTACCTCAGGCTGGGTTGTTTTAACCCAGCACTTTGAGTACACACATGCTGTCTTAATGTACGTGATTTTAAATTCTATAATCTGACTACTGAACATTGATATATATTAGGTCATTTTAACTCATGTACCTGGAAACGTGAGATTAAACCAGTTGACTTAAGCCGTATTTTCGTTACATTATAACTACTGATTCTTGCAGTACTGCTAGTCACGATTATTCTAATAATAATACGTAAATAATGTAACAAAAAATAATAAAAACCTCAACAATAATAATAATGAAGGCACGGAGGAAATACGAGCATAACAAAAGGTTAGGAAAAGGTGCAGAGTTCCCTGGCATCTCGCCCAGACACGCATCATCCGCAGGTAAGAAAGGCCAGAAGCGCGTCCGCAGCGGAACGCAGCCCACTCGGGGCGCCGGGGCGCAGAGGCGCGCAGCCACCGCGCCGGACCTCAGCGCCGCCTGTCAGAGGCGTCAAGCTCTGCCTGTGACGTGGATGCTGGAAAGCCACAACCACACAGATAACACCAGGAGGGAGAAAGACATTTTGAAGCTGACATTTTATGCATGTATTTTTTTCCCCTGAGCAAACAACTGCGTAAAAATGACCATATGAAAGCAACACGGACAACCCATTGATACTTATTAAAAATTATGCATATATTTTTTCATTGAGCAAACCAAATACCTTGATCAAGGTTGTAACACCAAGATTCCTCGGACTTGGAAATGTTTTCTCTAACAACTGTGCCTTTATCAGTTACATCTATCTATCCCTCCGTTTTCCATAACTGTTGCAAGCGTGGAAGGCTGAAATGAGCCAGGAATCAAGGTACAAGCAAGATGGGCTGTCAGTACACGAAACCTATAAAAACTTATATACAGTGATAAAGAACCTTAACAAATACAAAAGATAAATAACTCAAAGTAATAAACCTCCTTATAATAAAGGATTTAGGTCTTATTCGGTGACTCCGAGTCCCTTTTTGAGAGGCCCTGTGGCGTATCCTAGCAACATGTTTCCACCGTGAGGAATCTGCCGTTTTTTTTGGCAGACATGACAGTGCGACGACATATTCCGTCCTGCGCACCCGACCCGATCAGAGTGTAGGTTCTTCTGCGTTTTTCATTAGGCGTTTTTACCTCCGTGCCACCATGTCATCCACACTTCCGAGGCCACCTCTTGAGGGATCCTTGTGTGTCTAATCCCGACAAAAAGGACGAAGCGTTGATAACTATAAGAATAATTTATTATTATTATTATTGACGTTCCGTAGTTTTTTTGATTGCGTATGCTGTTCGCTAACGGAATACACGCCACCACTTTCAGTTATACATAGGCCTACTCATGGGGATACTATTTTTTTAATGTCTGATCAACAATGAGTGAAACATTATTAAACAAGTACTTCAAAGTTTTATAATTCATTTGAATGAGCGGATGGTCACATACGATCCAAATAATACTTTATTGCGATTAAAAGCAGAGGGATATAGGAAACTACATAACCTGCGGCTTTGAAGACGGGTGTCTAGGAGTCTAACACTACCTCCAATAACCCTAATGCATTTGGTCTTGGTTTTGTGACGAATACCTTTTATTGTAGTTTTATTGATTACTTTGCCACAAAAAGGCGAAAAAACATGTTTAGAGCATGATGTAGGCCAGGGCTGGACCCCCCATTAAAATTTGCAACTGTCAACTGCAAGATAAAACTATATGCTTAGTGAAGCAGATGCAGTAATATGACATATTTCCGAACAAGAATTATATTTTATTTTCCATACAGAAAGAAATTACTTTACGCATATGTGTGAATGTCTTTAACGTCCAGTGTAGTGGGTACAGTTTGCAGAGAACTTTTTTTATCTGAATTATTTCATTTTAATTTGTCAAAAATAGTATAAAAGAAAATGAATGTAAAAATGCCCTAGCATTTAAAATTCAGACTTCAAAACAGATGAAACAATTAATGCTTGTTTACAATCGCCGAGGTTCCTGGCAGTCCCGTCATCAGCGATCTGACGTTTTGTCGTGGGGTGGGAGGAAGGTGGAGGAGGCGGAGGAATCAGTGTCGTCAGAAAGACAAACACCAATCGCTGATCCTGTTCTGTTTTGGCAGTGGTTTATCTTTTAGCATATATATATATAAAATGGCATGCAGGACGAACACCGGCATTTAGACACGAGATGCACTTCTGGGCAGCATAATAAAACCTGCTCACATTTTGGCAAACTGCAAAATACTTATAGGAAACATAACGCGGACAAAGAGGGGGAATCAAGAATTAGTCTCTGGACGTTTTGTTGCCGCACAGGAAAAAAAGGACATTGAGGTGCATTTAAGTTCTTCAAAATATATTTAGTTTTTTTCCTCTTTGATGGATAGTTCACTATTTTTGTGTGTTACAATGAAATGCATGGACATTGCCACTTGCTAAAAGCAGAAAATACTGGCGTTTAAATTTTTACTTACCAAAGCGCTCGAAAATAGGACGGGATTTTAAAAAAAAAAATCTATGCTATTCATTCATTTTCATCGTCTTTGAAACCATTGAAATAGGCCTGCTTTTGATTTTCACACTATAATTTTTGCGCATTTTACCCAAGTTTATATGTTTACAAAAATGGAACAGCCGTTTTATCACGATGAGTCGTTTATTTCGGCTTACGGCCACCCGGACGCATCCCTGCACGAATTCAAGCTAAATAAGCACCACATGAGTCTGAGCGCGGCCGAGCCGTACCGGAGCCTGAAGTCGCAGCTGCGAGCCGAAGCCGATTTCTTCCAGCCGGCCAATCAAGACGTCGGATCGCTAAAACTGGCTTCCCCCGAGCTGGAGAGACTCATCATCCAAAACAGCAACGGCGTTATTACCACCACACCCACCCCGGGTCAGTATTTCTACAGCTGCGGGATCACCGAAGAGCAGGAGGGCTTCGCGGACGGCTTCGTGAAGGCTCTGGACGAGCTGCACAAAATGAACCATATACCTCCGCCCAATGTGTCCATTGGAGCCGGCGGTGTGACGACGTGCACGGCGGCGGCCTCCGGCTTCGGCTCCTCCCTGCAGCCCGAGCCTCCTGTTTACACAACACTGAACGCGTACGCTTCCAACACTAACCTCACGTCCGGATCCGACTACCCCACAGCCACCATCAGCTACCTGCCGCAGCAGCAGCCGGCGGCGGCGTCGGCGCATCACTTTCAGCATCCGTTAGCCGGAGCCGGATTGCACGCACAGCGACTCGTCGCTCCGAAAGAAGAGCCGCAGACTGTCCCGGACATGCAAAGCAGTGACAGCTCCCCGCCGATGTCGCCCATCAACATGGAAAACCAAGAGCGCATCAAGGCGGAGCGGAAGCGGCAGAGGAACCGACTGGCGGCCACCAAGTGCCGGCGGCGCAAACTGGAGCGCATCGCTCGCCTGGAGGATAAGGTGAAGATCCTGAAGTCGGACAATGCGGGCCTGTCCAGCACCGCGTCGGTGCTCAGGGAGCAGGTGGCGCAGCTCAAGCAGAAAGTCCTGACACATGTCAACAGTGGCTGTCAGCTCATGCTAACCAGCAAGATGGAGACGTTTTAAACCTGGGGACTACCTTCAAAGTGCAAACACTGGACATTTTGCTTTAGATGTATGTTGTTGTTTTCTTGTAAAAGAAATCTGAAAGCAGTGGATCACCGATTATTATTACTCTCTAGATATATGTAGACTATAATTATAGTTTTAAATAATTAAAAATGTGCAACGACCCCGATGGCTGGAGTAGCGTTCGTGCTGGAGTAAATTATTCGACTAATCCCGGTTGTGTTTATAAGTGAAGTTGTTTGCTTAAGGAGAGAGGGGCGGGTGTATTTTTTAAAAAAATATATGCCTTTGTTACAACTCTGCTATTCCGTTCGTTGCAGCATTCCCAAAACTCATGTAAATTATTCTGTAACTGTCAGGTTGATCCGGACAAATCCTTATGTCAGTTGTTTACGATTTTTATCTGTGTACAATATATTTAAGTAAAATACCCTTTAAAATAACTTTATGTTTGTGAATTTATACATTCATCATAAGTTAAAATAACATTATGACTACCAAAGTTTCCGATAACCGCGTGTGTAGACAAAATTACACCTAAGGCCTACTATATAGTCTTCTCTGTTGATTACTCGATTCTAGTGTGGTGTTGATATAAACTTGAAAAGTAACAGTATGCAGACATCTTTGGCGTATCCGTACAAATTTACATGGACAGATTTAGAAGCTAAGCAAGTCCCAAAAGCGAAAGCGTCGGGGTCTTTTTCTGCTGACGTATAGGAAAGTGCCCATATATGGTCAATTTGGGTGTTTTGTGACGTCAAAAGGGGCTTGCTTACCGGAAACCTCCGCCCAGGTTGCCAGTTAAAAAGGATTTTAATGTGTCTGCTCTATTTCCTAGTACTACTGTAAGCGAAGTGTTAAAACACACACACACACACACAAGGATGTGGAGTTCCCCAAGTTGTATACAGCTGTTTATATCGCTCTATTCCCAAAACTGCAAAAAAGTGCTCAGACCGAGATATAAAAGGCGAAACGGTCAAGTATTGGGTTTTACGCTTCGCTAAAGGTTGAAATTATTTTGGTCCTTACTGAGGAAAAGTATTAATAAAGATTAAAGAAAAATCAAGTAGTAACTGATGTACACATTTTTCACGGTAGTACTACGGAAAACTACATCTCAGTCATCCCTGCGCTATTAACATGATATTCAATGCTGCCAATGAATTGATACTTCTTACATATGTTTACGCACATATCATCAGATGAAGTTCTTACACATGGGCATATTTTGATATTAAGTATTTATTTGCCATGAGGCACGAACAATTTTTAGCCCGTACATGTCAGCGACAAATGGGCCCATGGCAGGGGGTGGTGCAAAACAACATTTGGTGTTTCAAACCTGGTCGAAGCAATTGTCTCGCTATTCATCACATAACTGGAAATACAGACGGAAGTGACGTACGCTCGAGGAATGCTGGGGTGGATTTTCATTTAAAAATGTATTTTGACGGGCAGGCTGCCGGCGGGACAGGTTAAGAGTGGGCGTCTTGCACGTGCATGTGCACCCATTGATAGCATTCGGGTCCGGATGGGCCAGCGCACTTCCGGGGGCTACATCACCCTCAAAGAATGCACATGTCCCCTCCCCATATAGAAGAAAGTCTCCTCAGTCCCTCAGCGAGTCACGTTTAGTTAATTTCCTGCTTCACATACTTTTAAAACACGTTTAAAGCTGTATTTTAAAAAAGCATTGATTAGCAGTTTGATTCTTCGGTGGGCTACTGCACATATCCTCAAATTAAGTCACTGGTCACTAGTGAATGATGCAGAGCGCTCTCCTTAGCAAAGATGAACATATCTTGCTATTTGACAGCGACTGACCAGATGGTCCACTGAATAATCCAGCTTTAGGTGGTTACGAGTAGAATTAGACCCTTAGTGTGGAAATAAAACATTCAACCTACTTTAAAATGCTCTTGGTCACCACACATCCACATCATTATCCATATTAGCGTTTTGAAGAGGACATGTTCCATTAACACCTTTTTTGCATTTCCATTGGGCTTTTCATACCCAACATCCATTTCATCACATATAAATGCACCCAACTTTTGTCCTCATTGTACAGAAACGACTGAAATTTCTGTCACATTGCCTTTATACACCAAGAAAGATTATAGTGAAGAAAGGAATTCCCAAAGGTTTTAACTAGAGGTCAGTCATGTTGCGAAGACTAACCAGTCTTAATGTACTTCTCCCATATTTGACTCTAATCTACAAGGTGGTTCTTTAGTTTCAGATATTTTCTGATCCTTTTCGCAGCCATCACCTACATCAGATTCAGGAACGGTTGGCATCGGCTGACGGAACAAACGCAGTACCTACAGAATCTCGTGGGATGACCTAACAAAAGGCACTCAGCCCACATGGAACAGAATCGCTGGTGGTAATGGGACATTTGAGACGCATTCATTTTCCTAGTTACCCATTACGGCTCTCCTGGTCTCGCCTACAGCTACTAATCCAGCTGAATGCATATCCCCTATGAAGTATTGTTACGTTTAAGCCATTTAACCCGCTATCTTGACCAAAGTCAAATCGGGATAGATTGTTATTTTGTTTCCATTACAATCAGGAACCAGAAGAAGGTATGACCTTAGTCAACACTAATGACTGTTCCAGAGCTGGAAAGCTACCTTATGAAATAATCTCAATACAGTTAGATAAATATAATTCTGCTGTTGGATTCTTTTTAAAAACCGCACAGATTCTAGGTCGTGGAGAGGCAATCCTCATCCTGAAGCATCGGTACCTAGCAGGTTTTCTATCATACTGGATGAGTTACTATCTGCCTGAGATCAGGTGTGGTTCATCAGGGACAAGGTAGGATGGAAAACCTGCTAGATATCAGCACTACAGGATCGGGGATGCCTATCCCTGTTCTAGATCGACGTATGACATAAATTCAAAGCGGACAAAACTGGCAGCTCCTTGGGATTGAGCAGTTTTTTCCCCCCAGATGGAAACTTTTAACTTTTAATTCACAAACTTGGTTAACAGACACACTGGAAGGGCTACAGAGTGCAAAAACAATGACTTCAGAATGACTATAGGCCCCACTGGACACATCTTAGTCAAGATCTTTTTTTCTTGACCACTGTAGCTTTTAAAGTATTTAATGGAAACGACTATTCCAAAGAAGACCTATAAATAGCAGCATGGAAAATTAAATCTTTTTTTTGGCTCACGGAGCACATGACAATCACAGAATGTAACGTCTGGAATGCTTCTCTTAGGATTGCTAGTATGCATCAGGGTGGAAAATGTCACATAATCTTAGGCAAATGGTAGGGAGAAGCAACCACATACTAGCAAAGGAAAGCACAGCCTGACCTTCATTACAGGTCTACGGTAGCCCATTAATACTGTACCAGTCATTTCTGTATATATGTGTCAAACCCAATTAAAATGGCAAAACGGGGCAGCTTAAACTAGTTACTGACAAGATTCAAGTAGTAAGGACCTACAGTGTGAACTTTCACTCATCTTGCAGTAAAGATAAGCAACCGGTAAATACCCCTTTGATTTGATTCAGTAATTTCCATGGTATTCTGTCCTCTGTGAAACTACTTTTTAAATCGCAGCTGTATAGCACCACCTTATGGACAATTTGAGAATCACAATGCAGACAAATCAAATGAAAAGTCTCACTTTAAGCCCATGTCACAGTGACTAGTTACTAAAGGCTTCAGTTCCATCTTAAATTTTATTTTTTAGATGCACATCTAGAGAATGTTAGTTTAATGTCATCCAGCAGTACACAGCAATTAGATGCAAGTATAAAACGGTCAGTTTTCAGGAAACCTTTCAGATGAAAAAACTTCACATTTTCAGTGGACATGAGAAATCAAATACAGCAGCTTATTTGTACAGTAACAGTTCTACAAATACCAGGACAGCCAGATTAAGTGCTTCATAAAGAGTTTAGTGGCCTCAGCAGTAACTGACTGAATAACATTAAGTGCTTAAACATAGCAACCCAATCAGCTGAACAGTTAGTGCAAAGCTAGCATTTTGCATAACTCAGTGACTGAACTTGGGCTAGCTGTTTGGGGGGGGGGCAGAAGTTTAGTCTCGTTTAGAAAAGTACTCCTTACTCTTCTCCACATCTGGGACGATGGTATCGCTACCTGGCTTCCAGCCAGCAGGACACACTGCAAAGACAAACGAGACTTTGACTTACTGGCTTTGATTATCTACCCAGAAGACAAATGTCAACATGGCACAGTTGTTTTTTTTCTTAATACACACATTGCCTAATCATTCACTAATTTAAATATCTAAAACCCAAATAAAGAAACGACAGAAGCTACTCTTAGAACAACTTCTTGTGCATCTATTCAGTTCCTTAACCACCGTTGTCAACTGACCCTTACATTTTTTTGAAGGATCTCCATAAAGTTCTTGGGAGCTTCTCACCCCTCCCCCCGCACTCTCACCTTCCCCGAACTTGTCAGTGTGCTGGAAGGCCTGCACCAGGCGAAGAGTCTCATCGACGGAGCGGCCAACCGGCAGATCGTTTATGGTGATCTGCCTCAGGATGCCTTTGTCGTCAATCACGAATAGGCCCCTGGGAATTGTGGGTAAAAAGAAGACAAAAGATTCCAGAAGTGTCACAAGTAAGCTGGACCAGACCAAATATGGCATTTAAAAAAATTTATACAACGTGGGAAGTGATGCTGCAAAGCAGATGCCAAGGTGAGGTCATCACAAACCGGTACGCGATGCCCTCATCCTCCTTCAGCACCCCGTAGTCGTGCGAAATGGAGCGTGTGACATCTGCAACCAGGGGGATGTTCATCGGGCCCAAACCACCCTGCTTCCTCTCAGTGTTGATCCTGAAGCAAAGAGCAGAATGATCTGGACAAAACTGCAGAGTTCTGCATGCTATATTGAGCTGGCCCCACGCTCACTGTACCCAAGTCCAGAAATCAGAGGCATTTATGCACCACAGCAGTGTCAGGTCCAGAATGTAAAAATCCAGACCAAGATTTTAACTAACCAGCTGAGTACTCCGGCTGTGATTCTTTATACTCGACTGGTTGGTTGAAACTAAATTTCGGTCTGGATTTTCACATTCTGGACCTGACCTATCCACCTCTTGTAAAGGTATATATGCCCGTGTACTGTCTGTAGACTTTAGCATTAAACAATTGTCCCAGATTTGTTAATATTACAAGCTTGAAATGTATCCAAACTTACTTACAAGTGGATTTATGACTTCCTGATGAACAGGAACCTGCATATTCGGCTGACCAACGAACCTCAGACTCCCCTTTTCCTGAGCAGCGGAGAGCCGCAGGGATGTGCACACCCCTGTTTGGTCTACTCGTTTTACGCTAATGACTGTACCACAAAGAACCCATCTGGGAAACTTCTCAGATTCGCAGATGAAACTGCCCTGGCCGGTCCCATCTCTGGTGATGGTGAGTCAGCCTATGGGAAGGGAGCGAACCATCTTTCCACCAATAGGTGGCCGCCATCCCCCAAAAGTTTCTACTCTATATATGGTGGAAAAGGTTACCAACTTCAGAGAATAATCATCTCATTACTTCTGGAAATTAACAGTTTAACAGGAAACAGAGCCATTGCTGACTCACACTCTTTAATTCCCAAACTAATTCAACACATTGGTTACTGATTTGTGGCTTAAACTACGTCGGCTTTTCTCCTGGCACACAAGCATGACACCACTGTGAGTGACAGCTTAACTTTGAATCCTCACTACTGACTTGCTCATTTCCAAACCTTCTGCAATTACCAACACAGATGCATACATGTACTGTTCCCCGCACACACACATATATTCTCTCAAGCTGACTTGTAAACGTATACCACGATACATAATCAATCATGTTTACGTGCATCTGTATGTATGCAAGTTCCTACATGTGTTACGGCCACCATGGAAAAAAATCTTCTGCATTACCGTAAGGTATCCGCCAAATCAAGTCTCTATTAACAACCAACCTTGCATTATCAAGGCTGTGCTTCGAAACTAGCCGGTCGGCAAGGTGGGTTTCTTACCAGGCCAGGTGGCTGAATTGGGAGTCAACAGAGGCAGCGATGACCTCACAGCCGATCTGGCAGAACTCCTCTGCCCGGTCACTGAAGGCCACGATCTCAGTGGGGCACACGAAGGTGAAGTCCAGCGGGTAAAAAAAGAGCACCACATACTTTCCTACAGGACACACGCACAGGGCAGGAACGTACAGTTCCAATCAAACGTCTGCGCGTGCACATACTGAAAATCATTTGTTTTTCAAAAAGATGATGACCTTAAGCACATCAAAGGCATGTAGTGTTCTCTTACAAACAAGCAAGCAAGCAAACAGAGTGCTGTGGCTGATGACGTGGCCCCCACAATCCCCTGACCTAGAGCTGCGCGATATCACATTGCAATTAGATCGCGATTCTATGATGCATGTGCGATACCCACCAGGGCTTTAGATGATGCGTGATTGGGGTTTTTTGGACGCTGGCTTTTCGATACTATATGGACATTAACTTACGCCCACAATTTGGTAAGCAGATTAGCATCACGCCTAAAATATTAGTAGGAAGTGTATTGTGATGTCCAAAAGTTATTAAATCATAATAAATATGATATATCTTTGTGTTTAATAAACATGTCAGACTTTAAACTACAAAAAGTACCACCAGACCACCGACTTAACCTTGCTAATCCACAATATCTCCTCATGTAAAAGATGTTGTGGCTGCTGAGCTGTCCCTTTCTTCACCGCCACTTCAGTGCTTATCGCTTTCATGATTTACCAGATTTAATAGTAGCATCTGGCATGCTCCGAATTTAATAAACAAAATGCTGAATAATTCATGATATGCTGAATTAATACAGATTTGAGTGTCACAATACACATCTCGTTAATTTTTTAACTGTACCACTAATCTGCTTGCCAAAGTGTGGACGTCATATAAACACCTGGTGGTTATTGCGCATGCGCCATAGAATCGCGATTAAATCGCAATGTGATATTGCGCAGCCCTATCCCGACCTAAAGCCTATACAGCTGATTCGGGATGAGTTGGATCAAAGAGTAAGAGCAAGGTAGCCAACTTGTGCCCAGAACTTGTGGAAACTCCTTCAGGACTGTTGGACAAAAATTCCAGGCGGCTACGTCCAGAAGCTGGTTGAAAGAATGCTAAGAGAGTATAATGTCATCAAAGCCATAGAGGGCTATTTTGAAGAGCCTAAAAATGAGTAAATTTCATGATGCTAAGCACTTCCCTTGGCCATTTTAATATTCGATATATATTTCTTCTTTGCCTGGAAATCCTTTATTGCAAGGTGAATAGCACAGCTAAGACAGACAAATGCGTTAAAGGTTGGTGTGTCCAGACTTAACTGGTGCTGTATTTCATCACAAAAACAAGACCAAAGCTGGCCTTGAAAGGCCACAGCGTTTGGGGCTTTTCCCACTCCAGACCCCCAGCACGGCCAGAAAAGGCTTGAATTGTCTGTCAGCATAACAGTTACTGACCAAATGCTGAGGCAGCCTGAAGAGCCTCACCCATGCAAACCAGCAGAACTCAGCTTAAACCAAGGACACTTCAGTCATAACTCGCCCATTCCTCACTCGGACCGTCTACTGAGTTCCTGAATAACAGGCTATTTTTGCATTACATAAAGAATCTAAGTACCATCTAACCCCAAAGAAGGACTGCTGCTGCTGCTGGGGGGATTTATTTGCAGGCAAAACAAGTTCCCTCACCTGCCGTTTCTGTGGCAAGCCAGGCACCAATTAAAATGCAATCTAAAAACCTGCCTGAACAGAGACTTCAAGGAGCTGCGTTGGGCAGAGCTGTTCGAAACTCATTTTCAGACCCAAAACATTTATTACAGCGCACTTGATTATACGTCTGGTATCCCTTGCAGCAGCCTCACCTCTGTAGTCAGACAGCTGGATGTCTTTAAACTGGCCATCCACCACTGCTGTGGCTTTGAACTGGGGCGCTGGCTGTCCGATCCTGGCCTTCCCAGCAGACATGGTTTCAGGAAATTACTGCGAAGGACATTCAAAAAAGGCCATGCTAATGCACAAGCTGTTAGCCTTGAGATCTTCCCATTTTCCCATTAATGTAGATGACACAGCACAAGTACGAAACAAGGACCTCATTGTTATGCTTTCAAAGACCCTACAGCCATAGTTCGGGCCCCCTTGGACTTTCATGCAAGAAATCATTCATTTACTCTTCCAAAAGCTTAGACTGAATAATGGAGAATCATATAGCAAAAAGACAACAAAAAAGCATTAATTATATTTTTAAAAATTGCAAATAAAGTCAACTACATAAATTAGCGTGCACTGCAGTATATGCACTACATCCGTACACATAATTGCAAATTAAACAGTCAAAGACATTTCGCGAATATTTCTTTTGTCTGGTGCGCGCAAAGGCAGTCACTACAATGAAACATTTTTAATAACACACGGCTACTACGCTGCACAGTACAATTAATTAGTAAAGGTTCGGAATAGTGTCTACATCACGTTACAAGACTCACTTGTAGATTCAAGCAGAACAGGATTCACAGCAATCGGAGTTTCTTCCTTCGTTTACTGACACTCAAGGTTCGTAAAGATCCGATTGCAAAGAGAAAGAAGTTCAGATACGCATGTGTTGAAGTCCCGTGACTTTGTCTTCTACAGATCTCGCGAGAATACGTTCTGCAGTCACCATAGACACTACCATTACAATAGATCCTGAAGTTGATAAACTGTCGTAAAATGTAAGCCAATAGGAGACGGCACGCATTAATTTAAACTACAAATTTCTGTTTGGGCCGTTTTTCTGGCGTGTCACTGACTGCAAAATACTGTTCAAACGCTTGCTTTTTATCAGGTGTACAGGCTGCAGATCTGGACATTTGTGAGTTGTGCTGATCTGTCAAAAAAGTTTAATGTTTTTCTTGTATGATAATTATTAGTCAAGTATGGTTCAATCTGACGATTTCATCTATCTTTGAACCACATCAGTATAATCTTTGGAAACACAACTGAATTTATTATAAATCACAGTAAACTCAAAATGCAAGACTGTTGGTAGAACATGATGAAAGGAAAAAAAATCCCTTCATTATTATTAGAACTGAGCATAATGGTCGTGGTGTGATATAGAGGATTTTAATGGCGCGGGGCTGTGAGGTAAAATTATTTGTGAACAAGATGAGAATGACAGGAAGTCCAGCATCCAGTAACTTGAGAGGGTTGATGGTATCAAAAGCAGAAGTACATGAACGGTATGCTTGCACAGGTGCTTGGTGACTCTAGATGGGATACTGTATAGCAGAGGGCAGGGTTGGTGGTGTCTTCCACAGGCCTTTTGTTATAAAGTGAAGTGGGCAGGTCCAGAATTTAAGGTGGGCCAGGGCAATATATTTGAATGCCGTCATGGCAACTGACGTTATGACCAAAGCTCTCTAGTCATTAGCAAAATTTGGCTTGAAGGATTTCAGTTCTGGGATTATTGTAGCCATTTCAATGCATTGTGGCATTTTACATAGACTGAGAGAGAAAGCAAAACATAGACATAGTGCAGCAGTCTAGAAATATGAGACATCACGAAGTCAGGTAGCAACGTGGGCAACTAAAGCATTGATGAAAGTCTTGTCAACCATGTGAAAGTTAAGCATTGCCTTATTGGCTCAGTAGTTGGACAGTTTTTTAAGTGAAAAACTGATCTAAAAAAAATCTCACTGGGGATGTCCCCAAACATATTTTTCAGATTTTCCCAAAGTGTCCTCACAAAATTGGATAAAAGTATTGGGACACACCTCTTAATCACTGAATTCAGGTGTTTCATTGTGTATAAAATCAATTCAGGTGTATAAAATCAAGCAGCTAGCATTTGTGAAAGAAAACTTTGCGAAATACTCTGGGAGAAATGTGGCACTCGCTGTCATATTTCCATTCCCTTCTGACACCAGGCACAAACTGGACCTATAATTCAGCCTGCAATTAAGATCTTTCCGTTACTCGTAGCATCCCGCTGCCCTCTTGTGGTGAGAAAATCTTCCTTCATTTGTTCACAGTTTCATGCACCGCTCAGGACGTCCGTTTGTCTTTAGAAGTTTCTCTTAACTCACTTTATTATTGATTGATAGGCAGGCTGAGATGTATTGCGGAGACAGATCTGCGCGCGCAACTCCCATTTACGTCTCGGGCTGCTGCTTATCCCGGAATATATTCCTAATTATAAATTGACAATAGTGCGGGTCCATGTTTAAAGGGCCAGAATGTCACTGCACTTCGCCGTATTGCAGCTCTAAAACATAACAAGGGATGATTGCGGTCTTCACTATAACTGACGTATCATTATGGAAATTCTGCATTATAAACACATGCAGGCCCGTTTTCTTAGTATACAGTGCGCTCGGGGTAGAGGTGGGTCACTTTAAAGGAGGGGTGCCAAACCTTTTGTATAATGAGAGCTACATTTCCAAAGGAAATACTATGGCGAGCTACCGAATCACGATCGACGGGTTGGGTACCGCTGCTTCAAAGGCTTTCAGCTTTCTTTCTATAGCAAGAGTCTGCTTTAGTGACTGTCAGTAAGGGGTTACAGAAACGCTTAAGTGCAGAGCTGTCGCCTTTGGAAATGTCACCCGTTGCACACATTTACACAGCCGTGCGGTCAATATTCGCGTCAGATTCTCGAATTAGTTGAATCGCCTCCTGCGTCAATGGGATTTCACAGACGGCTCCCGAAAAGTCATACTGAAACCGCGCTGCGAAGTCGCCAAGCAATTAAACAAGATCCGAAAACCTACAACTTAAAAAAAACCAAAGTGATTTTAACAAAAGACATCGTGACATTATGGGAACTACTTAAAAACCTATCAATAACAAGAATATATCAGTAACAAGAATGAAATGCACGAATCATTCGTTCAGCACCAAGGACAAAGCCAAGACGGGCAGCCGGCATGGACGTGAAGATCCATGACGGTGCAGAAGGTCATCCCGTGTTTACTTCCGGGTCAAGACACGGACTCTTTTATTCTGCAGTTTTTTAAGTTCATTTTTATTCTGGAGATCACGCTTTCTCCGCTAATTAGACGTAGTTTAAGCATACTGAGGAAATGGCCTATCAAATTGATGATTTAGCACACTGTTAGCCAAGAAAGGTAAAGGTGAATTTTATTATTATTGGAATATCCTGACATATTTCAGTGGTATGAATTTCATTTGTATCAAAAGTAGGCCTACATTCCCCTGGCCCTGAAATGTAAATGTCATCTATTGTATACAAGTGAATGAGCTGTATTCTGATCTCCATTTATCATACCATAGCTTGGGGCAATTGTATGACCAGGAGGTATAGATCACACAAGGGGTTCTGCTATGGCCCTCTGAAGCAAAGTACTCAGCCTCAGTTACACTGGTAAACATATACCTGTATAGGTGGTTAAAATATAAGACCGGTGAGAAGAATATATCACCATTAAATAACAAATTCAGAGACTGACAACGAATGCTTCTGTCATGTCTGGCCGAAAATGTGATTTCTGTATGTAACTCTGAGGTACCCGGGATGCCTGAATGTAGAGATTCTGTGTCCTGTGTAGTGTATGCGCTTGCTTTGTTAGTTGTGTGGCTTTAAAGGAGTGCAGCATGTTTGTTTTGGAGACTGTGTTTCGGGCACCAAGTCAAGAATTGGCTACAAAAAGGGCGAGTGGTTCACCAGTGTGGTGCTGAATAACATATTGCGAGGAGGATGGCTTTGAGCAGGGCAGACATAAAGGAAGTCAAACTCTTACATCACAAGGATGTGATGCAAATCTGGAGCGACTGAAATGCATGTCACTGCATTGCTTGGATCATCGAGGCGTAATTGATCAATCAGTAAATTGTGTTTTAATATTGCGCATGCCTTGGAAATGATTTATATGACCGAATTTTTCACACTACTCATTTATGGAGCTGAATATTGTGTTGATCCTATTTGGTCTTGTCAAATTATTCTGGCAAGCTTGCAGTTTTGTGTTGGTAAATCCAATTCTTTAAACAATACGCTGCCTTGCAATAATGCCTGGCATTATTCTGCACTCAAGTGCGCTGAATCATTGATGAATCCCTCAGAAGTGCATCTGTTGACCGGGAGTGAGTAATTTAAGTGGCTCTCTGCATGAACTAAATGAATAAGGTGTGAGTCAGACATCTCTCTGTTTGAAACAAAGCTGCGTGCGAGTCTTTGGGAAAGGAAGCAAAGGGCCAGCCCGAAACAGTGACGCTTTTAAGTTAAAAACTGCAATGAGGTTTGGCTTTTTCTGTACTGATTTCTTGTCATTTCTAACAGCACGTCTCATTTTTTTGTGGTCAGCTGGGAATCCAGAAATCAGATAAGAGGGGATTAATCAGAATAAAGGCTGTTATAAGTGACACACGTATCTATTTATGGACTAATCCTCGAGTGCCTTAGGGTGATGACAGACGCGAGCGGAAGTAAATTGGCAGAAAAAGCCGAAGTAAAATGCTGTACCTTAAATACATACAATCTCACACACCTTCATTTTATTCATCCATGGACACGTCCTTCAATATTCAGCCATAGATACAAATTTTGACTTGCATGAGACAAACAAACTAAAGGCAAACTAAACCAAGTAAATGCATTCTGATTTGTAACTATTTTTATCGCGATTTCCATGCAATATATGCAAATGAGGGGTGAAATTCTGGCTAAGGTTCTCTCCTCCACATTTCTCCTATATCTCCAAGTCCCATGGGGACATTCCTGACCGAGAAGCTTTCAGTTTGATGAGCTGTGTATGCCTCACATAGGTCCCCATCTGCATTCTCCCAGCAGTGTCCTCACTGCCTCACCTCTCTATACCCCAGTCAGCTGCAGAGACCAGGCAGGGAGCACTAGTGCAGCAGTGTGTGTGGATGTTTGTATTTGTGTGGTGGGGCATTTACCAGTGACGAGGGATTATGTAGATGTGAGTCTCAAGCTGAAATGGTAAATAAAACCGCGTGGCCACGATAATTTACAGATGTTTCCCTTTTCAGGGTTAGACGGCGCATGGGAGGGGCTGGGCTAACGATGGGCTGGAAGAGGCCTCTTTATGTTCCAACCATGGACTTTTTGTATGAAACAGTTCAGACTGAACGCCATACTAGAAAGTGCCGTGGAGTACAGTCCTGCTTTTATGAACTGAACCTGCAAGAATCACTTCAAATCAAATTTCATACAAATATTGCAAAATACTTTGCAATATTCTTAATGGGGTAAATAGTCATAAATATGTCAGTATAAAGATATTTGTTTTGAAATGCATTTTGTAGCATTTTGTTGGATGGGATGTAGAGGATTTTCACATGTCCCATTAAATAGGTATTTTAGGTGATTAAATAACAAAAACGCTACAATTATATTCTTTTAGTTATAAACAAGTTATTACGTAGTTCAATTCTTTTGCTATATTAATTTATTTTTTCATTTTTATATTAATGATTTTGTGTGCGCCCTTAGAATTGCTGTCCACCTTGTCTTACATGTATGCATATTGTAAAAAATGTCATTAGTAAGCAGAAAGTGGCATTGATTCTTGATAATCATCGATTCCCAGGAGGATTAGGCCCTATGGCCTGCATTGTACTAAATTACCCCTGCATGTTGTTCGTTTCCCATCTGTCACCTAAGTGTCCCCAAGGAATAAGAATAGACGATATAAACTGAAGCTGTAAAAGCGAAATGAAACCGCTCAGAAGGAGTAAAAGCAAATGGCGCCTGAGTTGGGTGATTCGTTGCGTACTGGCAAGAGACTTATTTCAGAGAAGAATGAGGATCGCCGGGTCGCTGGCTCCGGCCGTCGGGGGATGCTCACTGTGCTGCCGGTGGAGACCGACATCATATTATATTATATTATATTATATTATATTGCAAAGTGCTATATTTATTATAATTTATATCGTCATCATCATCATTGTTAATAATGATAATAAAAATGCGTTCCAAGAGTCTTTAAATGCTTGTTTAATCCTGCGATGTTTTGTGACAGCCTGCTGATAGGGGGCGCTGCGAATTTCATAGCAAATGCCTTCTGCATATTTCGTTATGCAGTTTGTTTTATTCGTTATTTTTTGTCATAGTTCGGCTTTCGCAGACTAGAAACGTTTTGTTAAGAGTTTGAATGTTCATCGTTAATGGTTCGCCTGTTAACGTCTTTATATTGTAATTATTCATTATTATGTGCCTTCAAATCGATGTCGATTCCTGGTGACCGTTGTGTGATAGTTAGACGATAGTTTAAAAATGGTAACTGATAAATGCGTTGTGGTTTTTCCTTCTCCACCAAATCAGGAGTCAGGAGCCGCTCGTGTAGATCTTCAGATTCAGTCTTTATTGCAACATCAGGGTTACACCCAAGGCTGGACACCCTGCAGGGGTGTGTCCCATGGTTAATTACACTGGTTTTTATACACTTCATGTCTCTTATCAAGATATTCGTCCCAGGGATTTTCCAAGCCTCATCTTTCTGAGTCAGTTGCTGTCATTGTGCCTCTCTTTCCAGGGTCAGGTTTTCCTCGCACCTGTGTGATAAATCTGCTAATTATTTAATCTATTATCTAGTCAGTCTGGAAAACATGACTGGGGCAATATTGTTTTTTTGCATAGTTTTGGTGAAGAGCTCAGACCTACAGAGGGAAAGCAAACCTTTCCAGGTTTCACTGATAAAAAATGTAAACAAGTTTTGGCAGTTCCAGCTGATGCTTAGCCACAGAATGGAATATTCTGGGCCTTCAAAACAGTGATAAGCTGCACTAATCAAAGTACCTTTTCATACATCAAAGGCTAACATAAGATAGCTAACAGATACAGGAACTTGTAAATTAACACAAGGTGCTTATTCACACTTATTTTGGCCACATTGTGCACAGCAGGAATTGGTTTGCCTTCTCTAAAGGTTACAAGGTCACACTCTACACGGCTTACATCAGCTTCTGGTTACATCGTAATAGTGTCCTAATGATTACATTCACTAAGTGTTATTCAGTGATAAACAGTATTCCATACACGCTGTCGGATGATTAAATGATCTGTCTGAGGGTCTTACCCCGAGTCTTGGCGTCTCTCAGGTGCCCTGTGCTGAAAATACAAGCCAAGGATGGATTCCACTCCAAACTGTACCATGCCCCCCACCTACAGAAACACAGTCGTACACTCAGCCACCTATGTAATAATGATAAAAGAAACGTGCTATAGAAAGTATTATACAGGTATTACAACGTATTACCACTGTCTTTTGAGTCAGTTAATTATTTCATTTAATTCATGCAAATTCCAGATTTTCCTTCAGTAGATTGCCAGTGTAATTCGTGGCGGGGCTCCATAAAGGGTTAAAAGAAAGGGTCTGTAGGGAGGGGGAGGTAGGGAAGAGAGATGAATGAAAACGGTGTCGAGGGACAGGCATCCCTGAATTAGGAAGCGAATAACCGACATGCGTTTTTTCCTGCGGCTCATTCAGTACCGGGGCCGGTCGTCTCTGAAACTTGTGAGGATCGAATACAGAATCTAATTTGATTTAGTTTCATGTTCGCGGCGATTTGTACGGGCTTACAAGTAATACTACTCACGACAGCAGCTGTATCTTTTTTTTCCTCTTTTTTGAAGAAGAAAAGCCTCTAGTTACATGTTAACACGTTTGCTCCGTCATTCTCTTACGATCGATGCATGCGGGCACGTAGCTGGGAAAAAGCCTTTCTGGCATGTAGCATTGTTCTGCTGTATTCTCATCAATGACAACGACAGACAGACGTGGACGGGCTTAATGAGAGTTTGGCAACAAAGGAAATCTAAGTGTGAAATGGACGAATCTGCGGCGTGAGGTCGATTCACTTTCTTTACGTTTTCGGTGGGAATAAAATCCCGATCCGGGACGAGCATAGGTAAAAATGTAGAACGGAGTACTCGAGGTTGTTAGAGGAATAAAATGTCTTTATTTATGTATTTTGATAGACTGGTGGTTGTATTTGTGGGACACGGATCTGGAAAAAGCAGCAGAACGAAATGACTGGAAATCGAAGAGGAATCACACGGGAGGGATCCCGGGGAACGTAATGCCGCCGGCGGGGAAAGAAGCGGCAGTCACGGCGACGTTAAAGACTGCCGTGTCACCAGGTTAAATAAGATAAAGGGCTAAAATCAGTTATTGGTGAATGAAACTGTTAACCTTTTTTCCTAATATGTGTGATGAAAAAATACGGGGGGAATCGTACATCGAGAGGCTTATATTTAATTCACCGCACTGACAGGCTTTGGGTCTGTATTGAAATTATAGGTCATTAATTATAGATCAGCCATTTTTCCTAATAGGAAGCGCTCGTTTGTTGTCATTTTTATTTTTAATTTTTTTGCCCTGGCATCCGGTATCCGGAGTTTTACCCCGCGACTCGGACGCTTCTGAGTCCGGCTGAGAGATCGCAGGTCCCGGCGCTCCCGGGATGCGGCAGGACGCCCGTGCGTGCCGCAGAGTCACAGCAGGACGCCTTCGGTTCCGGGCCCGGTAGCGTGAAAGACATAAATACAGCCTCCGGGGTCCGGTCCTCCAGGTGCCCGTCCGCGATCTGGCTATGGACGACTCGGGGATCATTCGGCGAAGGAGGTTGCAGGTGAGATCTTTGCATGAGCTGCGCTATTGTTAAACTACAAATGCATGCATCTTATGATTCTTAATATAAGTGATATTTACACCAATTTATATACATACGATCACTGGCCACCCTATTATGTACACCTACCGGCTTGCATCCCATTTTTGCTCTCAGAACCGGTTCAAGGGTATAGGAGTTGCGCTTTTAGAAAAGCGTTTCTGCTCACACCTTGTATTGAGCTGTATTTTGCACTTGTGGCCTTCCTATTAGTATTATTGAGACTGCCTGTTCTCCTCTCACCTCTCTCATAAACAAGGTGCTTTTGTCCACAGAAATGCAATTGACTGGATATTTTGTGTTTGTTGCATCATTCTGTGTAAACTAAAGATACTGTAGCATGTGAAAGTCCAATGGTACCACCAACAATCACACCACATTCAAAATGGCTTTGATCGTGCATCTCAGCCATTCTGATGTTTATTCAAACAGTAACTGAAAGTCTATGTCTGTGTGTATGTGTAGGGGGGAGGAGGGGTTATATATATATTACATTGTGGGGACCCAATGATAAAAACCTGTCATTTTGACGTTTTGGAGACCATTTTTTAGTCCCCACAAGGGAAAACTCAATTTTATAAGAATCTGACTGCAATCGACTAAATAGACTAAACTGCTAAATAGACTACAATAGACTAAAATGCCAAAAGTCTTGTATTTTTTTGGTTACTTATGGTTAAGATTAGGGCTGGGTAGTAGTTAAGGGATTAGGGTTTTGGATTAGGGTTCATCCCATAGAAATGAATGGAGAGTCCCCACAAAGATATGAATACAAACGTGTGTGTGTCTGTATGTGTGTTAGGTTTGCGATGATATATATCCTATGGTAAATTTTGTAATTTTTTATATAAACTACTCCAACTCAATATAAGATCTTGATAAGATCTAAGATAATAATGTTGATAATCTTAGTTACTTAAAGCTGTTAATCTATGTTTTTACTTCTCAGATATATGAATTATGCCAATAAATATATTTTGGATTAATTAATCTTATTGTGATTGGCCTCCGTTCATCTTAGTGAGATCACACGGAATTCAGAGCAGGGTGCAGGTAGGCTTGGGGAGTCGCTTGGAGGCAGGAACACTGAGGCTGAAATGCATTATGGGTGCCAAAATTTCCACCATTGTCCTTGAGGGAGATTACGAGTTATTTTGCTCCCTCTTCAGTTTCCTGCTCAGTATCCTTCCTCATTCCCTAGCCAGAAACACAATGACACATATGCAGAGGAGAGAGCAGGGAGATTTCAGAGACCGTGGGGGCACCGGCTCTGACGTCTGGGGAACACAGCCAGCCCAATTACTTCCAAGAGGTGGCAGGTGGACTGTGGATGTGTATCTGTACAGACCCGAGTGAAAACCATTTAAAACCCAGGCGGGTTGTTTTTCAGTGCCAGATAGCGGGATAGGGGGCACCGGAGAACACAGGTCAAAGGGCAGGGCTTCTTTAAGGACAAAGAAAGACAGGGGCTATGTGCAGGAATAGGTAACACTGTCTTTCAGTTGTTTACACTGCGCTCAGTTAACAGAGAAAAAAACAGGCTCTGTTGTGACTTTCCCATTGGACAAGAGTAATAAAGGCCTTTCAGACACCAGATGTTCAACAGGTGGAAGCCTATTTTCCTTGCCAAATTGTGCTTTCCCTGCCTTTGTAACATGTTTTTGCACCCATTTCATGGCCCTATACAACATAACGGCGTCGTAATTATGATGCAGGATCCCATTAGGCATTTTTTAAGCACAGACCGAATCAAGAATGCTGGCGCATACCGATTAATAGTGTCATGGTGACAGAAACACTTTATATACAGTATGTTTGTTTTGAATTTCTCCCAAAGTCCATATCTTCTTCAGAGACTTTATCTCCAGGCAGTAATGTGAAGGAATCATATGAGAGCATCACCATACCTTCCCGGGAGTCTCCATGCAGACTCATGCTGGGTTGTGGTTAATGCGTCTATCGTTCCCTTGTCATGGTTGTTCTCTGTAAGACCTTTTAGGAAGCAAGCGCTACTAATGTGGACAGGAAGTGCTTGAAGAGACAGAACAGATCTGTTTGCAGGGAAAGGTGTGTCAGCAAGGTATTGAAGCAGATGGTCAGGTAGCTGCTAGGTGGTCCCCTTGTGGGTAATTCCTCATATCATGTTACTATGTGTATCTCTATATCTATGTGTATCTTCTGCCCAGGAGACTCTGTTTCTCTGTGGGACCTATAAGCCTGTCATTTCAGATTAGTGCAGTTTCAGGTATTTCCAAGCGATTACTTTGGATGGGAGTTTCACAAGGGATGTTTGGGACGAAAGTTTAGAAGTGAGCTAGTGTCAGGTGGTAGATTATGGCAATTCCAAAATGTCATTGATCGTGTAGATGCACGTAGACCAGTGTTTCCCAACCATGCCCCTTGGGGACCCACAAACAGTCCACATTTTTGCTGCCTACCAGATAGTCCTTATTCTTGCTGCCTCCCAGCTTCCTACTGGAAAAGTGGGACTATTAATCAATGTGTGCCGCCATTCTTGTTTTGGTCTGTGCTTATAAAATGGCCTTGCATCATAATTATGATGCCGTTGTGTTGTATAGGGCCTACTACGAGCTGGGGGGGAGCAAAAGTATGTATTATCTGTGGGTCCCCAAGGACCGGATTGGGAAACACTGACTTAGACAATCATTATGGACTCCAATGACTCAATGAGCTCTCTCAGGAACATCCATTCTCCTTTGTGATCCTGAATCCACCCTCGCGTTGGTGTTACCCATTCTTTCTCTACTCCTCGTCCCTCTGTGCACCTTCTTATACCTCATGGTACCAGTTAGACTCTTGTAGGCCCCACCTGAGTGTTTTTTTTCTACACACACTCTTCAGGGCATATTTTAGCACATCACCATGAGATTGAGCAAGAGCAAGGGCTGAAGGAGCCGGCTTGGCTGCTGATCTGTCATTTCGGACTTCCTGGAGGACTGTCTGGATATTGCATTACACTGCGTTATGTATTTGCTCAGCAAAACGCTTTACCCAGTGCAAGCGAAAAGGACTTCCTGATGCAATTAAATTAAGTGTCTCGCTTGAGGGTATAGGAGAACTTTGGTGTACTCTACGTTTACATTATTCTCCCTCAGCAGATTCTTTTTGGCCAGTGCAACTTGCGGTTTAAGCAGTCGCACTATCCCACGTGTGGAGGTATTTCGTGCACGGGCATTATTTCTCACGTCTTCTCCAAATGGGCCGACAGTCACTCTACCACAGATGGAGGGCTTCTCCACAAGTGCAAACCTGCCTTTCACCTTAATTGGGCAACAGGTCTGAGTCTGTGTTGATGCTCTTACGTAGAAGTCAACCTGATCTTTTTTTTTGTTTTGCCCTCTTTCTAGAAGGATCTTCCACTTCCACACAAGAGTAGCAGGTGAGTGCTTCCATTTCACACTTTTTCAAGGGTGCGTAGTGACGCATTCTGAAAGGTTTTAGCCCGCCTGAAGTCACTTGCTGGAGATTTCTCGTATTTATCCGCTAGCCATGCACAGGTGTCGGCTCGGTTTGTGAAGCAGTCTGGGGTCCACTGGCAGGTAATTACTGAATTCATCTTTGATACATCCAGGGCATCTCAGTGACTCAGTGAGTAACACTGGTCTCACACCTCCTGGATGGTGGGCTTGGCTCCAGTACTGGCTCTGCGGGCTTCGTCTATGCGCGGGTCTCCAGTTTCTAGCCGTAGTTAGTTTAGGTGACCTATTGTCTTTAAATCGCCTGAAATCTGAAGGTGTGCCCTGTGCTGGACTGGCATCCCGTCCCAGGTGTCTCCTGCCCTGCCTGCTCTGCTTCTTGAGGTTCCTGAGCCTTAGATCCTCACCGTGACCCTGTGTCCAACCTGTAGTGGATGAGTAGTTATGGAAAATGGATAGAGTGGATTATCAGTATGGGAAAATGTGATTGTGCAAATAGGAAATACAGATTACATAGTTAGGATTTAACTTTTAAGGCAGGGGTGGGGAACGTGATCCATGGAAGGCCAGTACGGGTTTTTGGGATGAC
Organism: Mormyrus iriodes; assembly: GCA_011763525.2. NCBI lineage: Eukaryota > Metazoa > Chordata > Actinopteri > Osteoglossiformes > Mormyridae > Mormyrus > Mormyrus iriodes. The sequence goes on along the minus strand of JAAGVU020000044.1, from coordinate 2,648,314 downwards.
CTCTCAATCAGCCAATCATAAAGTGGTGGTTCTCAGCTCCAGTCCTAGAGACCCACTGTGATTGGCTAATTAAGAGGTCAACCTAAAACTCCACAGCGACCGTTCATGGATCAGGTGCCCACCCCTGGTCAAAGGCCATCAGTAGTCTTGAACTTCGCTTGTCTTTGTTCCACAGTAAATTCCAGCACAAAGCCCTGAGTTTATACGGCATGCTGTGCTGGAGGCTTGTGACTGGAGCTTCTGTGTGACGATGTGCCGGCTGCTGTCCATGGGCCTGTGCGTTTCATGTGTATGTTAAAGGAAGGCCAGTAATCGAGTGGATTATTAACTGGGGACCTGAGGACATTTCCACATTATGAGTCATTCATGAGTTTCTCTATAAAATAACGAATGAATATTTCTATGTTGCTCTACAAATGTTCTGACTTATTGGCGGAACACAAGCCAGTATCCAAATGGCATTTAAAGGAATCAGGCTTTGAGTACAGCCTTTCGTCAGAGGCCGGGTCTTCAGCCTCCCCTGTCCGCCTCTCTCTCTGTCCGTGTCTCCGTGGGAACACGCCTCTCCATCCCGTAGTCTCCCATTGCCCTTCCTCAGTGCCGATCGCTATCTTCCTCACTTTCCAGTGCTCTGTCATCCTCAGGCTGCCCTTCAGCCCCCCGCTCCTGATTCTCATCGGCATTACCCACTTTACAAAGGTCTGTGCCCTGAAGAGTTGGCGTTTACAAACACGCACACAGACACAAACACACACACAGATGTCACACAGACAGACAGACAGGCACATACAGACACAGATGTGGACAGACGCACATGCGCACAGACACTCTTACACATACTCAAATACACACTCCCACTGCCCCCGTCTCCCCAGAGGCTGGCTCTAGTAATTCCCCTCGGCAGCTGTATGCAACCGGCGGCAGCCACTCCACTGTGTCCCTACCTCTCTCTTCCCACTGATATTTGTCTCCCCGGCACACTCGCACAGCGGCACACTCGCACAGCGGCACACTCGCAGTGACAGACACGTACACAGCGGTGCTCGTCGGCTGAGCAGCACGGCGTTTCCGTGCTACCCCCCTGCACTCTCCTCCTCTTCCTCCTTCTCCTCCTCCGTGGCACCATGTTTCGCCGCACCAAAAGGTAAACAAAGACGCTGCTGCATGGCGCCCCCTTCCTCTCCCTCTTCCTCTCCTTCCCTCTCTGTCCGTCCCCTGCTCTCATTCTCTGTGTCCTCCCCCCCCCCCCGTGTTTGTGGCTCTTACTGTTCCCTGAGGCCGCTGGACCCCCTTAGCCAGGCCGCGGGTGAGTTGCTGTGACTACTGCCTTTCCTCGCCAGTTAGGAAAGTACCTACCGAGAAGATGGCTTTACGGTGTGCACGTGGTGTTCACCAGGCGCTGTGGCGCTCGCTCTCAGGGACAGATGTGGGACAGGTGTAACACTAAGCTTCGGTGTTTTTCAGCCCTTTGTGTGAGGAAGGGGGGTGTGCAGGCAAATGACGAGCCCGTGTCCTCCGGGGGCACCGCTGAGGTGTGTCAGGAGCAGAAAGTGAACAGCCAGAGCGGCCTTTTGTGGTTTTGAGAGGGACACCAGCCTAGAATCACTCCCCAGCTGTCCCGTCACGCAACCATCACAGTGGCTGCAGCAGAGGGCGAACTGGGCGGAAACGAAGCATTAGCTTGCTGTCTGGCCCTTGCCCCGTGGAATTCTGGGTATCATTGCTGAAAGTCTCTGCCTCCCTGACTTCACATGTTCCTGGTGTTTTTTCGTGTGGTTTTGCAGGTTGGTTTGTATCATCCTGCTGTTTCTGTTGCCGGGGGAAACGAGCGAAAAACAAACCTACAACCACCCTGAAGTGAAGGACAAAGTTTAATGGTAGTGTACATAAAGCATATCATTATGCAGTCCAGTATAAAAAATAAGCTTCCATTCTTTACATTTATAATCCACAGATTATAGGCTGAGAGAATTTGTGAATGTCTGTAAGTACAGAGACTCGCAACCGCTTCTGTGTGAGGTTGAATCCCAGAGCTGGAAATACTGCTGTACCACTGATCCAAGCCCTCAATTGTGTCATCTGAAGGTGTAACAATGTGTTGGGGGTGTGTTTGAGCGCCAAACGCGGTGCCCGGTTACACAGTCAGACAGGCATCGCTCGACACCTGGAGGGAGACTCGGCTGAATGACCTTCCGGTTACTGTCAGCGACCTCCCAGCCTCGCGCATGGTATTGTATCAGTTTCGTTTAAAGTCCACCCCTGCGTTTCTGAAAGGCTTGCAGCTCGCTGTCTGCGTCGTTAACGAGAACGTGTCATTGACGAGCTGCCTGCAGCTTCTCGGCGGTAAGCTCGCGGTCAGAGTGACAGGGTGAGCGATGCGGTCCGTTTAAGCTGTGCCACCCCGGGGCCGTGTCAGAGTCCGGCCATACATAATCCAATTAGTCCCCGGGGGGTGCTGGTCAGTCGTGGCCTCTGACTGGCCATTGTCACCTGAGGGTCCCTGATCGAGTTTGTCAGAAGGGCACCGAGCTGGCCGCCTCATTCATCCCCCGTTCCTCTCCTCCTCTTCTCACTCCTTTGTTACCCTTTTCTTACTGTGGTGTTACTCTCCCTCTCAGTATAAACCCCCCCCTGCCGGCTCCGACATCATCGGTGTCGTCCTCAACCTGTGTCGCTTAGCAACCAGGGGCCATGTGACTGGAGCCTGCAGTGACCCGCCCTTTCCCATGGCTGTTGCTGTCTCCCTCCCAGGGGTGGGTAGCAATGGTGACGTTTCCTGTTGTTATTGTTCCGTCTGCCTTAAAAAGCAGTTTTGTACTTTGAACCGTAAAGCTGGATGCTGAGGGTGACCACTGCCTGAACACCGGTATTTGAATGAACTGGGGAAACCCCCCCATCTCCAGGACACGCGTCTGGACAAAGATGCATGCAGATACACACGTGTGTGGGAGCGTGGATGCAGAGACCCTGCCCCGCTCGGGACACAATGTCAGGAAAGGTCAGCCAAGGTCTGGCCCTGCCCTCTCTGCACCTGGTGCCGCGCCATTGGCCGCCGAGCCGCGGGTTGCTGCGGTGACTCAGCACACGGGATGCCGGTGTGCATGTGCGGTGTCTGGTTCCACATCCAGCCGCGGAGTGACGCACCGCGTGTCCACATGCCCGGACACTGACATTGCAGTCTAACAGAACTGACACACTCCATTTTAACGGCGGGACACTTGCGAGGAAGTACACATTCCCCAGTGCATCATCAGGAGGCCCAAATCAGTCTGTGTCCCTCTCACACTTCAGTCACTAGGGGGCGTTACAGCTGATTGTCGCCCAGCTCGCCAAATTCAAGACCGTGTTAGAAAGTAATTAAAAGGGCCAATTAAAGGCTGGAGATTCCTGCCATGTTCCTGGTGGGGGCGCTGTCCAGCAGGCTCCTTTAGGCCAGACAGACTTCGTGGTGAAAGACCGGGAGGTGGAGGGCTGAATGCGAGGGGGCTCGCGTCAGGCAGTGAGCCCCCAGCATGGCCTCACTGAGGTCTGTACCAGAATAATGGAAACACATCCTCACACAGGCCTTGGGTCAGACTGGATCTCTTATTTCCATAGTTTTTTTCTTGCGATGAATACGACGCCAGGTTTCTGAAATTTTGGGAGTAGACACACACAGAGGCAGCATCATCTTTTTTTAGCAGCAATGAATCTGCTGAGCCAGGCTTTCCATCCAGCTTCCAGTATGGTTCCCGACTTCCCTGCTCTTGCATTTCTGACACTGCCTGTTTGCTTATCATCTTACTGGGGTCCTTTGGTGTTGGTACGGCCTCCCTGTGACCACTAGGGGGCGACAGAGAGGAATATGTTCCCTGCTCACCATGAACCTGCAGGTGGTCAGACCTTGCAGGTCCCAGTGGCAGGAAGGGAACTACTGTTATTCTTGAAGAAGATAGATGTGCAGGACTATAAGATGTGTCAGCGTGGGGGGGGGGGGGGGCATTGTCTTCGCTCGTCAGCTGCATTCCCATTGGGACACTAATCCATTTAAGCCAACATGGCTGACTCTTCTCCACATCTGCTCACAGGGGTAATTTGTCCTGCACAGCCCCCAGACACACTGACGGGGGTGCGTTTGGTCTCTGAGCGCCCCATGAAGGCTGCCTTCACACAAACTGAGTGAGGCTGGATGATGTTCAGCCGTCTACAGGCCCGATGTAAATGGGGTCAAGTGCACGAGTAGGGAGCTCACTTTGATCACATGTTCATCTGCAGTTGCGTCACCCTGTCCTGGGGGCTGTTCCGCACGCATATTTGACTTTACAGGGAGTTTTTTAGGAGCCAGGATTTTAATCAGAGTCAGTCGCCGCCTCGGGGATACCGGGCCAGTTTAATCCACGTTGCTGCACATAGGCTCCCTGTGTCCTCCTCGGGAAGGAGGCCCGGGGTTGGGCAGGCGGCGGGGGCCGTGGGATGAGGAGCTGTCATCCGCTCCTTTGTTACTAGGATTTCAGTCTCTCCTGCACCCCTGACCGACAGCCGAGGGGGGGGGGGGGCGCCGTGCGGCACCAAATGCTCGGATGCTAATGGGGTTCACCTTCAGCGTTTCAGCTCATTAAGTCGTGCCCGAGCTGGAGCCCTGACCACGGTCAGCTGCCCGCCGGTTCTCTGATACAGAGCCATTTCATTACATGTTGCTTTAAGTAAAGCCTTTTCCCAGAGTGTTTGCCTCTAGACACACTCTCTCTCATTTTATTATCAAGCGCTTGCCTGTGTCGCCTTTCAGAGGTTTTTGTGCAAGAGGCCGTAAGTGATATAATGAGATATATGAGTGGGGGGCGGAGCCAATGTTGTGGGTCCAGTTCCGGAACTCTCTTTGTCAAACATTTTTAGTCTTTAGGGGCACCAGAGAACTCTGGGACGCTGGGCTAAATGGATACTGAGAATTAAAAACAGCTGTTCTCCGAATGTGAGTGTATGTGTGTGAGTGTGTGAGAGTGTGTGTGAGTGGGTGAGAGTGTGTGTGAGTGGGTATGTCCTCGGATAGAAGGGTGATTCGCAGACTTTTCTAATGATGTGTGCATGCATTCAGATCGGTGGACAGGTTGACGATCCCTGATAAATATGCATTTAATCATAAACGGGCATAGCATTATGCTTCTGTTAAACAGCTAATCGAGGCTGTAGCTTTCTGGTTAATTTGCGGGTTTCTGCTTGGAGATGTCCTCCATTTGCCTTATTAAAAACCTGCATCTCGCTGTGTCCGCAGCTGCAGAGCCAGTAACAGGAAGAGCCTGATCCTGACAAGCACGTCGCCCACTCTGCCCCGCCCACACTCGCCCCTTCCAGGCCATCTCGGTAGGTACAGCAGGGCTGCGGTCTTTCTCTTGATTGGACGCCCGTTCTGTCCATCACTCACCATTTCCCGCCCACTTGTGTGTTTCATTTGCAGGAAGCAGTCCTCTGGATAGCCCTCGGACCTTCACCCCCAGCAACCCCGCTCACTTCTCCTTCGCCTCCTCCAGGAGGTAACATGGGCACTCCTCCCGGAGATTGTTAGCAACCAGATCGAGGTCCCCCCACCCAAATTTGACATGTCTTTTGCTCCTTCTTAGGGCGGATGGCAGGAGATGGTCTCTGGCCTCTCTGCCCTCCTCGGGATATGGAACCAACACTCCCAGCTCAACGGTATGGGCTGTGTGACTGTCCCAGGGGCCGCTGCCCCTCATTCGGGCCTCAAAAAGCCACAGCAGGGGCAATACTCATAACACAGGCCATGTCCACGCACAACAGCACACGTTTAAACACACATATGTGGTGCTTTTCCACTGCTGCCAAAATCCGAGCTGGACCCGAGCCGTACTGGGAACCGGTGGTTTTCCATTGTAAATTATACAAGCTGTACCTGAGCCGTAACAGCATTCATTACTAGCAGGACCAAAAGCGTGACCAAACCAAGCTGTTTCACTACCATATGATTGGTCGAAATGCACGGTGATACTAGTGTTCTGCACATGGATTATCTGAAGGAAAAAGCATATATTCTATATACTATTCATTTTTAGTAGTATCGCAAATTGCGATGTATTAATTTATTCCTGAAATCTCAGAACTTTAAAATTTTTAACCTCCTATTTAAAAAAAGTGCTACAGAACAGCTGAACAGAATGGATTCGTAATGCAAGCGAATTTACCCAAGCGAATGCTAATTCCATTAGCGTTTGATGCTAACATAAGACGGCAATTCTCAGAGACTTGCCAGCAGGAATTAGCACATAGAACAAGAAATTATTTTTGCCAAGTCGAGAACAGCTTGGTTGAGCAAAGACCTATTTGGGCCACATTAATGACCACCCTCTCTACATACTTTGCTGCAGCTCTCCCTTTAATAATACACCCACGGTTATGGGCCGTACAACTAGCTTTCAGGGCGGCAGGGGTTCAAAAGGAGAGTGTAACCTAAGCTGGTGAGATGATTAAAGACCATGAGAGACCACATGGGTGGCTCCGTGATGTCTGGGGAAGGAGAGATGGTTTAAGGGAGAACACCCTGCAGACAGAACCCAAACTCCTGTCTCCCACTAACATGAGTTACAAAGAACTTGCAGTTAGCTTGTTATATTTTGCTCCCATTGGTGGGGGTCGGGCTGCAGTGATGATATCGGCCTTCAGGGCTCATTGACTCTGTGTGTTTTATTGCCCTAATCTGCCCCTTTGCATCTTTCTTGTTCTCATTCTCTGCTATAACCCCCCCCCCCCCCAGTCCTCCAGCTCCTCCCAGGAACGGCTGCACCAGCTTCCCTTCCAGCCCACCATGGACGAGTTGCACTTCCTGTCGAAGCACTTCGGCAGTACAGAGAGCATCACGGACGACCCCGGGGGCCGCCGCTCCCCCCAGGTCCGGCCCCGGTCCCGTAGCCTCAGGTAGGGCCCCTCCTCTGAACAGCCACATGCTGATGATGATGATGATAATAATGAGGGATTCGTCAGAAGTACACTGTAAATCAGAACGGTTGCTCAACAGCAAAGGTAAAAGTTCAAAGATCAAAGCCCTCCTTCCCCTTTCCCCGCACCAGCCCCGGTCGATCGCCCTCCTGCTTCGACAATGAGATCGTGATGATGAACCATGTCTACAAGGATCGCTTCCCTAAGGTCAGACACCACCTCTGCACACGTGCATGCACACACACACACACACACACACACACGCCCACGCAGGAGCACCCACGCACGGATGTGTGGCTCTCACACCACCAGACATTGTAGTCGGGCATCACTGGAGGAGCGAGCGATGCCTGAGTCAGATTCATTCAGTGCATCAGGCGGCAAACTGATTATAGAACACTGATTATTGGCCATTTTTTTGTGGTAGGTTATGTAGTCTGGGTGGAAGATGGAGTGCAGTTCTTCATATGAATATACAGAATGTCGATCTCCTGTCCATTTAGATCTAACAGCCTGTTCTGCTGCCTTTGTCTGTCTGTCTGTCCGCCTCTTTGCCTGTCTCTCTGCATGCTTCCTGCTTTCCTCAGGCCACGGCACAGATGGAGGAACGCTTAGCTGACTTCATCCAGGCCTACTCCCCGGAGAACGTGCTACCTCTGGCTGACGGGATCCTCAGCTTCATCCACCACCAGATTGTGGAGCTGTCCCGCGACTGCCTGGCAAAGGCACGCGGCGCCCTCATCACCAGTGTTTACTTCTTCGAGCTTCAGGAGAGCCTGGAGAAGCTGCTGCAGGATGTGAGTCTTTGTCCGCGGCAGACCGCTATTCTGCGTTGGGGCTGAACGCTGCACAATTGTTATTCTCTCGCTCTCTGTTTACGCCCTGGCAGGCATACGAACGCTCTGAGAGCTCAGAGCTGACGTTTGTCACAGAGCTGGTGAAGAAACTCCTCATCATCATCTCTCGTCCCGCCAGACTCCTCGAGTGCCTGGTAGGCCCGCCTCTAATCCAGGGATGGGGAACCTGATCCATGGAGAGTGCCGGTTTTTGGAGTGACCTCTCCATCAGCCAATAACAGTGGGTCCCCAGGACTGGAGTAGAGTTGCTTTCTTATTGGCTGATTGAGAGGTCCCATCCCAAAAACCCACCCCCACACTGGCCATCCATGGATCAGGTTCCCCACTCCTGATCTAATTGCTAAGATTCCTTGCACTTTCTTTGTTCAATAAAATGTAGTCCTTTGAGGAAATCATTAAATCAAAACATGAATCTACCAAGGAGATAATTGTCTATCCCTTCAAGTTGAAGTTTATTTAGGAAAGAAATGGTTCCTTTTCCCTACATCCACAGCTTCCTGGGCATGTGTCATTTAAACCGTGCAGGACTGGCCACTAGATCATGTTTTCCAATCCGGTCCTCCACAGACAGTCCACATTTTTGCTCCCTCCCAGCTCCAGATAGCAAAATGTGGACTGTCTGGCAGGGAGCTCAGAGAGAGCAAAAACGTGGACTGTGGATCCCAGAGGACCAGATTGGGAAACACTGCACTAATCACTGTGATTGGCAGATTGTGCTTGAGTCAGATGGAGGCCAGCTGAAGGTCACCTGCTGTGCCTCAGTCTCTGTCCACTGTGCTCAAGCTCACATCAAGCTACACCAAACTTCTTGCACCCGCATTCTTGTTTAAAGGCCACTGAACTTGACCTATGAACATATGGGTCTTCAGAAATTGCAAAAAGGCCCTTAAGATTTAACCATCTGTCGTGTTTGGGTTGTATGACGCAGACAAAACGTATGACTAAATTTATATTAAAAGTTGGTGAAAAGGAGCTGTTTGCTTGATGTTGTGATTTGGGGAGTCATGCCCAATATGGCCTCCCCCCGGCAGGAGTTCAACCCAGAGGAGTTCTACCACCTGCTGGAGGCTGCAGAAGATCACGCCAAAGAGGGTCACCTGATGAAGACGGACATCCCCCGCTACATCATCAACCAGCTTGGGCTTACCAGAGACCCCCTGGAAGGTGAGGGCAGGACAACCAGAAGAATACAGATAGGACCAGAAGTGGGGCACAAAGGAAATACTGGAGTAACCTGCAGTAGGATAGCTACAGTGTTTGTTCCTGGATGGAGAGATACAAAATAGTATGAGAGGGATAGCTCATGGTGCCTTGCGCCCGCAGCCTCCGGGATAGGCTCCGGACCCCCCGCGACCCATATGGAATAAGCGGTTATAGAAAATGG
>JAAGVU020000044.1:2615084-2633868 GCA_011763525.2 Mormyrus iriodes | reverse complement strand
ACCTTATTTCTCACCCTGTGCTATAGTAACAGTGACCAATCACATCACCTTATTTCTCACTTTGCGCTCTAATAAGTGACCAATCACATCACCTTATTTCTCACCCTGTGCTATAGTAACAGTGACCAATCACATCACCTTATTTCTTACTTTGTGCTCTAATAAGTGACCAATCACATCACCTTATTTCTCACTTTGTGCTCTAATAAGTGACCAATCACATTACCTTATTTCTCACTTTGTGCTCTAATAAGTGACCAATCACTTCATCTTATTTCTCACCCTGTGCTATAGTAACAGTGACCAATCACATTACCTTATTTCTCACTTTGTGCTCTAATAAGTGACCAATCACTTCATCTTATCTCTCAGAGTGAGAGTTAGTTTCAGTCTTTCCCGTCGCCGTTGTAGTTTACTCCAGCCCTGACCTCGCCTCTCACCGATCTTCTGCACAACAAGCATCTTCTGCAAAGTAAATTTGACCTTGGGTTCTTTGCTCTTCAGCGAAGCTTTGAAAACCATTACAAGTGAAGCAGGCAGAATTACAAAGGAAGATTCTGATTCCTGCATTGATGACAGGTTGTTGACATCATGGTTGTTTTCCAGGGTTTTCAGCTTACGGCTTCATAAACACCCCTGACCCCTCAGCTACATGCAGACACTCGCAGGCAGTCAAGTCAAACGAGGGAAGGTGTTGGGGTTTACAGAGAAAACAGCCAAATAAGTAAAAGAAAAGGAAGATAATAAATGAGGACTAGAGGATTGTGGGTAGAAATAGAAGGTAGCTAGCAGCACAAGAACCGTAGGTAACGGTACGCATTCTTCAAAAGGAGCCATAGTGACAATTAGGCAGGGCGTTTCCTCTTCAGAGCATAAAGGGCTAATACTTCCCACCACCTCAAACTCATTCTCTACTGACTCCCCCTGCTGGAGGAAAGGTGTCAAAGAATTTCACAGCTTACCTCACATTCACTACCTGGGCCATTACGTGCATTCAGTGTGAATATATGTCTGGGGGCTGCAGGTGTACAGCAGCATGGAGCACCTGTCACAGCTGGAGCCGAAGCCGCCCACAGTGACCAGGCGGGAACGCAAGGGACCCCAGGAGGACCGGCGGGCCAAGCGAGAGAGCCTGGGCAGCCTGAGCACCCTGGGGCTGCGAGACCGCGGCTGGAGGGTGGGCTCTCCTGACATGTGAGTACGGCACTTCCAATGTCCCGCCATCACCATGGCAACGCACAGCACCTGTACTCCTACTGGCTCCCCTTTGGAGGATTCTGAGGGGAAGGTGATCTGTTATCGGTAACACTGTAATTGAGGGGGCACAAATAATGTAGCATTATGCTATTACTTATGTATTTAGTAACCACAAACTAAGACTTAGTTACATACTGATTTCATGTTTGTTTGTCGTTAATGACTCATGATACATCTTACGTAGCGACTATATTTGTTCATGATTTGTACTTCAGTTGTAACTGAGTTACTACCAAGTATTTGTGCCCAAGTTAAGTGTTACCCCATTCTCTATCCATCCATCCATCCATCTTCCAAGTGCTTATCCGGAACAGGGTCATGGGTGAGGTGACCTACCAGCATCAGGTGATGCCTTTACCTTCAGGCAGAAGACAGAAGCTACTGATGTATTAGCACTTCCAGGATTATACTTTTATTAAAAAAAATTACTTGCCAACAGAGTTTTTAGAATGATAGTATTCTTAGCCAGGTTCTGTTGAACCAGTATTACAATGTATTCACTGATGAGACTTCTAAGCACTTATATAATTCACTCTGGCTAAGGGCGTCTGCCAAACGTTGTAAATGTAAATGTAAATGATGGCCAAATGAAGCTTCTTGAACCAATTGCTGTATTTTCGGACACCACTAGATGGAGCTCTCTATTCAAAAAAGGGCTCAATTTATGAGTGCCAGCTAGTGGGGTCAAAAAATACAGAAAATGGTTCATGAAGCTTCATTTGGCCATCACTACTTCTAAGTCAGTCTGAGAAACTGAAGAAGATTTGGCAATAGTAGGTGACAGGAAACAATAAATGAACTTGTGCAACCTATGAGAGACTGAGGCTGTCGTTGCTGTTAGTTCCATTATAGCTATCCATCCATCCATCTTCTACCCGCTTATCTTGGTTAGGGTCGCAGGGACTGTTATATATATGCAGTTGATTATCTACATAATGTCCTGTAATACTTGTGTTCATCTCGATTATCAGGAAGCGGCTGTCCTGCTCTGAGCTGTCCTACATGGAGAGCGACTCCAGCCCTCCGCTTGGCGCCCGTCGCCGCTTCTCTGCCCTCATGGACACGCACCGCCTGTCCTCGCCACTGGAGGGTGACCCTGAACAACAGCCCCGCCAGCATCTGGTTAAGACCAGGGGAAAGTCCTTCGAGGGTGTAGGAGTCACCCCAGCTGCTCAGGCTGAACAGAGTGCCCCCCTAAAGGAGGACATTGGGGGTGCTGTGGGAGGTGAGGACTCCAGTGAGGAAGAGGAAAGAAAGTAGAGAGGAAGGGAAGAAGCTGTGGGGAACAGTTTGTTACACACGACGAAGACTGTGAAACCAAACAGCTGTATAAGTAAATTATAAATTACAATGCGAGTGAGGCGATTAGCCTCTCGCTAAGGCATAGGAAAGGTAACGAAAGTATCATGTTATGTCTGTTTTATTATCAACGGCCTCCCGGTTTCCCAGACATTGCGAGAACAGCTGGAGAGTCGGCAGGTCTGGCAGTCGCTGCCGTGGCTGCGGGGGCTCCCAGGGACCTTGTTCTGCGTCACTCGAAACAGCCACTGCTGGGAGACAGCGAGAGGCAGGGCCAGCGAGCCGGAGGCAAGGTCATCAAGTCGGCCTCAGCCACGGCCCTGTCCGTCATCATCCCCTCAGGTAGGGCCTGCACAGGAAGTTAGGCTCCCAGGGGCCTTGCAGACACAGTCGCACAGGAAATGATGTGGCCAGTAGTCTGGCCTGTTTGCCTGAAACTAAGTCTACATCCGAACCTCGTCGACATATTTGTGTTTGCTGTTTATTTGTTCCTTTCTTCCTTCACACACTCAGTGGAACCACACGGGACGTCCCCACTGGCCAGCCCCATGTCCCCCCGCTCGCTCTCATCCAACCCGTCGTCGCGGGACTCGTCCCCCAGCCGCGACTGCTGCCCCGCCGTCAGCGTGCCTCGCTCGCCCATCACCATCCACCGCTCCGGCAAGAAGTACGGCTTCACGCTGCGCGCCATCCGCGTCTACATGGGCGACAGCGACGTCTACAGCGTGCACCACATGGTCTGGGTGAGAGCTGGGCCGCCTCCGGAACTCGCAGATACGCCTCCACGTTTATATTAATGCTGGGAAAACCAGCCCTAAATAGACAGGTTTACAGATCTATGTTCATGAATGGAGGGTTGTTGGTTCAAGTCCCATAGTTGGCAGAGTATCACCGCTGGAACCTCAGGTGCTACAGGGGTGCTGGCCGGCCTGCTCTCTGAGTGTAGGTGGCTTTGGACACAATATGTACAGCGCACAAATGTGCAGGACATGCAAGTATTTGTTTTAGGCCTCGTTTAGTTAATTTAAAGCCATTATTTGGTCAATTTAATTCCCCAATTACAAAGAGTAAATTAATTTATTTATGCACAGTGCCATTCCCAACAAAGTTGCCTAAAGGCACTTAAAGGATTAAAAAACAGCACAACATACAACAGTTTCGGATAACAATAGTAAACAACAGTCATTCATTCTGGAGCCAGACTAGAAAAGAGAAAAAAACATATTTTTATATAGAAGAAAACATCCTCAGGGGCCCAAGGTCACCTGGCTGCTCCGCCCCCACCGGGATTGCTAAAAATATAGAGGTCAGAATGTAGTGTGTGTCTGTGTGTATGTTTCTGTCTGTATCTGTGTGTGTGTCTGTGTGTGTGTGTGGAGCGCAATCCTCAATCATGCCACTGTGGCTCATCACACCATCTGTAGATCAACTCCTTTGTTCAGGCTTCTGGAGCCCAGTCTTTAGCCCTCCACTGGCCAGTAGCCCTGGCTGCGCGCTGTTATGTCCAGTGGGTCACCTTACTTTATAAAGCAGTCCCAAAACAACTGCTCTGGCCTTTCAGTAGCACCTGCATGTCCATTTTTGTCTGAGCCAGTACTGAGGAAGCAGTCTGTTTGTCCAATCACAGCATGTGGAAGATGGTGGCCCCGCCCAGGAGGCAGGCCTCTGTGCCGGTGACCTCATCACGCATGTGAACGGCGAGTCTGTCCACGGATTGGTCCACACAGAAGTTGTGGAGCTCATTTTGAAGGTAGGGGGGGACAGAACCTTGTTTTTTTTTTTTAAATGAGCTCAGCATAGTGAGCCTGTAGTAAATGGCGTTTCTCCTCAGAGCGGGAACAAAGTGATGGTCACCACCACACCCTTTGAGAACACCTCCATCAAGATAGGCCCCGCCCGGAGATCCAGCTACAAGTCCAAGATGGCGCGATGCAGCAAAAGAATGATGTCCAAGGAGGGGCAGGAGAGGTGAGAGCCCGAATCCCTTCCCTGCTCCGTTCAGCTTGATCTTCGTCCACCTGCTCCATCATCTTCACTCTTTCTCACCCCATTTCCTCCACAGTAAGAAGCGTAGCTCTCTGTTCCGGAAGATCACCAAGCAGGCCAACCTGCTACACACCAGCCACAGTCTGTCTTCCCTCAACCGCTCCTTGTCCTCCAGCGATAGCCTCCCTGGCTCTCCCACGCACGGTCTGTCTGCCCGCTCGCCCACTCAGAGCTTCCGCTCCACCCCTGACTCCGCCTACCTGGGTGAGCCCGCCCCCCTGTGCCTCAGGCACTCAACACGATTGACCACACATCTGCTCTTTCTGTTTGGATTTCATGTTCCCTTCTGTGCCGTGCTTTGGTGTGAATGTGTGTGTGTGCATGTGTGCCCTGTGAGGGGTTAGCGCCCCGTCCTGGTTTGTTCCCTACCTTGCACCCATAGCTTCTGGGACAAACTCTGAACCCTCACAACCCTGCCTAGGACAAGTGGGTACGGAAAATGGATGGATGGATGGATGGAGGGATGGATGGATATTAAATGCAGCATATTGCAGTAACAGTAGCACAATACCTTCATGCATTGTTAAAAAAAATTCAACAAAAAACTAGTCAACAGGAAAAAAATTTAAAGTACATTTTTTTTAACAACACACTCTGCAGCCCAATGAAAATCGCCCCCCAACCATCTTTTCCAGGGCGACCTGCCAGTTGAGACAGTTTTCCACACCGCATTTGTTTGCTGCCGTAATCAATACATAATGGCCCTCTTCACTCCTCCTCCCGTTTCCCTCCTCTCAGGCACCTCCTCTCAGAGCAGCTCCCCAGCCTCCAGCACTCCCAACTCTCCAGCAGCTTCCCAGCACGCGAGGCCCAGCTCGCTGCACGGCCTGTCGCCTAAGCTGCACCGGCAGTACCGTTCGGCCCGCTGCAAATCCGCCGGCAACATCCCACTGTCACCGCTGGCGCACACACCCTCACCCACAGCCTGCTCACCACCGCCGCCGCTGCCCGGCCACTCAGTGGGCAGCTCCAACACCACGCAGACCTTCCCAGCCAAATTGCACTCCTCGCCACCGGTGGCCCGTCCACGACCCAGGAGTGCTGAGCCACCTCGCTCCCCGCTGCTCAAGCGCGTCCAGTCTGCCGAGAAAGTGGCCCCGCCCTTCCCCTCCTCCCAGGACAAGAAAATGGGCGGGGTCATTGGAATGGGCGGGGCCATGGGAATGGGCGGACGCAAGCATGGTCTGGAGTCCTTGCACCCAGACCACCGTAAGGAGCCCTTTCACAGCGAGCTGCCCCTACAGAGCCTGCTGGAGACGGAGGCCGAGGGTCCTGCTACCTCCAGCCCAGGGCCCACCATTCACAAGGCAGCCCCCCCCAAGCCTGTGCGGAAATTAGGGAGGCAGGAATCACCTCTGAGCCATGAAGTCCTGCTGGCAGAGATGGAGAGACTGAGAAAAGAACCAGAGGAGGGCCGCACCAAGGCAGAGCCGGAAAAGCAGACTGAGGGGGCTCCGCCCACCCAGACCCCAGTGGAGTCCCTGACTGGCCAAACAGTGTCCCCCCTAGTCGTGGGTCATAGATCCACTCCTGTCAGTAAGCCCGTGGACCTGAACCTTCCCGTCTCAAACACCTCAGAGAAGCTTGTGGCACCAGGCCTGGTCCAGAGTGTGGCCACCTTAGACCACAAGCAGTGGGACTGGCTACAGGAGACCCTCCCAGCCTGCAAGGAGGGGAAGACAGGGGAGCAAAAAGAGATGAAGCAGGGGGCTGGCAGATTAACAGAGCCCATGGGGTCTGGCCTGCAGGGGGACATGGCCAGGGAAGGAGGTCCAGGCGGCTATAGAGAGTCAGACATGACAGGGCCGGCCGCCACAATGGGCATGGCTGAAACTAGACTGGCAGAGAGCACTAAAAATGATAAGCTACACGTCAGTCACGGTGATGCAGAAACCAGGGTTAGAGGTGCCACTCTTTCAGCCTCTGATGCAGCTGTAGCTCCAGGCGCATCTCCTGAGCTGGCTTCAGCCAGGTCAAACATGGACAAGGGCTCAGGTCCAGTTCTGGAGCACAAGAGTCTCCCGGAGGTGGCGGAGCAGCGCAATATGTCTTCCTGCACCTTCCAGCCTGTCTCCCCCCGTGCCAAGGCCAGCTCTGCAACCCACTCAACCAGCATGGTAAAAACTGTGCTGGAGCCTGGCACTCAGGAGGCAGCCGTGGGAAGAGACAGCCCCAGGGAGGCGGGCGGGAGGAGGGCCAGCCCGGCAGGAGAGGCGGGGGATTCCTCTGAGGGTCCGCGGGCCGATCCTGCAGCGGCGGCAGGCCCAGGAGGCACCACTCAGCGTCTCCAACACAGTGTCCACAGCTCCTCCAAACTGAACCTGTGAGTGCCAGCGGATTGGCCAGGGGCTACAGGGGGCGGGTTTAGGGGCGGGGCTTACTGCGTACCAATCATAGAACACAGCACAATTTCAGGCCCTTAAACATTCCAGTGAAGGGGAAGAAATGTAATTTGACAATAAAATGCAAAGTGTAAATAAATGTATATCGAAACAAGTAGCCAAAACCCAACTGTCAAGGTGCTTAAGAAGCTGTTCTTAGTACTGCGTCATTGGCAGCACCATGCAAACCTGTGATGCAGAGAAACATGGAAGCTCACATGTCCATGCGAATGCTTGTCCTGTGGGAGTTCAAAGTGAAAGGTGCAGGCTTTGGCAAAGGACAAGAGACAGAATACTGTGAACCTTCAATCCACTGTCAGTGCGGTTTCAAAGGTGAACTGATCTTTGGCTGCCGATTGGCTGCAAATCCTAGTTACAGCCGAGAAACAAAATGTCTATGGAACTGAGTCGGGACTCATTTTTTGGGAGGCAGAATCTGATTGGTGAAAAGCTTCCCAAGTGACCTCTGGCTGAAGACCATCATTCATGTAGTAGGTAGGGCAATGTTGCAGTGGGTTGCCTAGTGGTGTGTTAGAGTGTGCTTACAGTGATGGGTTTACACTAGGGTCCTAGAGGTCACAACCTGTGGATATCTTGGTTTAACCTGTCTGTCTTGGATGGCTGGTGCAGTTGAATTGAACTCAGTTGTGCAGTGGGTAATTAATCACTACTTTACATATCAGTCATTTTAGCTTAATCAGCTATATTTTCTTTAGAAAAAATATGCCACATAACTATTCCTTATTCCAAAGTTCAAAGCGTACGACAGAAATGTCAGGGATACTAGTGTGATATCTGCATAGTTTTTAAAAAGATCGACTCAAAGCTGTTAATAAAGTATTTGACCTTTGTAGAGTTTTGTTCTGGTGTGATTCATTTCAGACTTTCTGTAGATGTGAGACATTTTAACTCCAGAATCTGGGTGACCGTGTATCTCCAAGGGCTAAATCTGGATTTGTGCAAATAAAGAATGTGGTTTGAGGAAAAATGGTTGTGGGGAGGTTACAAAAAGGAAATTTCAACCCTTTTGTCCTCGGTGAATGTTACCGTAATGAATTACTATGAATCTCTATGTACTGAACTATCTATATAATGAAACCGTTGATAGTCTGTAGGCTTTGAAATGGAGTTACTTGAAATTGCAGAAAAGGTATAAGTATGTGAATATCTTTGACAGGACTAGCACCAAAAATATTTCTGTTAAAGGACATGATCTCACATGGCTTTGTTATTAGAATTCACTCTAACCGTTGTGTGCAAAGAAATATATATACTGACTGGCTTAAAACAGTTTTTTGTCCTTTCAGTTGTATGCAAAACACTTTCCATATATGAGATGTCTGAAATTTAGTGTCCGTGTTTTAGTCAAGTGCTGTTTACAATATGCATAATAATATGCAAAGGTCTCCTGACTAGTTAGCTTCAGGTTATTTTTCCTGTGGTAAATGTTGGCCTTTTTCTTTGCTTACCTATGACTTACTGCCCTCTAGTGGTGAATAATGCCCTTTAAATAAAGCGTGTCCTTTGGATATATCCGTCATTAACGCGTCATGCAAAGCCAGCGTCAAGAGTTTGTATCCTGAGTTCAAAGCACGTCCGTGTTTCTCTTTTGATGTATTTCTGTTAACGTCTCGGAGGTAATTTCTCATCACAAAGCACGACTCTATGGTTTTGTTATTTTCATAAGGCAGCAACTTCACAGATTGAAAAAAACATATTTTAATGCTGTAAAAAATAGATTAAATTATTATTTATTTTTTATTGATGGATCGTGAATATTAGTGTGATATTGGTGAACTGAAATTGTGGTTGTTCCTGAGTAGAGCAGGGGGGTATTCCACGAAGCAGGATTTCTTGCTTAGCTGGTTAACTTGACAAATTTAAGGTAGTCTGAGCTAAACGTAAGAAAACAAAGATAAAGTTCATTTAGTCCAGACTACCTGAAATTCAACAAGTTATCCGGATAAGCAAGAAATCCTGCTTCATGGAATACCCCCCAGGTAATAAACTGTATTGTGGAGAGGGATGAAATGCTTCACTTTACCGCTGAAACTGTGTGGCCCACATTTCCTAAGCAGCTAGAAGTCTTATAATTACGATGTGCATCTGTCTTTTATTTTTAAAAGTTTTAAATGCACTTTATCTGACTCATTCGTGTGTTTATTTATCTTTATGAGATCTTGGGCATTTTTCAGGCTGTGTTATCTATCGCTGCTGTGCTGTTCCTGGTTCCCTGTCCATGTTTTTGCGTGCTGCGGGTGACGTTCTCCCACCGGCTGTCTCAGTAGAATCATTTTTACGCTTGTATGTTTTGTTTTCATGGCACTGTTATTGTGCTTATTGTGAATACAGAGAGTCCATTATGTGCAGTAAAATGTAATAAAAATCAGATAAAATACCAGAAACCTGTATCATTTCTCCATATTCACCCGTCAGTCACTTGGATATTGAGCCACTCGTGATTTTAGGATTCCCGAATAGCTACGTTTGATATACATTAATTTATACAACTCTTGCTTTAATATGGCAAACAAAATTTCGTGCTGTATGTGAGAGATTTCTGAAATTGAACGGATAGCACAGTTCAAAAGAATAGTATTAGTTCTGTGTTATATGAAGAAGAATATTATCCTTGATAAAGAAAAGGAACTGGGGATGGCTCTATATGTGTCAGTGTTGCCTCACACCTCACCAGGGATGGGGATTAGAAAATGGATAGCGTAAACGAAAGTGTAATTGGTAAGGAATTTAACTTTATTGATAATTTTATTTTTAATTAAACATTCGATTCTTCGATGCGCTCCGGCTTGTCTTAGTAAAGCCTGGACCAGTACTTCTTGGACTGACTGGCTGGCTAGCAGCTTGTGCTACGTGTGAGTCATGTGACAAGGAGCGCTTCAGAGGATTTCCATAATACTCGGACACCTCAGGTCGTGTGACGCACACGGTGGCTTACAGCCGACACCTGCTGTGTGGGAAATTACCAGCTGGCCAATCACAGAAGCTAATCCAGGAAACCATGTGCCAAATTCAAACCAATCGCCTTTCAGGTTGTATGACTCTGTTGTATTATGAGACTGATGGAGTAAAAACCAATGATATATAAATACAATGACATATGATTATAGAAAATATTATAAACAATATATATGATATTATTTGTTTTCTTACTATATCTACTGCATTAAAGGAATGTGGATAGATCAAATAAAGAGTATCTAAAGGCATCTTTATTTATGGCAAATAAGAAAACATTGTGTACGGCAGGGATCTCAAACTCCAGTCCTAGAGGGTCAGAACCCGGCACAGTTTTTGGTTTACCCTCATTTAACACACCTTATTCAACTCTTTGTGCTAATTACCGCACAGCTCTAGAGCTGAATCATGCATGGTGAAACAGGGAAAGGTCTAAACTACACGGGGCTCCGGCCCTCCAGGACTGGAGTTTGAGACCCCTGGTGTACAGGTTAATTTGTGGGAATAGACCTCATGTCATGGCCATACTGCTGTACAGGTAGGAGTGGTACTGGAGCTCAGGCAGAACTAGCCGCACACAGATCTCCTGCTCTGGGTCAGTGATTTTTCCCCTCGGTTCTGAGTCAGACTGCCAGGGTCTAATCAGATCATCCAGGTCCAGGGGAAACGCCGCTTGCCTGGATAGACACCTCCTCTCAAGACCCTGCACCACCTGTCGTAGAACTCCCACCTCCCTCTGAAGCCTTTCAGCCCCCTACTTCTCCACCTTTTCCCAAAAGGCCTGAAAGAAGAGGTCACAGCGAAGCACATCCAAGCTGTTCCAGGAGCAAATTTGGGCCTCAGTCTCGGCACTCAGGGGCACGATGTCACGTGCTGCTCGGATGTTGAGGCGCGTGTATGCTAGCTCTTCCAGTGCCACCTGCAGCAGCTCCTTCAGGAGGACGTGCTACTCGTCAAAGTGTTCTGCCATCATGACCAGCTGGAAGGTCTCTGCTAGGCGTGCCAGGTCCTGGACCCAGGAAATGTTCCTTCCCTGACTGCTAAGACTCAAATCAAAGCTCATGGGGTTCCTTGCCAGGCCATTCAGAGGTTCTAGAGAAACCACATGGAGAAAAGAATCCATATCATTTATGACTAAGGGGTGATCTCACCCATACTCATTCTGTTACCATCGCAGTCACCACAATTTACAGCACTATATATACACTATTTTTTTTGTTAAACTGTAGCGTCATGCTTGCATCAGTTCCCATCCCCAGCTCTGATTGTACAGAATCTGTTCAATCTCCTCTGTGGAGGAGGCCATGTGGATTACGTCGTGCTGCCCTGCAAGAAATCCTCCCCATCCAAGTGCTGCATGTCTGACCCTGTGTCAAAAACAGAGGCTGTCAGTAGGAAATGAGAAGGGCCTTAGTGCAAACCCAAGACCCGAGGAAATGTTCACAGTTAAAACGCAGAGCAGAATACAAAAAGACAACTATTAGGGACTACGTCGCTCTCAAACAGCCAAAGCTTACGCCACAAACAAAACCTTATACTTTGTGTGATTCTGATCAGCTAATTCAACAATTGACGGTGCCACTGATCCCCTACATTCCAATGGCGAATTCCAAACCACAAATTGCTTGGGAATATTAGTGTTTATGTGTTGCTTATTTCCTTGCTTCTCACAAGCTAAGTGAATATTAAGAAAATGAAGTTGCAGGCACAGTCAGAATAGCAGAAGAAGCATAATGGAGGCTGTTATCCTGGGTGAGAGACTGAGCCCTTACCTTGGACACAGGAGACACCAGGTGCCCCAGAGTATGAACATTAGTGTGATTGCCAAGGTTGCCAGGGAAACAGTCACATGCTGTCTCCAAAGCTGAATATAGAACCAACGGAGAGTCATTTTCTGTCCAAGGGCCCACAAAACTCCCTCTATCTATGCGTTGTTGTGTTAGTGGTCCAAACACCAGAGGCTGCACGCGTGACTCTGGGGATGAGAGTGGGTTCCCAGGCTTTAAGAACCTAAAACCTCATCTCACCTCCCTAATCTGACTCTAAAAAGATTCTGGCATGGGTTACAGAATCTCAACCTCATCGTCTGAAAGCAGGGGACACAATTTTGTGCCTGTGGGTTTTCATTGCCATCTGTATCATGTATGAATGTTTGTAGGTGTGTGACAATGCTGTGAAAATATGAAGACAAATACAAAAAGTATTTTTATTAGGTTCACTTTTAACTTTTTTTTAGATTTATTTTGAGACTTAATAGCACATAACACATTAGTACATATAGTGCAAAATATTTCAGGAAAAATACTAAAAAGTAATATTTTGGATTTTTTTTAAACAATTATTATATGTTTGCATTTGGTTCAGCATTTGAAAACAACCACGGCATTAAGATTTCAAATTACATTTAAGTCAGTGAATTCGTAAAGAAATTCTTGGGTAGGTGAAATAAAATTACACTAAAACTACTGTATATCGATTCAATCCAAACTATAATACTAAATAACGTCACGGATGCGCGGAAACTGTTCCACACCACAAACAACAACCGGCGACCAGAGGCAGCTGCCACGCAAATATGATATGAACCGTTTATTCATAGAGAGCTATAAACATCGCATCCGATTGGCTAAAACGCCGCCCATACAGAATGAGCCGAACATGCTGATTGACGGAAGAATAAACAATGTGCCCCCTTCGACCAAAAGGAGGAAGTAGGGCTGGGAATCTGTGACTGCATTAAACTAATAACAGCAAAAAGAATGCGTTGTTTTATTTTTATAGGTACATAGACTTTATGCATTTAACTCCATGTGCCCCAACTAAGTGGTGTTCTTATGTCTTACATTTCTCTTCGACCGAATGGTGTAAACTGCAAACTATGGCAATGTCACAAGGCGCCGCGAGATAAACTCCCGGCGCGGCTAACAGAGCACAAGCTGAAATTAAACCTCCGCGAAATTAAATCATTTTTTACTGGACCAAAATGCACGTGTTGGCGAGGAGAGAAAAGCAAACATATGGTCGCCTCGGCGACTGTATTACAATATCGCTTTTCCTTTTGAATAATTGCCCGGCGCTCCCATCCCCCCACCGGCCGTGTTTCGCCCGCATTCCTCCCCTGCAGTGGGGACTCGACCGCGCATGCGCTGTAGCTCGCCGGCCGGCCGTCCGCCGCGCCGGCGTCCTGAAGGGGGCGCTAGAGCCTCCCTACCGCTGGAGCCGAGCGGCGCTTCGGCGATACAATCTGCCGAGAGCAGGAGCGGAGGGAAGGGGGGGGGTGAGAGGCGAAAAAACGCGAGCTGCTTGAGTCGCCCTTTGTTTCTGGCTAGCTCTAGACGGTAAGGGGGGAGATACCGGTGAAAGGAAAATTTACTGTCGGTAAGTCAGCCGAAAACGTTTCGGCACGTCTCCCAGGTGTTTCACTGAACACTTTAATGTCTTTCCGTCGCTTTAGTCCTCTCTGATGGTTTGATCTCGCTTTTTTTTCGCCGAGCGGCAGGAGAACCGACATTACGAGCAGCTCAGTAGTTTGTGCGGCGGCCGGGGCGCAATGAATGAATTATTCTTTTTGGGAATGTAACGGGAGCGGGGGACCGGGCCGGGGGTACGGGGCGCGCGCTGGATCAATCAGCTGAGCGGCGAAATGTTACTTTTTAACTCTTCGGGCTTCGCAGTTGAAGCCAGATCGCGGGGAAGCCGGAGTCCTTCTCTCTGTAATGGAGGAAAACAGCATGGCCGGCTTGCTTCATAGGCTCCTCTTTGTGTTTTTCCTCCCATTTTTCCCCCTTTCTTTTTAATAATTTTTATTAATTGAATTGAATATGGTGCTACCGGACCATGCCGTCTGCTGATCGAAGAGCGGCTGCGTTTCTGTTTCGCCCCGGACGGGAAACAATTCGGAAATGAATTTAACTTTAAAAAGCATTTGCTGGGAACTCTCTCTAAGAGGGCTGTATTGTGTTCTGGCTGGATGGCTAACCTAATAATCATCATTAAACAGAAAATGTGGCAAAGTCAAGTCGAAATAAAACATTTTCTGAAAAAAATAATTTTGTATGCATTTAGCTTGTAGTAATGGAACAATATATTCGTATAGTTTTAATCAAGTTGTTTTCTTCATCATATATAAACTGGAGCGCCCCAGTTTTGATCTCGGCTTTGTTTTGAAAACAAAAATATTAAACATTAGCACTGACTTGTATAACTGTTATAGTTTAGCCTGCTCAATTAATCTTATGTTTTTTCTGGAAAACTTTACTTTTTTTTTCTCCTTATAATTTTGCTGTCTTGTTAAGGTTGTCTAGTTCCCGTTAGCTTGGAAAGTAGGGATTGTAGTTGAGATTTTTTCCCGACGTATAATAATTGTGTATATTATTGTATAAAAAGGAAATGTATTTAATGATGGTGGTTTATCCTTGTCTCGAGCTTTATTGATCCAGATATAAAGTAAGTAAAATGTGCTGCTTTGGTCAAAGCAAAGGTTAATAAATTGCCGTTCGGCGAATGGATAGGGTCTCCTGGATGCTGAACGCTCCTGTTTTGAGAGCGCATGACTTGGGTACCAACCGAAAGTGAAAGATCCGATATTTTTTATTATAATAATCAGTCGGCGCTTCGCATTCAATCAGTTTCAAATAGCTCGTTAATGCTTTTGTGTGTTTAAAAAAAACTCTTCCCAGTATTTTGAAAATGAGTTGTTGAGCTGTTACTTTTGAGCTGTTCGTTTTGAATATTGATTTCGAAGAGAACACAAACTGTCTGGGAAATCTTTAATGCAGTCAGAGAAACAAGTAACACACAGTATTTTATTTTCTTTCTGGTGAATATAAAGACACATGCGTGGTTTACCCTTTCTGTAGGCTGGCAGGGCACAGACCCCCGGTGTGGGTCTTCACCCTGCCTTCTTTCCTGGCTGTCCCTCTATCCTGCCTTCTGGGGCTTTATGCCACCTGCAGTCCACCTGCTCAAACCAGGCTCACCTACTGTTTTATACCCCCCTTTTGTTCTTAACTCTGCTTCTAATGTCATCCAGTCGCCCATATTTCCCCAAAACCCCCTTTGTAGTCTGGGTCCCTGGTTTACAGTATGAACTGGAGAGGCGGCTCTGAGCTGAGCCGATGAGTCAGTCTGCAATGACGCTGGCTCTCTGTGCCTTAAGGACTCCTTTAATCCACACAGAAACATCATTCACTTACGTAGTTCATGTCCTACTGGTTCCTTGCAGCTGTGTTATTTTCTCATGCGCGTGTTGTGAACTTTAGTACTTTCATTTTTTGGGTAATAGTATTGACCAGTTTAAATGTCCCTTCTGTCCTGATTGTTAAGCAGCACATTTGTATATGAATACCATGTGTGTAATGAGGGGCCTGTATGAGTATGATGTACTCTGTCGGTCAGTGTGGTCACTTTAGACGGATGCGCTGAGTGATATCAGTTCTGGCTAAGAGGGTTGGGAATAAATGAAAACAATGATCTTTGTGTCGAAGATGATGTGGGTTTAATAGTGCATACAGGTTGCTACACGCTAGATTGACTGGTGCCCGACCTGCCATGGCACGGCTTCTCCATCGGTTTGCGCTGTTTGTTATAATCTGAGTGATGCCCTATTAATGGCACTTTGGACCCCCTGAAAGTAAGCATGGCATTTTAGCTGAGGTCTTTGTGGTCTGACCACCAGTCTCTCTCTCTCTCTCCCCCCCTCTCTCTCTCCCCCCCTCTCTCTCTCTCCCTCTCTCCCTCTCTCTTTCTGCCTCTGCAAAGCAGTATCCACTGAAAAATGTCCACACCGGACCCCTCTATGGGAGGGACTCCCCGGCCAGGTCCCTCTCCAGGCCCGGGACCTTCACCGGGGGCCATGCTGGGTCCCAGCCCGGGCCCCTCACCTGGATCTACCCACAGCATGATGGGACCCAGTCCTGGGCCCCCTTCCTCAGGCCACCCCCTACCACCTCAGGGACCCACAGGTTATCCCCAAGACGGCATGCACCCTATGCACAAAGTAAGTCATGGTAATGGCTATCAGCGCCATCACAATGACCTTTAAAATTAATTGGGAAACGCTGCCTCAGCATGCTGGTTCAGCCTCTGTTGCGTCTCCTTAATGCCTCTGTCTTGCTGCATGCTGACGTCAGGGCTCACTCACTGACTGTCATCTTGTCTTCCACCAGCCAATGGAGGGGATGCTCGAGAAGGGCATGCCTGACGACCCCCGCTACGGGCAGATGAAAGGAATGGGCATGAGGCCGGGGGCGCATAGTGGCATGGGCCCTCCGCCCAGCCCCATGGACCAACACTCCCAGGGTATGTTGGGCAGATACACAGATTCGTGGGTGGGTCAGGCAGTGGTAGGTGATGAGGTCATATTAAGGTCCACCCCTGTCCTCAACTTCCTGCTGATCAGGGTGTTTGTTTAGCAGCCATGTGGAGCTTGCAGCTCATGTTCCCTACATCGCCTTCTAACTCAGTCCAGTTGTGCTGGCTGGAATCCCCCCAGATGTGGCCTGTCTCACTTTTATTGGCGTTTCCCAGGTGCTGTCTTGCAGCTGGAGCAGCTGGCTGCTCTTTCCTTTTAGAGGAGTAGTGGAAAATTCTAGAAAATATGCATTAATCAGGGGGCATGAAAGAGCACCTGCTAGTTGGGGAGCAGAGGGACACGTTTGTTTACTCTGTGGGGCTGCGAGCGGCTGTTGCATTGGGTGTCTCTGTGGCACACTGTCCTTCTCTAGGTCACCATGTGGGTAGCGATTTTGTTTTTTTACCCCCCCCATGTTGACACATACTTCATACTCGTATTTCTGTATTTCCATTCGTGCTATAATATTAGAGCAGTGGTAGGCAGATGAACTTGTAGCGTATTTTCTGTGTAGGTTAGTGGTAAGGCATGGGTGGCTGTTAGCGGTGATGTTAGTGACCAGCTGGATACTGTCCTTCTTTTAACGTGGGTGGAGTTACTGTTTTAGTGACTCTTTAAAAGAGACTTTTAATAAAGTCAAGACGGAGGCTGTTTTTACATTTTATATTTTTATTGAAAGCTAATATTATGCATCTTATTTAGATTGTTTTAACTGGTTGAAACATTTTATAGTAATTTAGAAAAATTTTTTTTTTGGTTATTCAGTCTGTTTAAATACCCTTATACTCTCACCATGAGTATGGTCCTAGTAGCTGGCCTGGAGTTAAGAGCCCCTTTAACTAACTAACTAACTAACTAACTAACGGGTTTGCTTCTCCATCCCCCAGGTTACCCGTCTCCCCTGGGGGGTTCTGAGCACGCTCCCAGCCCTGTCCCCGCCAATGGCCCTCCCTCTGGCCCGCTAATGCCCTCTGGCCCTGGTGGGGTGCCCCTTGATGGCAGCGATCCACAGTCTCTGGGCCCGCAGGCCCGCGGCGCAGTCCAGAGCGGCACCAACGCCGGGCCGGGGCCGGTGGGCACAGGGGCGGCAGGGCCCAGCGGTGCTGGTGGGCCCACACCCTTCAACCAGAACCAGCTGCACCAGTTACGGGCCCAGATCATGGCTTACAAGATGCTGGCCCGTGGGCAGCCCTTGCCGGACCACCTGCAGATGGCAGTGCAGGGCAAGCGGCCCATGCCTGGAATGCAGCAGCCCCCCATGGCCAACATGGCGCCTGCTGTGGGTCCTGGGTCAGGCCCCGTATCCGGACCTGGACCGGCACCTTCCAACTACAACAGACCTCATGGTGAGTGCATTGCTGGCTGATGGAGCTGCTGCACACCGGCAAGCTTTTCAGATTGACTTTGCTGTTAGTATTTGCATGAAAATCAGATTCATTTCGAATTTGATAGTTTAAAAATGCCGTTCCAGGTTTATAGTGCTCTCTTTTGGTAATTTTTCAGTTGGTCAGTTTTATTGTCCTAATTTCTGAGGTTTTACATGCGTTTATAATGGTTCCTGCAGAGTTTTATAAATGTAAATGTTTTTAAAAAAAATTCAGTTCTTATTATATTCTAGCTATGTTGGGTGCCTTTGTTTTATTAAGTCTGGCTTGTCTGCTTTGTAACGGAGGATCCTTGGTTGTCTTGGGCAGGTATAGTGGGACCCAATATGCCGCCCCCAGGACCATCTGGTGTACCCCCAGGCATGCAGGGACAAGCATCCAATGGCCCCCCAAAATCCTGGCCTGAGGGTAAGTTGGAGGGGGTGTGTAGGGTATCTGTGCTTCCCTGATTTACCACTCAATTTCCAAAAAGCTGTGGACTCTGGCATTTCATAGACCTGTATAAAAATGGTGTCATGATTCATCTTGAAGCCGCGCTTGAGGCCCTCTCATGGGGGGGCTGGCGCTGATGTCAGACTCTGTGGGGATGTTGGCCACCTAACATTACATATGTGTGATGAAGCGTGAAGTTTGCCTGTTTAGATGGGTTAAAGCAGTGTTTCAGTACCGGATTGGGAAACACTTGGTTAAAGGATTAAACTTCTGCTGTCCATGACCCAAACTCTCAAAAGGACCAATGGTGAACGCGGCCGCCCCGTCCAGCACTCCCCAGAAGCTGGTGCCCCCGCAGCCCACGGGCCGGCCCTCTCCGGCGCCCCCCTCCATGCCACCAGCTGCTTCGCCTGTCATGCCACCGCAGACTCAGTCCCCTGGGCAGCCCACTCAGCCCACCCCCATGGTGTTGCACCAGAAACAGAACCGCGTCACGCCCGTCCAGAAACCTCGTGGGCTGGACCCTGTTGAAATCCTGCAGGAGCGCGAGTACAGGTCCGGAACCCCTCCCCCCCCCCCCACCCCCCCCCCCCCCCCTCCCTCCCCTCCTCACCTCTTCGTTCTTCTTCCCTGCCCTCCTGCGGGGCGATTGGGGT
>JAAGVU020000044.1:2553111-2614984 GCA_011763525.2 Mormyrus iriodes | reverse complement strand
GTATATACAAACCCCTTGGATGGCCATGATATGGACCCCCCCCCGACCACCTTTTGTGTACCATACCACAGTCCACGGGTCACTGCAAACTTTTCGCCACCAAGATGCCTCAAGAGCGAGATTCTGGCAGGTATTTATAGTGAGGTGGGAGACTCCTGCAATTTACATCTAATGCCTCTGCGACACGATAAAGGACAGCCTTATCCCCCAGTGCCTGGCCTTCACCAGCATAGTGTGCCCCGGGCAGGCAGGTCACTGGCCAGGGGCGGCACAGTGGGCATGGCTGTTCCGCACGTAGACATGCTGTCCTCCACCCGACCCAGTTCTCCTCCCAAAGGAGAGTTTTGGAGGTTCGTGCACGGCGTCTGTGTGGTACTGTACTAATGTGAGTTTGTATGTGGGGGGGGACAGCACTTAGTTAATGGTTGCCCTGCTGCTCGTCCCATCAGGCATAAACGCCAGTAAAATCATGGAGCTCTGCGTAAGAAAACTTTCTTCAGCCCAAAAGACTCTTTGGCTTCGGTGCCGTTGATCCCACTGATAAACAAAAGGCTTGTTTGTTGGGTTTGTAAACGTGTTCTCCTACCCAAACCCCCACTTGCTCAGAACGCCCGGGTCCTCGGGGGATGGCCGCCTGATAGCATCCCGGTCCGCTTTGCTATCAGTCTGGGAGGCTTCCAGGATATCCGTCGTTTGTGCATGTAGATTACTGCTGTTTGCTTTTCACATGGGTTCCTGCAAAAATGCACAGGCCCACAGCAGCACAGGCTTTTAGGCGTGTCCCATGACACTCATGTAGTCCGGTCTGGAACTTCTGGAGAGACTGAACACAGGAACATCAGCAGCCCGTAGGCCGCTCCAATTTTATTGCACGTTAGCAGCTAAATGCTGATTTGTCCCCACCTGTGCCCGTCAAACGAAGGACCCACTTTCCATTCCCACCCCTGCCAGTCCTCACAAGGTGCTAATCGGCTAGGTACCTGCTATTGATATAATGTGTCCTGTTCAGACCAGAGTGACAGCTTAAGGGGTCACGTTAAGTTTAGCAAGTCCAAAGTGAGTGGCCTTTCAGTATGGACGCACAGGAGTTCAGGAAATAGGGGATCAAAGGCAGATGGGACGTCCCGCAGCCCAATCCCAGAACCCCACCCTTCAGGAAAACGGTGAACAGAATGAGCAAAGAGAGCAGCCGTGCCCAGGAAGAAATGGTGGTTAATCATTCACCCGCAAGCTGCAGGTGAGCGAGATGGGCAACGTTCCCTTTGGAAGCTGTTGTTGTTGGATCAGAATGATTTATGGTGCAGACCAGACGGCTTCGAAAGTCGATAAGATGGCTGGATGGGGGCAGGGTTGACTTTCAGGACCCATTACTGCTTCTTGAAAATTTGATCATGCCCTAATTCACAAAGTTTGTTCTTTCACTCTCCTACAAGTGTAACAAGCTATAGAAAAAGTCTGTAACATCATTGTCGACAGGTTTTCCTGTGCCTCTCTGTCTCCACTTTGCGTGATCTATGTGCGAAACATGCTTGCAGCCTGATGCATGGCCATGCTACAGTGTTCGGCACAACCCCCGCCCCCTTCAGCATCGCATCGAAGCCTCCATCCATCCATCCATTTTCCACCTCTTATCCAGAGTTGGGTCGCGGGGACTGCAGACTAAGCAGGGATGCCCAGTCGTCCCTAATCACCAGTCACTTCCTCCAGCACCACCGGAGGAATACCAAGGCGTTCCCAGGCCAGCCGAGAGATACAATTTCTCCAGAGTGTCCTGGGTCTGCCCTGAGGCCTTCTTCTGTTTGCAGATGCCTGAAACACCTCCCCAGGGAGCCGTCCAGGAGACATCCTAGATACCCAAACCACTTCAACTGGCTCCTTTCAATGCGGCATCAAAGCCTCATTAATATTATATTAAACGTGATGTTTTTTTGAAAGCATACCCCATGTTTCACTCATGATATCCATCTCCCGTTCATTAGCCTTAATGAGCACAGACAGGCTGCTGTAATGCACCCCCCCCCGCCCCCCACCCCCTGATGTGACCCTGGGTTACAGGATTAATGGCCTCTCTAATCCTCCACCCCAGATATGGCACAGCCTTCTGCCACAGGTGCAGCCCAGGCTCGGCCAGCCAATGCGGGTGGTTTTAATACCATGTCCCTGTTGGTGGGAGCAGCTTGTGAAACGGCCCCCTCCGGGCCCCTCCCACCCGCCGTTAAAGTCGCCATGACCGTGTGCAGCAGGAGAACATTCCAGTCCAAGGAGTGTCCCTAACTCCCCAATCTACATTTCATATTCAGCTCTTTGTACAGAGTTAAGGTGCCCTTTGGGGCGGCCATGCTGGGAAAGGGTGCTATATAAACTAAATATATAGCTGAGTAACTAAAAATACACCCCGATGGGGTTTGCTAATCAGCTTACCGATGACCTCCAGCACATGTCTGCAGTCAGATGGTTCACATTTGTATGTATGCATGTTGCGTTTCCTCGGTAACAGGAAACCTGCAGGTTTTCAGCGGGTTCATGCGCCAAATGGTCGCGTGGTGCTCACGCAGAGCCGCCACCTCAAGATCGAGGCCCCCTTTCAGGACTTGGTCCAGCAACATTGTGGTTATTTAACTACCACTTACTAACTCCTGCTTGACATTATTTGGCATCAGTCCTACTTTTCTGGACAGTACACGCCATCTAATTTCAAGTCTTTTCAAACCCTTTTAAACACCAATGCTGTCTCCCCCCCCCATTAATGCGAGGGCTGAGGGGTTTCATCAAGCACAGTAGAACACGGCAGCGAGGTCGGCGTTTCCGTGGATACCCTGGCTTATGCCGTTGTCGTGTTGGCAAAGAGGTGGCGCTGAGTAGCGCCCTTTGTGTGCATCACGCCGTGTCCACCGACGCGGCCAGAAGGGCCTGGCCTGGTGGCTCCTCCTGATTAAATTAAGACACCGCGGGTACTTTCATTACGCCGTAATATAGCAGGCAGAAGACCAAGTGCATCGGCACGGAAACAGCACTTAAAAGAACACTGTATTTCACTGTATTCCCAGCATGCACTTCGTTTAGCTTTAGAAAGTACTCGGCGTCCATAACCGAAGGCCAGACCTGAGGCTGTTCACTTAAAGCAAGCCAGCTGTAGGCCATAACATTGACAGGAAGTGAAACGATTTATGGCTATGTCACCCGAAAGAGGGTGAATCTTTATAGTTATAAGGGAGGGGGATTGTGCTGGCCTGGGGGTGGTGACTGAGATCATTGTAAAGGTCTTGTGAGTTAATGGTGTCTGAATCTGGGCACACTTTGTTTTTTCCTGTAATGTTTGAATGAGCTCACTGAACAGTAATGTCCTTGTCATACCTCTGCAGCTCATAGTGTAAAACTGCAAATGCTGGGGATAAAAATTCCTCACAGCATGACTCCTTTAGTGATAAACTTTTTCCTTAATATGAAGTTTTGTATTGACATCATCCTTCAGACACTTACCTGGGGATTAGCAAGTGCTGCGCTCCGTGCTCCTAGGAAAACAAAGAGTTCATCTCCTCGTGGATTGATATGTGGATGAGCTTGATTGTGTATGAGATATGAACACAGATCTTCCCAGCATTGAGGCACCAGCTGCCTGACCATTTATCTCTGACATGTTGGCCTCCTTGTTTGATAAACAAGTAGGTGTGCATTTTTTGGGAATTTTCTCAACTTCCCCATGTCGGTTCCGTGAACGGGTCACGACCCTGACCTGAGCACTTGCTCAGCATGCCTCTGTGACAGGTGATCTGCACGTCTCATGTATTCTGTCTGGAAAGCAGTTATTCCCCACTTCCTGTGAAGTCCACCTAGACAGGAAGTACAGCTTAACTTTGAGTTACATGAGGATAAAAGGGATAAACGAGCAAGACACAGACACAGACTTCAGAAAGACCTCGCATAAGTAAAGTTGCTTGTTGTGGTCTGTGCTCTTGAACTTCTGAATCATGACCTGAGCTACTGTGACTGTTGTTAATTAGGAATAATTCATTACTATTTAGCTGGCAAATTTACCCCAAGTGACTCTTCATGTTTGTATGATTGGATATCTTACAGCATCACTCAATGGCCTCTGGGGACTTAAACCAAAAACCTTCTTCTTACAAGACCTTGGCTTTCACTGTCATGTTTACCAAGGTCCCTCCATGATATGCCTGAACGGTCCCATGTCCTTGCTGTCCTCCGGTTTCCGCCGAGGTTTCAGCACATCTCTAGGAGCTGAAATGTAGCCCCAAGGCTTCCTGTTCCCAAACTTCTCTTCTTTCCTTAAAGGTACAACATCACTGTTGATCCCTGTATATTTACACCTGCTGTAGAACCACGTGTGTTGCTTGTAAGTCATTTACTCTAGACTCTGACCTTTTGAGGTCTGTTCTGAATTGTGCAGCTTAATGCAACCATCTTTGTCTTATGTTGGTCAAACGGTTCTACCAAGTAGGAAATAAACCAAAGGAATTACGTTGTGCCTGTGTGTGCTGCAGTTACTGGTATCCAGCAGGGGACGGCACAGAGAGGCACAGAACAGGAGCTGGCAGGTTCAGCACTCGCCAAGCTTGCTGTGATTGAATGAAGGCCATCGACTTTCACCCTTTCACCAAGTGGCTTCAATATCACATGATAACACTATTGCACCATAAATCTGGCCATGTTACGAACACCTCTGCCAACTGATCACCCTGTAAGCCCCCGGCCATCTGAAGGCTTTGCATGATGAGACACACTTTGGTGTTGGTCTATCATTAATGCAGCCAGACAGCATGTGTCAGCAACCCCTAACCCTCCTCCTCAGAGCATCCTGTCAACCTGGGCCCGCCGGTCCACTGTGCCCAAATCGTCTGCGATTACAGACATCAAAGACAGATGCCAGCTGTTTTTTTCCGGAAGCTTCCTTTGTTTACACAGCTCTCTCACGTCATGCTCCTTCCATAGCGACGGGGCTGCAGAGTGTTAATTGTCTCACTGAAGGAAGAACTTTGTTATAATTATTCACAGTGCCAAGCATTATGCAGAAATGAGGCAGCACACAGCTGAGGATTAATTAAGACAGAGGAGGGGAAAAATTAAAAGCCTGACATGATTTATTGTTTACTTTGGCAGCGACACCCTGACTTCACAGACAAGTGCTAAGTAGAAGTGGCTGTTTCTCAGGATCCCAGAGAACACAGAACACAAGGGGGGGGTGGCATGCAGAGCAACAAGTGGGGGGTGGGAGACTTATTTTCCCTGACTGGTTAAAACATGCGGAAGGTTCTGAATTGATTTAATGAGGTCTCTTTGACTGGATAGCCCACTGTGAAGCGATATTACTGTCAGGTGGGTGGGAGTGTTTCTGCCTTTTCTTTTTGTTTGTGTGAGGTGAGAGATTTAAACAGGTATCCACAGCCATTCTGCTAAAGGAAAACTGCACACACACACACACACACCCTCCTTGTTCAAGGCAGGCGGGCCCTCGTTCATGGACACTTTCAGGATCCAGAGTTTATGCCAGTTTCGTGTGTGTCACGCTGAGTCAGAGGCATCCATCGTGACCTCAGAGACAAACACACGGTTGGGGGGAGGGTCAGTATTTACCAAAAGCTGGATCCCCTCGCTGTGCAATGTGAAGCGGGCAAACCAGTTGCCAGGACAACTAATCCGTAGATTTCAGGATTAAGGAGAAATGTGCAGAGAATCTAATCTGCCAAGTTTAAGCGGAACACTGTTTAATATACCTTAACACAGTTGCCTAGCTTTAACATTTCCAGCAAAACATGACGCTTTGCGTGGGACTAGCAAGGACCCATGTCCTCACCCTATTGTCTGAAACAACATGTTCTGGGTGGATTTTCTACACAAACATACATCCGGCCTCTGATGTTAATAACAATATCTCTCCGGTGGGAGATAACCAGTGCCCTGTCACCGGTCAGAATGGAGGTGCCAACCACCCCCCCCCCATGTTATTAACTTCTCACTTCTCTGCAACAATATCCTCAGATCCACCCCCCCCACCACTACCATCAACACCAAAGGAGAAAAGCCTGAATGATGCCTTTCTATGAGCACCTCCACAGAGAATGTGGATTATAAGCAGAGCTGGTACTGACAAACACGTCGCCCAGAATGTCTGAGGAACCAGGAGTCCATTTCTGCTGCCCTCAAATCACTCAGAACATGGGCCTTGGCCTCTGCTACCATCTCTGTATCTTGGTTTAAATTAGATAAATGTCCATCCTTCATTTTTTTGAGTCCCTCAGAGAAAAAATTGTTATATAAATATATCTTAGTATAGTCTATTGTTTTGCCTTCCTGTCTCTGTTGTTTTGAAGAAGAAAGAACTGTGTGGACACAAGTGTCAGGTGTGTGCATGAGTATACATACGTATGCACACACACAGGGTTACAATGAAAATCCTCAATAGGACAGACTCTTGGGAGCAATGGCGTAGGAGCGAGTTTGATATTGTGGAGGGGGAACAGAATTTAAATGCAAAGGTGTGTTTGTTAGGGGATGAATGAAGCCACATTTTGGGAGGCGACAGGTCCCCCCCCCATCCCCCTGGTTTCTACACCCCTGCTTGTGAGAGCAACTATAAAATCGATGACAGCAACAAAGAGGAAAACAGGAGAATCTAAGCGACACGTTTTTTCAACAGTAAATTTGATGACTGGCCCCCTGTAGTTAATTTGCATGTGGGCAGATCATTTTGATAAAAAAAAAAAATATTATGAAAAAAACCTCAACAGCTGTT
The DNA here is from genome assembly GCA_011763525.2 of Mormyrus iriodes. Classification (NCBI taxonomy): domain Eukaryota; kingdom Metazoa; phylum Chordata; class Actinopteri; order Osteoglossiformes; family Mormyridae; genus Mormyrus; species Mormyrus iriodes. The sequence continues at coordinate 2,608,233 of JAAGVU020000044.1, read as the reverse complement.
CCTTGGATGCGAAAGTAGATATTACACCCGCATACATTTTCTTTGTATAAACCCAAAGCTCTGGATAACGGACACACAAACACACCACACAGCTGAAAGTTTTATGTCTTGGCAGATACTGGGCTGTCTGCTATTGCAAAATGTTTTGCCCAGAAACAATTTCATTTTGTAAACATTGTACAAAACGTAGCACCTCCCACAGGTGACTGAGGGCTGATTCATGCTCTCTTAAAGATTTGACATCAGGATGCAGGGCTGATGCTGCAACCTGGAAATTCAAAGCCATAAAGTGACGACCCCCCCGCCACACACACACACTTTGGCACCCTGCTATTGCTGCTGCAATATGGAGCCTGTCAGACAAACACAGCAGGACAGTCAGATTTCCCCAATCCAAGGATCAGCAGCATGGACTGCCATTTTCTTGGCCAGCACATCTGTTTGCAAACATGTTATGTGCCAGTTCAATTTAGGAGGTGATAACGCAGGTGATCCTCTGTGTGTGCGGTGATTGGATGGTACCTGTTCTCAGAGCCAAGCCCTTTTAAACTTCTCTCTGAGGAGAGAATTGCTGGGAAATGACCGTGATGCCACAACCCGCTAGACGAAGATTGGACCTGATTTAGACACCCCTGTCTTTCAGAAGCATTCAGAGCTGACTCACTCTGACCCACATTGGATGAATTAATGGCACGGCGCCTAGCTCAGCCGCCTGTGCTGCTGTATGTCTACCGCGCTGAGGCGTCCGTGGTTTAATAAGGCATTGTAGGCTGAGAGTGGGGAGGAAAAATCCGCCATCTGAAATCCTATTAAATAAAGTACTGTAAGATTATTAAAAGATTAGCTTCACCTTGCCCCAGTTCAACACATTCCTTGTTTGTTTCCATGCGTCAATGGAAGAAGCTTTATGGGAAATTGGAAGAAGCTGGTCGAGCAGAAGATTTAATTATATCGGAAGTGTGCTGTGCTGGAGGTACACAGTGCTTCAGCATTTAACACTAAAACTACACACCTATGTGACACCACTATAGGAGTAACAATAACAGCAAGGAATTCTATGCCCGGCCAGCCTCAGGGTGCATCTGAAATTGCATGCTTGTTTATTATGTAGTAGGCGAAATGTAGTATGTGATATGAGCAGTATGTCCTCAGTATTTCAGTATGGATGAGATAGTAGGCGAACGGTACCAGGATGACGTACTACATTCTGAGAAATTCCAAAATGTGCAACCGATGGGTGCTATGCTCTCTTATGTCACTTGAGCTACAGCCAGAGACAAAGAACATCGCTTTCTCAGAAACTCTGCATACATACAGTTTATACTGCCTTAATGGTCGAGTAGTAGGCTTCTGACAAAATTCAGTACATACTGAGTAAGTATGCACCCTCCGTTTTATCCTGTGCAGTCTATTGCTTGATTTACAGGTTGTTTTCTCATTGTTATTTGGGTTCTCTTTTTTCATCCCTTTAATAATTCTCTGAGGTCCTCATTCCAGGCCACTCCTCAGTTGACAGAGTGGTTTACACGCTTCCCCAGAGGGTCACGCTGGCTAATTCGATTTAATCTGGTAACCGAAAGCACCAGTGGCCATGTGACCAAATGGCATCTCGAGGTAAATGGTGGTAGACAGTCGCCTAGACGACGTGTGACCAGCGCCTTTAAAGCTTTCTGGTGCTTGTCCCCATAGTGCGTTTAAAGACGTGGACCCGTGCCTCGTGAAAGCGGCTCCTGAATTTTAAACACGACACAAAGGACACATCAGAACCCAGGTGGCGCTTTCAACTGAAGCTGGAAAGGGGGCTGTCATCATAAATGCGGGGGAGGACTGTAATTCGAGAACGCCAAAGGCATTTCTGTTTCTGCACCCATCACCCCTGCTGAGATGACAGAATCCGGTGCCCTCAGATGTCATCATCACAGGACCAGTCGGGAACGTGCTGACTCCCCCTCAGTGCCAAGTGCTGACCAGCGAGCTCCAATAAAGTCCTACTTCCGGCTAACGCTAATGACACAAGCACAGGGACAACATCTGGACATGCATTTTACCCACAGAACATGATGGTGATACTGTAAGTGACATAGCATGGCCAGAGACGACAAGAAGTTGTATATTCCAAACAGGGCTAAAGTGGATCCGGTACTTGTAAACTAAATGTAATGCAAAGCGGGGTCATCTGGCCTCACAGATGAGTCTGACCTTCTCTGACAAAAGTGTGCTAACAATGGCCTTTTGGAGCTCAGTCCACTTACTTCACCACTATACAGCGCCTCAGTTAATGAGGTCCCAGAGGGAATTTGCGGGAATCAGTGATTGTCATTGGATGACTTGGATTGGGTGCCATCCAGTGGTCAATTAGAGAACTACAATTAAGTCATTTAATGACGTTGAAGTTGTTCTTAATTAATGCCTGAAAGTTTGTTACAATATGTTTCCGTTCACCTCAGATGCCGAAATAAATCCAGTGTTATTGTTCTAAATTCTGTTATGTCTATGGCACTTTAAAATCATCTTTTAATCACTTCTGAAGGTTTATCTGGAATATTAATTTATCTACAAACATGCAAGCGTTAAGGATTCTCAGCCAATTTACTAGTACAGTGACCCAGGTAAAATTGAGCTTCTGGACCAATCACATAGATGATGCATGTGTGTAGAGGAGCTTACATGATCACCCCATGTTGTGCCGATTTCCTCTGGTTTCCTCCCACAGTCCAAAGACAATCACTTGGCTTGTTTAGAATTTCTAAAATATCTATAGTATGCACGCGCATGCTCTGTGATGCTGCCAGGCTTGGCGTATAACACAGAACACAGGACTGAGATTAATCATTGATTTTAACTGATATGACACAATGTGTATGGTGGTACGGTGGCTTAGTCACTTGCCTCATATCTCCAGGGTTGGAGGTTTGCGTCCCAATCCACCTCTATGTATGCAGAGTTCGCACGTTTCCTCCGGATGCATATGGATACTCTGGTTTCCTAATACAGTCCTAAACGCTCCGTTAGGCTTGGCCGCCTGTACCGCTGTATATCTACCACGGTGCGGCGTCCGTGCTTTAATAAGACATTGTACTGTGAAAGTGGGGAGAACCCCCCCATCGCGATACTCACTAGGATAAACGGTTTGAGGTTGAATCGACATTACCAGACTGTTGTCCTCAATTTGACCAGCAGGTGGCACAAAAAGAGAAAAACAGTTTGATTGGTCTTTTTGTTATTCCTGTCATACAGGTTGATAATGGGAACCTAATACATATCTACGCATTTACTTATTTATTCGGTGTTCCAAAATTTAATAGAAGTGTTTTAGAAGAATTGTTTTAGAAGTGTATCAGAAAAACTGCTGAGATCATAAAGTACGTCATGGAAAAGTTCTACTGCTGCTAATGGTGTTAATTATATGTTCTGGCAACGCCCCCTCATTCCCAAACAAAATGGTAAGTGTAATAAAATACATTTGTTTGTCCAATTAATACAAACCCCTCAGTCAAACGTCTCAGCCAACGTCACTCCAGCTCATCGTTGTATTCTTTTTCAGACCTAAGGCCTATGAGTTATTATAGGCCACCTGTGTTATTGTTAAATTTGCAGTTTGATGGATCAGCAAATGGACGTGTCACTGATTTCCTAACACAGTACGCCAGCCAAGTCATTTAAATATGAAAATGGATGAAGTGCGATTAACGATGCGCCGATCGATCCCTATATCCGCCACGTTCCATAAATACGCTGCTAAATTACTGTTTTTAATGGTTTTTGCACATAGGTCTCTACTGGGACGATTTTTTTGCCCTTAGGATAGGCTATGACTCAGGGCTGATGTGGGGGAGAGCAGCCAAGCATAAATGAACAATGTACTTTTTTACAGCAAGATTTTAACGCAGATGTTTACGCTGGAAAAGTCAAAGCATTGCCGTTCTTTCTGCAACGCAATATACCTTTCCTGGTGTGACTGGGCGTGCCCCAAGGCTTGATCTTAATAATTTTCTTCAGGCACATAAAAATACATAACATCAGTTCCCACGGGCAGGCCGAAAATTATATTTCAGATTGAACCCGAGCGCTGTTATACATCCCAGAAAATTTTGAAGACTGCCCACTGGAAGTAAAGGCTTTACACTGAGTTTGCCGACTCCATAGCCGAATGAGTTTTACCTAAAACGCTTTCACGCATCCCCTCGCCCTCAAGTAGCCGCATCTTTCGCGGTAGGAGCTGGGGGGACAGCCGTGATGAGCGCACCTTGTCCCTTCCACCCCACCTGAGTATTGGGCAATCTCTGCCGTGGCGTGCCACGATCACTGGCTGTCGCCCAGCAGTTGTCGTGTTTTAGTAGCCTAGATACCTAATCCCGGCCCTAATCAGCTGCTGTCGCAAGAGGTATAAAATCATAACAGATGCGCAGATACTAAGCATAGATGTGTCGAAACGTTGTAGAAACGTACGTCTTTTGATAAAGGAAAGGTGCTGCACAAAGAACTGACACTTCACCCCATAAATCGATGAGCTGATTTTCCAGGAGCGTGTATTTCCCTTAATGCGGATTCTCATACCGATTCGAATCCGGATCCGTGCGCTGTGTGAACACGCTGATCCCGTTTCGTTAGCTATAGTGAGCGTTCATAAAAGAACATTTCCGGGGGTTTAATTTTTCGTAGATCGGAATGATCTACGTCTCAGGTTTTAAATGTCTCCTGCTATTCTTGCTATTCGTGAAAAAAAAACAGCCGAGTTTGGAGGAACTTCAGACTCGTTTACAGTTTATTACTTGTAGCAGGGGAAGGAGACTTGGCGGTTTATGGTGAAGGTTATTTATTGTGTTCATGTACTTTTGCATGTCAGTCCTGTGTGTTACTTCTCATGAATACTCCAAGCTGCAACGGCGCGATGTGTGAGTGCGTCAGCAATGTAAATGGGCAACTAAAGAAAAAAAGTCACCCCCTTTTATTTGTGTCCATACACTGTTCATATATTTGTCCATAAATTTACATATTTACATTAGCGTTTTTTTCCACTTCGATTTACAGCAAACACAACAACAGGTCTCGGTAAAGATCTCAAATTGTGTTACAAACACGAAAGGGAAAACAAATTATGAACAGTGCAAAAAAAAAAAGAAAACCTCTGTAATGCGTTGGCTGTGCGCAGCCAGCCTGTCGTTAAGTGTTACATGTGTGTGAGGGGAATCCCACCCCAAACATCCGCTGTATCTTCACTATGACCCGTTTATAAACGCCCAGGTAGCAGGAGGCAATGGCTAAGCCCTTCTCCGGCTCGGACATCAGCCAGCTCGCCGTCTTATTCACAAGGCATGATTCAGGCCGAGTGGAGTAGCGCTGTGTCTGGCAGCCACCACCGCCGGCGACTTGCAGATCGGCGCTACTAAGCAGCCAGCTGGGACACCCTCGCAGCTCCCTGTCAGGGCTGACAGACTAAGCGACAGCCCATCAGGCACTCAAGTCTCAGACTGGGGTGTGAGTCTCGGAAGACATGCCACGTCACCACGCCAACAACTACTTCCTCTATAGCGGGGGAATTGCGCTGGAGTCTCAGGTATCCGTGTGGCACTGTTTAAAATGCTAACCGTGCAGTGCACCCCCCCCCCAAAGAACCATAACAAAGTTTGGGGACTTGAAAAAAAAAACAAACAGCAGATTGCACATGTCATCGCCAGGAGCGACCCGTCACATGCTGCCTCCAGGGCGTGGGAACCTGCTGAGTGCAGGGCCCGGGGATGTGACCCGAACGCACTCCGGGTCGCTGGGAACGGCCCGCAGCAGCAGACGCCCCTCGCTATTTATCCTTCACACTCAATGACTTTCTGTGTTTCTTCCCCCCCACCCACCCCATTGCCTGACATCAACAAACACAGGCAGGGTACCGCTGAGTTTGCCACAGCGGTGAGTCAGGGCAAGACGCAAACAGAACAAGGACACAAAAAACAACGTCAGAGGTGGGCATCCGACTTGGGTCGAACGCGGAGCCTGCTGAAGCTGACTTTAAGCAGCTGTTACCCCTCCTCCCCATTCCCCCAGTTCTTCATCTGCTGACTGGCCTTCTCTTCACTGTGATTGGTCAGCACCAGAGGCCCCTTCTGCAGAGGTGCCAAATGCCACTGTGGATAGGTGTCCGGCTTCCCTGGGAACCAAAGACGTCTTAAGAGTCTGAGTAAATAGGACAGCCGTTTACATCCCAGCGGGCCTGATATAGGGCAGCCTGAGCATACATGAGTGTGTGTGTATGAGTGTAAGTGTCTGATCTCACTCTCCTTCCTTGCTTTTAAGTGGGACAGGCCCCCGTAGCCTGTCAGCATATTCATCCACCAAGATAGCGCTCCTGGTCTCCAGAGTCAGAAACTTCCACTACGTCTTTCATCTCTCCCACTTCTTCCATCTGCCCCAGCACGCCTGTTGCTCTGGTTCTGAGGCTTTTGAGGTCTCTTGCTGCTTTGAGAGCGACCGACCAACCTCCTGGACGTGGTGCTCGAGCGCCCAATGGGCTGCTGTCCTTGTTGACTCAACGGCAAGCCCAAAGCATTGAGTGCCATTGCACGGAATGAGGCAGGCAACTTTCAAGTTATCGTGTGCAATTCTTGACAAAATGACAGTACATGACCTTGAGTCAGGGCACTAGAACACTTTTAAAAAGAACTGAAATGGATTGAGTTCAGTTTCATGAGGTCAATCGTCAACAGAATAGGGAGCCTTCTTCCTCCGGATGAAATGTGGGTACAGTCTGGTCTGCAGGGCCCACTTCCTGTTCTGTATTTCCTATTTCCTGTGTGCTCTGGAACCATGGGTGGAGCAGTATTTCTGCTGCAGTGAGCCTCTCCCAGGGATCCTTGCGTAGCAGGCTATGAACCAAGCACTTGGCCTTGGGGGAGAGACCATCAGGGAGGCAGTACTGGCCCCTGCGGATCTTGGAGAAGAGTGCACTGGGGTCGGCATCGTGGAAGGGGTAGCGACCCACCAGCAATGTGTACAGCATGACGCCAAGGCTCCACACATCTGCCTGCTTCCCAGAGTAGGATCCGGAGCTGTTGAGGATCTCGGGACTGACGTAGGCGGGGCAGCCATGCTTGTCTGACATGGAGTCGTTGTCGCCGTCCAGCACATGGCAGTCTTCGAGGCTCTCGAGCTTCAAATGCGTCCTGCAAGCACGAAGGAAGCAGGTTCATGCATCAGTTCATTCATTCTTTACTATCTGCATGACATTTTCAGGCGGGGCGGGGCAGGTTGGGGACTCTGAGTCATGTGTGCAAGTTCCCCTTTGGTTTAAATGGGTTTCCCCAGATACTTGGATTTCCTCCCACAGCCCAACACCATGTGGTCCTGGTTGACTAGCATATCTAAAATTGCCCTCTGTGTGTGTGTGCCCAGTGACGCACTGGCATCCCATCCAGGGCGTACCCTACTTCATGCCCTGTGCTTCCTGGAATAAGCTCACAGTTTCACTGAATTCCCTGCATTGGAAACAGTCATAGGAAATAGGTGGACAGTATTACTGCTACCATGATACTAAACGGAAAAGCAGATACAGAGACAGAGGGATTACATTATATCTGTTGTTGCTGATGTATGGTCCATATGGGCAGTGAGACTGTGTGATCTATACATTCCTCAAATGATTGAAACTGTGTGTGAAACTTTACATATATAATCGTGCAAAAGGTCACCAAGGAACGCAGCAGACTCTCTATTATGTTATTAGTCCCTGGTTAGAATGGCATGACTACAAGACACAGAGTCAGGATTCAGTGCAATTGAACACATGTTTACATTCAGCACGATATTCCGAAGGGAAAAGGCCCTTTATGGAGGTGAGTTAATGGAGCCTCCCCTGGAAACGGTCAGACAGGTTCGCGACCCTGCGGCTCCGGAGCCGGAGATGGAAAGTCTGAGTCAGTAAGACGTGCTCAGATCACCTCCTCGCTCCGAATCCTGCACCTGTGCCTCCCCCCTCCCTGTCCTCGGCTGCCCCCCAGCTCCACTAGCCCCCGGCCCTGCCTGCTCTTAATTGCCTAAAAACCACTGTTGCCACATTAGCGGCGCATGACGCTATTCAGCCTTTTGACACCCATTTCAAAATTAGCATGCCGGGTGGCAGTGTCTGGTTTCAGCGTGAGGTGCGTCAGCGCTGCGGCTCCCCGTGTGTGTCTCGGGGCCCGCCGGCCCCGTGCTTCACCGGCTGCTTTTTAAAGAGCCCCCACGCTGAAATAAAGGACCAGACGCCACATCGGTGTGGGTGGGAGGGTATTTGGCAGCTGGGGGGAGGTGGGGTATATAAATATATTTCCTGAGCAGGTGTTCACGGTTAGCAGAAAACAAAAAAAATGTAGCAAGAGCGTGTCGCTATGGCTCTGTGTCTCGTAATGCCTCATAATGCAATCGTAAGGAAATCAGGAGATGTCTGCATTTTCTCCGCAGCCAGCTACAGGTTGCGTGCATGTGGCTGGGGGGTGGGGGGAGGTGTGAATGGGTATTCTAGGTCAAATCGCTGCTTTTGTTGGGGGAGGGCTGGGTGCAGTGTCACGGGGTGGTAATATCCGTGCCGTCCTCGCTTTTATCTGCGGGAGAATGATACAAAGTCTCTGGGTATATGGGCTCCTTTGCATGCGCAGGGATGACTCATGCGACTGCAGCTGCGTTGCTGGGGCGAGAGGGAAACCTCAGCTCGCGCTCTTTAAAAAAAAAAAAAACCAGCACTGAAGCCTGTCACCCCCCCCCCACCCCGGCCTGTGGCTCTTGTCTCGAAAACGCTCCCCGCGAATCAGAACACCGTGGCTTCATGCGCCGCTGTGATGTTTCGGTAAAGGGAATATTCACGGGGGTGGGGGGGTCGGGGGGCAGGCATGTGACCTCTAAGATCTACAATCAAAAAAAAGAAGTAAAAAAAAAAAAATATATATATATATATATATCACTATCATAAATCATAAATGGTGTAATCCTCCAGGGGGTTGTGGATGGAAATCAAGACTCCAGTCACGACGCCACAAAAGAAATGATGCATCAGAAAATTACTGTCTTTTATCTGGTGCCGGTGAGACAGGGAAGGGGCTGCGGTACCGGCAGAACTAAACAGATACAACCTGCACAGGCAGAATTCAAAATTCAAACCATAACCGGAACAAAAAGCGCACAAAACAAAGAAAGAGAAGCGAGCAGACGCCGTTTACACACTTACTACACAACTACACACAACTGCTCCCAGGTGCAGAATCTGCAGGGCAATGAGGCCTGAATTTTAACCCATTTTCCACATATTACGATTTTATGTTTCACAGAGGCTCTTATCTCATGCAGTTCATGTCTGCATACGGTGACTCTCACTGCCCCACTGCAGGTTAAATGCAGTGATATATTTATCTCTGTTTCACCTCTGGATCTGATTAAGCGAGGCCACTACCATTGAAGCACGTATTTTCAGTGTGAGGGAGGTGAACTGTAACCAATATATGCAACTGCTCATTTATGGATGGAGTGATTTGGGATCCAGGGGCATTAATGGTTAAATCCCTGATCAATGCTGGTTCAAGCAACAGGAGAATGGTGGTGGCCTTCTACCAAAGCTTAAAACTAGGTACTTCAGCAGGAATGAGTGACAGTCCAAACAGATAAGTTAGTCTGGACTAAAGGCTTGGCAAAAGCAGGAAGTAAGGGCCGATCTTTGATATGTTAAAATTCAGCCCCCATTTCAGGTTTTGAACCCGAACACAGCTCGCTTACAGCTTGAGGTTCCCCGTGTTTTCACCCCACCCCACGAGACATTGCCACGGATGATGACCCTCCCCCACCCTTACCGTTTTTCGTCAGCAAAGACGAACTTCCTAAGTTTGAGGTCCCCAAGGACGATCCCGGCTTGATGGCAGTGAGCCACAGCGCAGACGGCCTGGTAGAACAGCCGTGAGGCCTCTTGTTCGCCCAAGCGACGGCAGCCCTTCACGAACATGTGCAGGTCACCGTAATCCCGCTCCAGGAAGACGTATACACATCGCTCTCCTAGGATGATGTCCTGCATGCAGGTGATGTTCCTGTGGGCCGGCAGGACGCTGTACGCTCGGATCTTCTCCTGGTACTGGGCCATGCTGAACACCTGAGAGAGGGCACCGGGACTCATTGAAACCATGCTAGCCTTGGATGACCAAATACTATATTGTTCACCAAGAAGCAACCAGGTTGGGTAAAAAAAACAGAAATATTCTCCAAAGGACGGGTAACGTTTTCCTGCCTTAAGCTACTCTCTCTAATTACAATACAATTTGCTGAACAGCTTTATAGTTAGGGTAATTTCTTTCATTCTGGTTTCGTTTCCAGATGATTATAAAATAAGATGATTACAAGATTGCAAAATGATTTTATATATATCACTGTGCAGGATTTCGTTGCTCTCGAACGTGTAATCTGTAATGGTTAGCACGCTGCGAAGGCTATTTTTTGGGGGGCTACTTAGAGACAATGACGGCATGCCCGCAGACATCCATTGAGTACTATCCCTGTGCAGGCAGTCTGAAGGTAATCGGAGACCGATTCAAACTCCACATAAGCCGTGTGTATAAGTGTGTGTGGCCGCCTTTGCATATAGTATGTCGCTGCTTACAGATGTGACGCTCATGCAAATCGTACGGATCATTTAAGGTTGCGTCTTTCCAGCCGGACTCCGCCGTCCGGGCGCTTTATCGCCACTTGTGATCATTTCAATGAGCGACGGGCTGACAAAAAAGTGCGTATTTATAGGAAAGCGGGCGATCAGCTCACCCAGTTTCTGACAGAATTACATTTAAGCCAACGGCTCGTCCTCCAATTGAAATTATTAACCTTTTCGCTATTAATTCGGGCACTCTTTTAAAACTGCAAGATTTCAATCATATTCCCCCAAATCAGACAGGCGCGCAGCATCGGCTTTAAATGTCAGTGTTATGAAAAACCTCCTAAATTCATGCAATCGAGGACTTAATGAGTCCCTCCCGGTCAACGTTAAGAGTCCGTATATAGGATCAGAGCCCGGCGCATCCCTCACACCGGCAGAAACCCGATGGCTTTACCTTGCACACGTACTCCTCTCCCGTGTGGATGTTGAAGGCGCTGTGGACCCCGTCCCGGTCTGCGATCGGGATTAGCAGAAACTGACAGATCCGGGACGGACCCTGGTGGGTCGGGGTGCCGCTGAAGGGAGCCGCCCACACCGGTGAACCGGGCGAGCTGGCGAGGTAGCCCACATCGCCGGAAGACTCGCTCAGCCTCGGGCATTTAGGCATCGGCTCGTCGGCGTCGATCCGCTTGTGTCTCCCATTGCGAATAATTTGCGCCGAGCTGGTCCACTGCACGTTCATATTACTCTGGACGCAAATCCCGAGCAATAATGTATCAATTAATGTGCATACAACCGCTGGGGAAATGCGTGTCGCCTAATTCCCCTTAAAAGCATGCATGGTCAAGTAGAAATGCATACGGTTATTGCGACCAAAGTCGACCGACCAACCTTTCTATACCCGATAACCAACAGTTTATAAAAGATACATGCACGTAGGAATGCTCCGGTTACAAAAAGGAAAATAAGCAATTCGTAATACTGTTGCTGTTCAATGTATCCGTCTCTGATCAAGTTGTCTAAAGAAAATACGCAGAATCCCGGGCAAGTTAAAATGGTCCCGCTTGTCTCCGAGTGGGGAACCGGGGAGGTAAGACGAGATAGGCGGGCGTGCGGCTTTCCTGAGAGCCCGAGTGACCTCGTCGGTTGACTAGTTGTCTAAAACTATGATGCTATTTCCAAAGCCCGGGTCTGTAACGCGGCGCAGCTGGAACTCCGCCCGGTTCAGCCTCCTAGATGACACGCAGTATGAAACCAGCCCCAGCGGTTGTGCAATCCGCAAACATCTCCTTAAACTATCCGTCCGTCTCATCATGCGCTCATCAGGCTGCAGCTACAGCTTATGTGCATTTTATGTATATAAAAAGTTATGAGTGCAACACGGTGGTAAATGCGTATCAGAAGGCAGTAACATTTAGGCAGCACCGCGGACGTATTATTTGTGTCCGCCTGCCAAACACATTGGACTCCGGCGGCGGGGAGAAACGGAACTCCTCATTTCTCGGATTACATTTTTCCGTCCTTATTCATAAATGGTGTCATTTTGCCAGCGTGGTGATTAATGTTGTTCTATTTCTGAACACCTCCCAGGACTAAATTTACAAGGACATCACAATGTGTTCCGGTGGTGCACCAAACGTGCAAGCACCGTTTGTATTATTATTTTTTATAAACGATCAATTCCTGCCACACGGAACGAAATAAAATCTCTTTCAAAGCTAGATCAGGTCTAGTGTTTGTGCTACCCCACCCCCAATTTCCCAATACTTATCATTACGATAAATACTTTCGTCTTTTTTTTCATTCCTGCAAAGATTCAAATGTATAATCTTTGACGTACCCTAAACATAATCCATACCTTAGTTATGAAACAACAAATTATCGGTAATTAAATCGGCAGACGTAAATGAAGTGATCGTACTGGCTTTGCACAGACGTGATCTTTTTTTGGGGGGGGGGGGTGCGCGTTATCCTGAATCTGAGTTTGTTCCACAAGCAGCTCATGTCCACATGAACATGTTGTACACAGAAACATGACAAACTGATCCGAAAACGCCCCCAATCCCTCAAGCAGACGACAGGCGCCGGCGTGAGGCACGGTCGTTACCCCACTCATAATCCAACATTCTGCATGGCTAGTGAGTCGGAGGCCCACGCAGATGTCACTGCAAAGCCACCTCAGAATGCGGCTTGATCCTCTGGCTAGATTCTGTTGCCCTCCACTGAGCTCATTCCAAAGATTGAAAAGATTACACATGGGGGCATTTCAATGCTAAATCATGGCACAGATAAAATGGTGAACACTGTGTGTTTGTGTAAACACAAAGAGAAATTACTTAACAGTTCTGAAGAAGCTCCTTCTATTGAGACTTTTGCTGGTGTTTACAGCCAGGATGCATGACAACTGTTGCAGTCAACAGTAAGTAGATTAAAATTATGGCCAACATTTATGTTCAACACAGGAAATCTATAAAACAACAAAATACTGGATTACTTCATTATCACAAGAACATGGAAATTTAGATAACGATATCTATATGCTTTTAACAGTGCAGGATTGTAAATTATGTGTTGGAATGATGTTACACCACCCAACTTAGTACGTTTTCCGGCACCCTTAGAAAATACCACCTTGGCATGCCACCTGGTATTTCTTGCTGTTTGATTGTTCCAGCACATTCCGAAATAAGAGCTATGCTTCAATTAGCAGAAATGACACCGAGAGAAAGCGGGGAGCTATTTTAGGAATGCAAACTAAACTCAAGGATGTAATTAAAAGCAAACAAGTGTTCAAGCACTCCCATGAATGACTAGCCTGCATCTGTATAATGGCATGGGGGACCTTGACGTTGTGCTCCACACCCGCTTCTGGCAGATTCAACATACATGGGGTTACGGGAGGCCATGACGCGTGGCTCAAAGGCAGGAACGGGATGTGTGGAAAATGACAATGACATCGGATTTGGAACGGTGCACCTTCTGGTTAGGGAGCGCGTCTGGCGGCCGCCGGCAGGAGAAAGATCCTTTCAACCCTGCCAGCCATGTAATTTTAGAAGGGATAAACTGGCATGATGCAGCCTTCCCAGCAAATGTAAACATCCATCCAGCGGTCAGAAACCAAAAGCGTTTAGCACTTAAATAAACAGACAAATAATGTCGGTATAAAACTAGATTAACTCCTCCCCCCAATTAGGGGCTATTTTAAGAGGCCGAGGATTCCACGTGCCTTTGTCTTCTCCTACATTGACTCATCTACCACGATGGGTGGCTGTCACGATGAAGAAGAAGAAGAAAAAAAAGGAGGCATAGAATGGGTCTGTCCATTCCCAGGAAAGAAAAAGAGTGAACTGAAAGAGGTCTCTTAAACACCCGTTGCCATGGGAAATCGTGACTCCCCATTTGTTTGGGCCACTCACGCATCGCAGCCGTGGAGAGGAGCTCGCGTGTCTATTTTGCCGTGCCGTGAATCTGTCCTCATCGGGAACCTTCTAAACGTGGCGATCCAGCACCGAGCGGCCCCCGCCCCCCAGTGTTCCTGAGGGGATTTGTTGTGAATGAGTCAGTTACTGAGAAACAGTAAACAGAATAGATAGACCGCCTCTTTAACATGAACTGTTCGATCCGCTTTGGCAGAAAACCAAAACAAGAGGTTATTATTCTTTGCTTATTACATTTTGTCCTCCTCTCGGTCACCCAGAAGCTCACTTTGCATCCTGTGATAGATCCACTACAAGGTCGTGGACTTCAAAACCATCGTGTTGCAGGAACATAATCCCACTATAATTTTAGCCTGGTTTAAAAACAGAGGCATGAGTCTTAAAGTAAAATTTGAAAAAGGGGAAGTTAGGAGAAGTGATACACATTTATTGATATTTACTTCATATCCTCCATAGGAAAGCAAACAGGGAAGGAAACTGAACAGGATTGTTTGTAGTACAAATAAAGCAGCTCAATTTCTAAGCAAGTTCAGAGCTAACAAACGTTTAATTTATATTATATATATATATCTAAAAAAATGGAATTCATACAAAAAAAGGCACCACTGTACAGAGGGACATCTCAAAGGCGTTTTATGCCCTTGCACCTTGCTTCTTCTGGATCATTCTCCTCATGGTGGCATCTGGCACCAGGTCTGCCTCCTTCACGTCCGTGTTGTCACAGCCAACATAGGGGCAGCTGCCGGGGGGAGGGGGCAGAAGGTCATTAACAGTCCTCATGCCAAACTGATATCCTTCACGCCACGACAGATGCCGTATCACCCTTAAAGACAACACCTGGAATGGTGTACATACATCTCACAGAAATGGGTCTCTTACAAAGACTTGGAAATGCTTGGCATTCACTTCTGAACCTGATCTTGATCAACGTTAAAAAAAGAAAACCAAGACTCATAATCGACCTGTTATCTGCCATTTCGCAACAGCAACAATGGAAAAGAAAGACATCAGACACCCACCGAGTAAACAACGAGTAGGTGTTTGTGGCTTTTTACTTCTGGGTCTTTTTGTTAATTTCACTCATAGCTGCCTGCATTTTTTTCCCCTTCAGGATAAGCATGGACATAAATAAGGTCAGGTATTTTGGATACAAGGAGGCTGTCCATCAACACCGTCGCTTAAGTGGAAAGAGGAAGCCGGCATGGTTGAATTGCCACATGTATGACGCCACACATCTCCAGAGGGATTAGATAATACTGTATGTAATCAGGGGCAGCCCAGTGCATGTGCAATTTGCGCGTTTCCCGTGTTAAACACGGTTCTTCCAGGTATTCTGGCTTCTTCCCACAAGCATACAGTATTTTCTGGTACCCCGCTGTGTATGGCCCTACACTGCATGAGTGGTTGTGGGAACGTCTTTGCACACATTTCGAGTTAGTTGTCCTGCCCGAGTCACACCCACCTGCTTCACCTCCCCATCATCACACTGTCATGTGAGCCTGGGTGCCACCCCTCGATTGGCCGGCCCTCGCCAGGTTCACCGAATCCCGTCTCGGGTGACCCACAGGTCGGCTGAACCGCCGCGAAAAGAAAGCGACCGGCAGTGTCTGGTGGCGACATTCAAGCGACCCGTGAAAAGGATGTGGGTCAAACACGGTGCCTCCTGTGGCAACCGTACCCGGTTGCCGGCGGCAACGCCGACAGGCAGGGCGGACAGAATGACAGAGATGGGCACTCTATTCATAGTCATATTCCCCACACAGGCACATGGAAACAAGCCGCACTCCCACACACCGGCCCTACTCTGGCTTTCTCCAACCTGTCTTTCTCCCTCAGAGGGTCAACCGACATCACTCTCGCCCCATAAAGGCAGAGAACATCCCAAAACCACTGCAATGGCTTCGCCACCCACCCAAATGCCATCCCTAATGACGATCGGGATTGCTTTTCCTCAAGCGATTAAGCACAAAGCTCCAAACCCACTGTGGTTACCACAGGGACATATCTTTTCTTTTCCTTTTTGCAAAGTAGAGCAGCAACCAAGCAGAGATCTTGAAAGAGCCACGTGTACGCCAGGAGGACGCCCTCTTCCAGGTAGTACATTTCGCAGGAATCAGCCGTATGAATTCCACCACTCTGGAAACATGGCATGTTTTCAAGAATAACACTGGGATGACTGCTCGCTCCTCTGGTATATACATACCCGCCCCCATGGCGGACGCTGACGTCATGCTACCCCCAGGAACTGTTTACAACCAAAACCTAAAACAAATTCCATAAAAAGAAAAAAAAAAGCACTTGTCTTTTACAGAAACCTTTGTTTTTTTTTTTATCCAGTCTCAAAGTACAGGAGGTTCAATGACCTTTGTGACATACTGTCCATGGTGGGTTGGGTTGCAATTACCGCACTTGACTTAAATACACCTGTAATCCTGTGTGTAATTATGTTGGGTATTAAGAGGAACTCCTTACATGGCCTTATAGGAAACTAAGCATCAATAAAGCAAATTTTCATAAATGAGAGGGACACAGCTAATATACTGAGGCAGGTAACGAACAATAACATGTTGAATATTTTTTTGGATAAAAGAATCATAGTTGTAATTGCAATTGTACTTGTAAATGTAATTGTACTTTCTGAGCTGTGTTGCGTGGGAGGCCGCAATTAATAGTGAGAAGCACGAATGCCGTGAGTGAGCCAGCTTTCGCGTGCGATGTGTCCCGCTGGGTCCATACTCGCGCCGCGTTGGCACTCCGGGTGGTCACATTCGCGCCTAAGCTGGGAGTGGGGGGCCCCCCACAGAGCGAGCCAGGCGCGTCGTGATGCCGACGTGCCACCGGGGGCGCCGCTGAGGTGAAATATAGGGTCCGCTGTTTATTAATAACTGCTGAGTGAGGGAGGAGTGGCTCAGCCTCACTTGTCGCGTCACACAGACGCGGAAGGAGCTGTGGAGTAACGCAGGGCAGCTGGGCCAGCCGTGTGCTTTAAGGGGCATGCTGGGAAATAGCCATTTATCTCACAGCCACGTTATTCCGCTTAATTGCTCCTCCATAAAATGAAATGGTGCAGCACTGTGCCTCAGGATATCAGGGGAGCTCAACTGAGGCACTCCGGTCCCGGCGACGGGTGGCCTGCTTACCGGAACTTCTTCTTCTGCTTCTCCCTGTGGCGGATGGCAGCCATGGCTGCATTCAGCTCATAGTGGTGGCTGCATTTGATGTTCTTCACGGGGTTGACCATTTCCAGCTGTGTTGGATTTCGGGGGGGGAGAGAGGTCAACGGATTAAACCGTGAGGGTGCGATGGTGTGCCACTCAGGACCCCTGCACCTGTACACTGGGCGGGGGGGGGGTCTGGCTTACCTGGGTGATGGGACAGGAGAAGTTCATCTGGCTCTGCATGACCGCAATGTCATCATCAAGCTCCTCCTCCACACTCTGGCTGGATGAGGGTTCAGCTGCGCACACAGAGAAGGGGCGGGAACATCAGAGCTCTGAAAATAAGGGGGGCTACGACCTTGGAAAGGGCATCCTGCAGTATTAACCATCAGGATTATATACAAGATCTGCTTTTTGTACGACTTCATTATGAAGGCAGCTGAAGGCGGCACTTAGGACATGGTGATCCTCGAGGAAAACGAACTCGAACTGTAACAGACAGACTGTTCTTAGGACCTCAGTGACTCATTACAGTCGGATATACAGAAAAAAAAAAAGACTCATGAGCTGCAAAAGCACGATTCGTCTGCATTGTTCCCACCTCACATACAAGAGCTGTAATGCAAACCAGATGCCTTTAAAGGCTGCTGTGTTTTTATACAGCGCAGAATCGTAAAAAGGCAAACGATCCCCTTCTGCGTTCAGGAGCTGTGCTGTCAGTAAGGGTGGGGGGGGAAAGGGGTGCGGAGACCGGAGCGTGTCCGGGTCAGGGGTGCGATCTAGGGACTGCATCAAAGAGAAAGACCACCAACAGACCGGATGGGGTCGGATCTGCAATGACTCAAGCCCCCCCCTCCCACCACCATCGCAATGTGAGCAGATAATAGATTCCTTTTGCCATGAAAGGGAAAGATCCCATGTTTCTTTGGGAGAATGGCTGGAGTCAATGTGGTTCACCAGGAGGGTTGGGAGTCTTTGTGGCATGCGAGATCTGTTGATTTCTGGGTCCAGCCTTTACGAGACAGCCCTTACCTGATGTTTCTGTCACCCCTATGGGACACCCCCATGAGACGCTCCCCACACAGTTCGCGACACGTCCCACTCTGCCCAGTTTTTCCCACGGCCTCCATGAGTGACCAAGACAGCCGCCCAGAGGAGACACCGTCCTGAGCTCGGCCCGAGCGACTTATCGCCGCTTCCAGACCACTCCTTTTTTCCGCACGGTGCTGATAAGCGGTATTCCTCATGCCCTTCCCCCTGGATACTGGATTTTTTCCCCTCACGTGTTGAGGCAGGAAAGCCCAGTCATTAAAGATGCTGGGAGTTCCCCCCCCATTACATTTTAATTTTTCCCAAAATGAATAGGCAGCTTCGTGGGTGAGGATCAAACGTAATGAGACCTCGCAATCCAGACCTGCATCACACGTCAAGCCTAGATGAAACCAGAGGATTCGGTGCACGATGCTTTTTCAGTCTCACGTGTGTCGAAATTCCTCGGATCAGGATAAGCGTCGTTTATGTCCCAGCGAGAAGTGATCTTCAGGAAGGCGCTACTCCCAACCAACTCCGAAAGGAAAAAGACGGGGGAAGGAAAGGGAGAGGGAAAAATTCCTTCATCGCCTCTCGTCACAGGTATCCGAAATGCCGTATAAGTAAAGTGCACTCAGAGGGCAGGTAATGATAATTTACATTTTTGCATTTTATTTACGTAGCAGATGCAAGTTATGCACATTGCTGAAAAAACAGGGTCATCCAGTCCATGGAGAAAATTGCAGTTAAGGGCTCAATGGTGAAATCACTTTGCTAACCCAGGGATTTGAACCGGCGACCTCATGATCACAGGCACACACAACCAACAGAGCCACATATCGTCCCTATTTGTTTTCAACGAGTGAGAGAGAGAGAGAGAGTCCGAGGGTGGAGCTTGACACCCATGATACAATGATGCACTAATTACCATGCAAATGAAGGGGATCTTCTCTAACGACTCGAGGAGGAGTAAGGGAAGAAATGCATATTTCAGTAGCTGTTTCAGGGTCTCTTTAGGGTCAGATGAGCACAGAGACTAGAGCACGCAGAGATGACCGATGTTCCCGGCAAATGCCGTGGCCGCTGGTCTGAGAGCTCAGCTGAAACGGGCACCGGCTGGCGCTTTCAGGCGGGATTACTCATCGGAGAAAGAAAAAAAAAAACGCATGAATGGAGCACAGCTTGTTTCGACCTGGAAGAAAAGGAAAGTAGGCGTGCGTGTTGACTCATCCGCTGTGTGGTCTTGCGCTTAAAAAAAAAAAAAAATGTAAAAAAATTCTGCCACAGATTCACAGAGTCTGAAAACAGAACATTTCGTAACAAGGCCTTTTTTCACATGGTGGGGTGTGTGTGTGTGTGTGTGTGTGTGTGTGTGTGTGTGTGGGGGGGGTGGTCATTGGCTGATCAGACGGGACCAGGAATGCAGCTGATCATCAAATGCATGCCTTTCATCCTCTGGCATGGGAGCACATGCATCGCGACCACTTGTTTTGATAAAAACATGTCAAACACTTTGGGGGTTGGGGGGGGGGGTAACTGCAGCACTTCTATCAACCCCAAGGCAGGTGGAACTGATACCATCCTGCAGGAAACTCAGAATTACCCCCCCCCCCCCCATCTCAACAGTTTTTCCTGCAGGGGGCTGTGGCCAGCAGTGGCCACGCAACAAAGAGCTCACCATGTTTGGCAAATCCGGTCGCCATGCCGCTCCTCTGTCCTGATCCCTGAAAGCGACGTGCTGCAGTTTCCAGTTAGCAGCCTCGTGGTGCTGATCCATCGCTAAGCGCTGCCCGACGACGGTATTTGCGTCGCTAGGCGGCCCCACCTGCACTGCCACCTGCAGCTCGCTCTACCCTTCATGCCCGCTCATGGGCTGTTTTATCTCTTATTTATCTACTCTCGGTTTGTTTGGAGCGGTTAGCCTCATCTCCAAGGACCTTTGGAGAACCACGAACTGGAGCAGGTATCTCACTGGGAACATCCACCATCATGCCGCAGGTTGCGATGCATGCGCTCCCATGCAGGAAGATGAAAGCATGCATGAGACGGTCAGTCGCATTTCAGGATGCCTGATCACTGTTTCCCCGCCCACGGATCATTCCGCACATGGCAAGCCGTCCAACTGACAACTGGCTGAGAGACATACTGTGCACATCCGTGACCAATCAAAATTTTATTTATATTACACCACTTTAGGTCAAGTTTCTAAGTACCACGCAACCCTGTAAAGATACACCCCCATGGGCAAACGATTAAAGCAGTTGGGGGGCCACAGAGGGGCACAGATAGCTAAATGCACTAAAGGTAATAATCACCCGCATACTTTATGCTCTTTTTTTTTGTCCTTGCAGGATTACAAAAAGGTTTAGCTAAATGCACGCCGGTCACGCTCACCGCGATGCACGGAAAGGCGGATCGGGCGAGAGATTGTGTCAGCCTGGCGCGGCCTGGTGACCTGCCGGCAACCGCGCGCTTCAGCCACCGATGATGAATCCCTCACTCTCGTTCCTTTTCATGTCCACATGCGATAACAACAGATGACTAATGTCACAGTCAGCAGAGGGTTGAAATCATAACCGAATTCGGCGTTTTACGGCATGGTGTGAGAGCAGCCGGTTAGACCAGGTTACCGCGGCGTCACGCACACGTTCAAAAGTAGAATTGGATAAAAACACAAATGCGGGGGCCACTCTTACTACAAGCCGTGGCATGCGGGAGAGAGCGGTGAAACAGGGCTTATGAATTTAACGAGGTGGTGTCACCCATTTTGTCTTTCAAACACTGACCTTTGGGAATGTCAAAGTCAGAGCTGATTACGCACGGATGACAAAAGCAGCAAGGTTAACCGGGGACTGACTCCACCGGCGCTCCCCTCTGAGGGGTTAAGGAAGCCGGCCTATCACCTTCGTCGCCTCATTGTGCAATCGTGTCATGTGACCTGCGAGTGCTGCATAGCGGTGGCGACAGCAGTGGGACACATGACAGACCTGGGAGGTGAGAACGTGGAGGAGAGGACTCCTTCAGACCGATAAACCGGTCAAACTACACACCGGACTCCAGGGTCAGATACCAGGGTTTGTTTTTGAAGATTGTGCAATGATGATGGCGGGTGGGGAATCTGGAATCGCTGCGGGTAACAGAGAAATGGCCAACCTATAATAACACCCAGAGGGCGGGAAAAAAAAACTCGAAAAAGTACAACAAGTGGACGGGCGCTATGCAGTGGCCCCCCTCGCCTTCGCAGAAGTCGGCTGTTTGCTGTCGCCGAGCGGGCGGGTTGCACAACTGCCAGGCTGTTCAAACTGTTCGCAGTAAATATTGGGACACAGATGCGATGGAAAGCCTGTGCGATGAGCTCAGATGATTTTACTGAGAGCCACATCCCCCCCCCCCGAAGCTTCTCAGAACACGCCCGGTAATAATATCAAACACCAAACTTTCTTAGAATCTTCGATCTGGGGGTGACTTCCACAGAGTTCAGCTGGACACACCATCCATTCTCGCGGCTGGATGTTCTACAGGAGCTTCTCACGTAAAGAGCCATGAAGGAACTGCCCATCTCTCCATCAGAACTCCAGTTCCCCCAGTATAACAACGTCAGCGCGAAAGCAGGACCTGGGCTGCAGGGGCACAGAGGTCTTCTGTGGACCTTTATCATGGATATTTACGATGTCAGAATGTGGCCCCATACAACTTAGGGACTGGGCTCATTAATTCATGTCATTTCATTTTAATGGTGTCCAAAGCAGCACATCACACTTATAAATCACACTGTATGAAATCAAAGTGTATTGAATCACACTGTATTGAATCACACAGCATCAAATCACAAGGTTTTAATCGCGGCAGACAGAATTATGCCAAAATCACAGTATTTATATCGTAGTGTCCAATCAGCGTGAATCGAATCATGAGGTGCGACCGATACATCTTCCTGCGACCTTTGCAGTAAAGCTGCATCTTATCATCTTACACCCTAACGAGGATGAACTTCAGAAAAGCCTGAGGAGGTTCAGCTGGTCTCCACCAGACCGACCAGCTAGCAGAGACTTAAAAACAGCACGCAGCTATTCACTCTGGCTGACGGTGAGCAATGCACACTGAGATATCGAAGACTACACAGGTACAACTCTGTACTGGGGGCAGATCATAGGTGGTAACATTCATATGGATGGATGGATGGATGGATGGATGGATGGATGGATGATTGGAACAACAGGCAGATCTTTAGAAGCATCAATAATCTCTGTACTGTATATCAAATGGTACATCTTTATCACTCAGAAGTTTGTCGAGCATGGATGGAGACAGACAAAGCTGGGAGCAACTCTGCGTAGGAAGTCTCCTGAGCGCCCAGCAAGCGGACGCAGAAGCACGCAGTCGGCTCCAGGGATGCGGGGACGCATTCCAAGAAATCCACACCTGCCCCTTGACCTTCTCCACAGGACGAGTCTGACATTCAGAGGCAGATAAAGCTGCCATCCCGGGCAGGCGGCAGGAATCTCGCGCCGATGACTCATCCGTAAACGTGAAAAAATGAAAGTGTGCGTGTGTTTTGGGGGGTGGGGGCTGACAATGCTGATTGGAGCAGAGAGGGTCCTGACAGAGACAGCCTTGGGTGCTCCTGACTGGAGGGCCATCTTTGGACAGGTATTGTGAAACTTTAAACAGTAGCACATTTTGTTTAATGAACCAACAACAGAGGCATAGGGAGGGATTGTGCAATCACTGCCCTCAGCTAATTATTATGAGATCAAGTAGTGGTCACCATGGAAACCGCTTCCCTGTTTTTCCAAAACAAGCTTTGGCGAGTCCTTCCTGCAGTGAGCCTTCAGTGAGGCGGCAGACATGGCGCAGCGATGGGGGGGAGGCATCACACAATGAGCTGCCCCCAGAGAAAACGAAACAACAGCGAAACGCTAAAGGATTACACGTGGCGTCATCTTAATTCCAGCCTATCCTGATGTTTATTTTTAATTCTTCACCCCATATACAATTTCAAAAGTCAACTTTTCCCCACTTTTCAGTGATCACACACTACTCTGTCAACACAAAAAGAAACACATGGTGGGGAGGCCACACAGCAATGCTGCAACCCCCCATAGACCGCTGGGGGTGCGGTGATTAAATCTCAGAGCATCTATTGACAAATGCGAGTGCCTCAACACACAGGAGCGCCTAAGTGAGCGACTTATGCCCGACGGCCGGGCTGTCGCAGCGCTACAGGGTCGTCTCGCCTGGCAGGGTACATTTCGCAACGCCCAAAACTCAAACTGCAGAGACAAAGGGGGGGGGGACTAAAAAACAAGCGGGCGACAGAAATCAATGTGGTGATACGGGGAACCGAGCCACGCATATTCCAGCCAGAGTCCCAAACACGACAAGCAAAAGGAAAACAATTAAAAGGTCTGATGGCCATTAACAAACGTCCTCTGGGTCCTTAAACCCCGGGTCTCTAGGTCTCTGTACCAGCCCTCTGCTACTTGCATACCTGTGACACTTGTCCACCAGGTTAGCAGGAAGCCAGTAGCACCCCATTCCACAGCTACCTATCCCACGTCGATAACATCGGCGTGGGGTGGGGGGAAAACAGCCACTGAAATGTTTACTTAGACTTGCAACACCACCTATTAAGTCACGCAAAACGGCACTCTTCCTGCTCTACGAAAGCTTTCGTTACGGCGATCGGTTCGTTGTTAGCCACGGCGAAGCAGCTCGTTCTCCAAGAAGGCCGAGCGAGGTGGCGCGCCCCATTTGCACAGGCCCAAACTCCACCCGATTTATGCCATCATCTGTTAATAACAGACAACAGACGGGGCTTCTGGGGGAGATTTACGCTACGGCACGGCCCCGAGTTATCTACGCAAAGTCTGCTGATGCTAACAGAAGCCATATGAGGACATGAGAGGCAGAACGCAAGCCGCCCTCCTTACGGGCCATGGCCCCTTTTCGTGAGATAAGGGAGGCGCAGAGGAGAAAGGGGCAAGGAGGCGAAACAGCCGCTCCCACTATATGCAAGATGG
Organism: Mormyrus iriodes; assembly: GCA_011763525.2. Taxonomy (NCBI): domain Eukaryota; kingdom Metazoa; phylum Chordata; class Actinopteri; order Osteoglossiformes; family Mormyridae; genus Mormyrus; species Mormyrus iriodes. Next base: position 2,583,992 of record JAAGVU020000044.1, on the reverse strand, counting down.
GTGGGCCAAAGAGTTATTTTTATTTTAAGCCACGTGGGATTTTCCCAATTAATATCCCATTCTCAGGGAGCCCCCTTCCTGGCCCGACTTCTTCGCTCTGCTGTAATTAGTGGGTCTCTTCAGGTCGCCTGACGTCGGTGAGCATTTTTACAAGTCTCACACGCCAAAAAAAAAGGAAAGAAAAAACTGCTCGAGGTCAGTCTGCTGGCCAGTCCCACCCTGGCTCTCTGGTGGTCCTCCTGCGCTTCACGCCACTGGACGTACTTGTGTGTCTCATCTTCTGTTTGGCAGGACATTTCACCCCGTTTGTGGTTCCACATGGCTGTGGTTTTGTGGATTGAGCACACAGCCAAATTTCCCATGGGGGGAGGGGGGCAGGACGGGCTGAGCACCGTATGAAGCATCTTGGAATAACTCGTTAACGTCGAGGAAATGTCTTCCTCCCAAAAATCCTTTTTTTTTATTTTTGCTTAACTCTGACAATTCATTAGCTTCTTGCCCCGCCCCCCCAAAAAAACAAATCCTATCCAAACTGCATGTCCCCCGCACAGGTTAGGCAAAAGAACACACACACACACACACACACACAATTACTCTTGACAGGTGTGCCCTCTGTATGCAGTGACCCATCCCAGCTTACACCCGATCCACTAAAATAATAAAAAGCTGTGCAATGCCCCCCAATTGGGAGGCAGGGGCAGCTCTGAAAACTCGATTACATTACGCCGCTTACATAACACCAATGGGGGGGGGGGGGGAGTGTCATCATGGCACAACATGAAAACCCTCTTTGTTGCATGATGCTCCACTTCAGCCTTTTGTCTGTGCGGGGCGACTCCACACTGACACAAATATACATCACAACATAAACAGCAGAATGAATCCTAGGTGGCTGTACGAATGCGTGAGCGAGATGAGGACTCCCAAGATAAATGGGGGGGGGGGGGGGGGGCCGGGTCCCGGGACGGCAACTAGTCCCACCGCAAGGCCCGGACCCCCCCCCCCCCCCCCCCCCCCCGGAGATTTCCTGTTGCCATTCTCATATTGGCATTCCTATGCTGGCCTACCGATAAGGGTGTTGAGAAAGGGGAAGTCCTTCAGGGCCCCCGACACTAGGGGGCGCCAATGAGTATTTGCTTCTCTGTGGTATTCAGTGATACCACTGCTCCCCCCTGTTGATTTTGGAGGTAATGCACAGCTTCCTCTCTTGACCTCCTATGTTCAGCTGTCTGCCAGTTAATTACATCTTCTACCAGATTTGACTTGAATATACTGACTTTTATATGGTACTCATGCCTATATGGGTTGTGGACTTGTGTACCATTGAGCTATGTAGTCCTCATTCTCTTGCTGCCTGTGAGGTGGCCGGCCATTTTCCGTCTAATAAGCAGTCACCTTCTGCACCATGTGGTCCCTCCAGGCTCCAAGCACGTATTGCCCACCGCATTCAGGAGTTGGAGAACCTCCCTGGCTCACTTCCGGGAGACCTGCGGACCAAGGCCAACATTGAACTCAAGGCTCTCCGGCTGCTGAACTTCCAGAGACAGGTAGGGCACTGAACCAGCCGCACACATGGGTGTCATTTCAGTTCCTTTATGTAAATATGTCAAATGCGGTGAAAAGAGTGTGCTGCCATGGAGTGACATCTTGTTTGGCAGCTGCGTCAGGAGGTGGTGGTGTGCATGCGCCGTGACACGGCTTTGGAGACGGCCCTCAATGCCAAGGCCTATAAACGCAGCAAACGGCAGTCCCTGCGGGAGGCGCGCATCACAGAGAAACTGGAGAAGCAGCAGAAAATCGAGCAGGAGCGCAAACGGCGTCAGAAGCACCAGGTATGAGGGGTGGATTCTCCTTATGGAAGCATAAATGCTCATTTAGAGCACACTTGGGTCCAGCCTTGGGCTAAAATGTACTGAGTTTGTCTCTGGTATTGTGTTCTTTGGACAAATTTCATCCATGCAAAAATGTGTGTTACCGTGGAGGTAGAACCACAGCCTGAACCGTGAAATTGGATTTTGCTTAGAACTTGCGTTCTGTTTCTAGGAATACCTCAATAGCATCCTTCAGCATGCCAAGGACTTCAAAGAGTACCACCGTTCCATCACGGGCAAGATCCAGAAGCTGACAAAGGCCGTGTCCACCTACCACGCCAACACGGAGCGTGAGCAAAAGAAGGAGAACGAGCGCATCGAGAAGGAGAGAATGAGGAGGCTGATGGTGAGGAGGTCGACGGGCTTATGAGGGGTCGACGTTTCGTTGAATTGTTTGTCAGATGTGAGGGGTGGTGAGAGAGACATGTGTGAACCGAGACCTTAACCCTGACCAGGCTGAAGATGAGGAGGGCTACAGGAAGCTGATCGACCAGAAAAAGGATAAGCGCCTGGCCTACCTGCTGCAGCAGACGGATGAGTATGTGGCCAACCTCACAGAGCTGGTGAGGGCCCACAAGGCCGCGCAGGCGCTCAAGGAGAAGAAGAAGAAGAAGCGGAGGAAGAAGGTCTGTGATCAAGGGGTGTACTTTTTGAGGAGCCAATGAGTTGTATTGCTAGAAAATGCAAAATAAGTGCTGAATTCTAAGTAGGGAGTCTTTGTGTAAGTCAGAAGGACGATTCTCCTTGTCCTGGATAAGGTTTATTGGACTTAATTTCTCATTTGTGAACCTGACCAGCATGGTTTGGTGTCTTGACAGAAGCTCGAGAACTCAGAGAGTCAGATGGCGGCTCTGGGACCTGATGGCGAGGTGAGTACAGGCCCTGGGGGCCAGTTTGGGCTTTTGGTCTCATCATGGCCAGAGGCTGACAGTTAGTTGAATATGTCAGTATAAAATATATAATATATAATATATAATATATGTCAATATAAAATATTTTAAAATTGGAAGGGGGGTCCCCAAAGACCAGATTGGGAAACATTGGTCTAGTCTCTTGATCTAGACTCCCAGCTAAGCTGCTGGTTTTGCTGTTGGCCCTACAGCCTCTGGACGAGACCAGCCAGATGAGTGACCTGCCAGTCAAGGTCATCCACGTGGACAGCGGCAAGATCCTGACAGGGGTGGACGCCCCCAAGGCTGGCCAGCTGGAGGCCTGGCTGGAGATGAACCCCGGGTGAGTGTTCTCAGCTGGCTGAGAGGGTGGCTCCCACTGCCAGATGATCAGAAATCGGGACTGCAGCCCCCTTTCTCTGCTCCTGCCAGCCACTGCTGTTTTCTCAGCTGTTGTGGATCTTTTTGATTTTATTTGTATTTGCGTTCTGTTTAATTTGCATCTAAATTCTTAAATGCCCCTTACAGGTATGAAGTGGCTCCCCGATCTGACAGTGAGGACAGCGGCTCGGACGATGATGAGGTGTTGTTTTTCTGCTTGGGCTCTGTGGCCCTGCGTTGTCTTTCGTTTTTGATAGACATTAACAATTTCTGAGCGATTGTCTTGCCACAATCATGCTCTTACATTTTGGTTCCTAGTATTTCGTATCCTTAAGCTGAAAAACAGTCTGAAAAACAGTATCCTTAAGCTGAAAAACAGCTATACATCAAAACCCAAGATTGGGCAGCGTGTGGCTCAGTGGGCTAAGCCTCTGTGGTCCTGTGGTTAGAAGGTTTGGGCTTGGCCTCAGCACATCTGTGGGTCTTTTGATTTGAAGATTAGTGTGATGTCCCCATTCTTGGTCCATCCTATAATGATGTGTTCTGAACATAAAGCAACAATGATCACTAGACCTTCTGCGCATTCATTTGGCTGTTGACTTAAAGAAGGTTTTTATTGGTTGATGACTTAGGGTGGGTATGATTGCCTACCTTCGCTGATTTTGACAGCTGTCGTTTCCCCACCCATAGGAAGAGGATGAGGACCAACCCCATCCATCACAATCCGCTGTGGACGAGAAGAAAAAGATCCCCGATCCAGATAGTGAAGATGTATCAGAAGTTGATGCTCGCCACATCATTGAGTAAGGGTGCCCCCTACAGGATGGGGCAAACACTTGTCATCTAATTCCTCAAGATAAATGCTGTGCTACTGCATTTCCCGTGTTAATATGCTTTGACGGGCTCTAGTGGGCTGCATACAACTCTTTGAACTAAAGCACCGCCCCTCCACACTCTACTGCGATAGGCACGCCAAGCAGGACTACGACGATGAGTACAGTGGTGCGGCCTTTGCCCGCGGCCTGCAGTCCTACTATGCGGTAGCCCACGCTGTCACAGAGAAGGTGGACCGTCAGTCCTCCCTCCTGGTGAACGGGCAGCTGAAGCAGTACCAGGTAGGAGCTTCTACACACCTACACGCTTAGCCATGGGTTGCTCTGTTGGCACTCTGTGCATTCTTTATCTCATGCTGGCCAATTTTGGGGATGTGTTGTGTCTGACTTGCAGAATTTTAAGTTGATATTCACTGTAGAATCTAAACTGTTCCACGGTCTCTGTAAACCTGGCTTCCAGTTCCTTTAATTGAGAACACAAGCTGTGAGTGTGACGGTGGAGGACATGTTGAATGACGCCTGTCCTGCCTGAGCCTGAGCTGTCGCTCCTTTCAACATCCCTCAGATCAAGGGCCTGGAGTGGCTGGTGTCCCTATACAACAATAATCTGAACGGCATTCTGGCGGACGAGATGGGCCTGGGCAAGACCATCCAGACCATCGCGCTCATCACCTACCTCATGGAATACAAGCGCATCAATGGGCCCTTCCTCATCATCGTGCCGCTCTCGTGAGTGACCCAATACCAGGACCTCCTGTGCCGTTTTCGGCTAGGTTCTGAGTCTCATAGATTTCTTAATGCTTTGGTCCTCGGAAGTTTTTTGTGGCAGCGATCAACCCAGAATGAGCCTTTTGTTCCTTTACAGAACCCTTTCCAATTGGGTGTATGAGTTTGACAAGTGGGCACCCTCTGTGGTGAAAGTATCTTACAAGGTATGTTGCTACTTAGAAACCTGTAGTCGTGAGCTGGTGACTTCAGAGCAGCAGCGGGTGTGTCTGTTTAGTAAAGAGGGACTGGTGAGACCTCATGGCTGCATCCGTCCCCCCCTTCCCAGGGCTCCCCAGCCGCGAGGCGAGCCTTTGTACCCCAACTGAGAAGTGGCAAATTCAATGTTCTTCTCACCACCTATGAGTATATCATCAAAGACAAGCAGGTGCTGGCTAAGGTATGACTGTGACTATCCCTCCACTAAACTCGTACACACAGGGTCACGTGTGACTATCTGGAGTAGATAATTATCTTATCTTAATGGATAATTAGCTGTTAATGGGTGCTGCTACTTTTATTGTATGTTGTAATGTAGTTAATGGTCTTCTGATGTCACCCTCAGATCCGCTGGAAGTACATGATTGTGGATGAAGGCCACCGTATGAAGAACCACCACTGCAAACTGACACAGGTGTTAAATACACACTACCTGGCTCCACGGCGCCTCCTGCTGACGGGCACGCCTCTGCAGAATAAGCTGCCTGAGCTCTGGGCCCTGCTCAACTTCCTGCTGCCTACAATCTTCAAGAGCTGCAGCACCTTTGAGCAGTGGTTCAACGCGCCGTTCGCAATGACCGGGGAGAAGGTGGGCAGCATGTCCGAGAAAAGACAGGGGGTGCTCAGGGCGCGTGGGGAGTGAATGAGTCTGTGAACTATGGGCCCTCTTCCGTACAGGTGGACCTGAACGAGGAGGAGACCATCCTGATCATTCGGCGTCTCCACAAGGTCCTCAGACCGTTCCTGCTCCGCCGGCTCAAGAAGGAGGTCGAGGCACAGCTGCCTGAGAAGGTGCAGAGATACTATGTACACACACACATACACACACACACACACACACACACACACACACACACTGATGTGCACATGCCAATTTACGAAAGTCCCTAAAACCTGTGATATGCACATGTAATGGGTGATTTTTGAAAAGACCTGTACAATTTTTGTGAAAATAGTAAGCCATCAAAAAAAAAGGTGGTGGGCACAGTTGGCAAAGCTGAAGGTTGGCACCCAGATGAATTCTCCTTTAATATACATTCTGCAACACATTGTAATTCTTTGTGTGGTTTGGGCCCATGACAACCCATGAGATATACATCTGACAGCCGCGAGATGACGACATGGGCTAAAAACAACGTGAGGGTCACCGGCAAACTGTGAGACTCAACACCTTTACCAATGACACCATTGTGTGTAGGTACTGAAGCCGAGGTTAGGTTGCTAGGAGAAATGAGCCGGTTTCAGCTACGGCGCTTACGAGTGTTGGGTTAACCGCTTGCGTCCTTTCCTGTCGGCCCCAAGGTGGAGTATGTCATCAAGTGCGACATGTCCGCCCTGCAGAGGGTGCTCTACCGGCACATGCAGGCCAAGGGGGTCCTGCTCACCGACGGATCGGAGAAGGACAAGAAGGTACGTTGGGTGACCTTGGCTGCTTTAGGTTTACAGACCCCAGCGGAGAGTCCCTCGGTCATCTGTAGGTGCCTGTCTCGCTTCCTCTAGGGCAAAGGTGGCACCAAGACCCTGATGAACACCATCATGCAGCTGCGGAAGATCTGCAACCACCCGTACATGTTCCAGCACATTGAGGTAGCCACACCTGGCATGTATGCCAAGCTAAGCTAGGCCTTGGTATGCCTGTAGGATTTATGATGTCATAAATGAAGGGTTAAGGGCCCGCCTGTAAGCCTCCTGTGTTTTACGGCCTGTAACGTGTTCCTTGGAGCTGAAAGCGGTGGTATTCCTTTTCCAGGAGTCGTTCTCCGAGCACTTAGGATTCAGTGGAGGAATAGTGCAGGGGTAAGTGTCCTGTTTAAATTCTAGCATGAACCTTCTGTTTTGAGCCTTACCCCTGACCTCTGACCCCCTGTCACTCCACCCCCAGGCCAGACTTGTACCGTGCCTCTGGGAAGTTCGAGCTGCTGGACCGCATCCTGCCCAAACTGCGAGCCACCAACCACAAAGTGCTGCTCTTCTGTCAGATGACCTCTCTCATGACCATCATGGAAGACTACTTTGCCTACCGCAACTTCAAGTACCTGCGTCTTGACGGTAAGCTGATGGCCGGGTCACGTGGGAATGATCTAGTTAGACCAGAAGCTCAGCGCAGAATATTCTTCTGAAGTCTGGGCTGGCGGAGGCGTAATTTTGGATGTGGAGATGGTTTATTTTTCTTTTTAGGTGCTCTGCTTCTGTCTTTATGGAGTAGGTCCTTCCTCTCACGTTAGTCTATGTCCCACCCCCCACCCCCCCCCAGGTACCACCAAGGCGGAAGACCGCGGCATGCTCCTGAAAGCCTTTAACGACCCCTCCTCCCAGTACTTTGTCTTCCTGCTGAGCACCAGGGCCGGCGGCCTGGGCCTGAACCTGCAGTCGGCCGACACCGTGGTAATCTTCGATAGCGACTGGAACCCCCACCAGGTAACCGGCCCACCCCCCCTCCCATCTCTCTCTGCCTGCTGGCGTTTCATGGTGATGAGAACGTCGGGAGGGTTTGCTGGAGACTCCCAGATATTCGGCTGTCTTTCTGAATGCGCTAGCCCAAAGAGCATTCACTTTATCATTTCCCACCCTCCCCCTCAGGACCTGCAGGCTCAGGATCGCGCCCACCGCATCGGGCAGCAGAACGAGGTGCGCGTCCTCCGCCTCTGCACCGTCAACAGCGTGGAAGAGAAGATCCTGGCGGCTGCCAAGTACAAGCTCAACGTGGACCAGAAGGTCATCCAGGCCGGCATGTTCGACCAGAAGTCCTCCAGCCATGAGCGACGCGCCTTCCTGCAGGCCATCCTGGAGCACGAGGAGCAGGACGAGGTGGGGGCCCTCTTGGGGTGGGGGAGCTTGACGTTGGTATGGAAATCTGGGCTGGAAGTGCATGTGTGTGGCGTTCCAAAGGGGACCTTCGTAAAGATGAGACAGCCCTGGTATCCCATGTAAATGTGCTTTTCCTTCTGTCAAAGTCTTTTAATAGTTTTATAAAAATGACTGCCTCAGTATTTTTTTGATGGTGTTCAGATAAATTAAGAAGTTCCTGGTGGTTGAATAGTAGGTCTATTACCCTGGTGCTTACGGGAGGGGCGTGGCACTCATCTGACCCCTGACCTGTGTGTAGGAGGAGGACGAGGTCCCGGACGATGAGACTGTTAACCAGATGATCGCCAGGAGCGAGGAAGAGTTCGACCACTTCATGGTGAGGCTGGCTGCCGATCCCCGGCACTGCTGGTTCTATCTCGCTCGGGACTTTGCCCACTGACCCCATACCCTCCTGCCGCCGCAGCGCATGGACCTGGACCGCCGCCGGGAGGAGGCACGCAACCCCAAGCGTAAGCCGCGTCTCATGGAGGAGGACGAGCTGCCCACCTGGATCATGAAGGATGATGCCGAAGTAGAGCGGCTCACCTGTGAGGAGGAGGAGGAGAAGATGTTTGGCCGCGGCTCCCGCCAGCGCAAGGAGGTGGACTACAGCGACTCGCTCACCGAGAAGCAGTGGCTCAAGGTCAGGGGTCGGGGCTCACCTGGGGGCATTGGCTTTTTTCAAAGCTACAGAACTTTGCTCGTGAGCAGTAGACCCTCGCTTGCTTTGCCGGTGAGTAATGAACATGATTCGATTACCCCACCTGGCCAGGCCATCGAAGAGGGCACACTGGAGGAGATTGAGGAGGAGGTCCGGCACAAGAAGACCACCCGCAAGCGTAAGAGGGAGCGGGACTTGGACCTGCCGGGCCCGGCCACGCCCAGTGCCAGTGGTGCCCGCAGCCGCGACAAGGACGACGATATGAAGAAGCAGAAGAAGCGTGGGCGCCCCCCTGCCGAGAAGCTGTCGCCCAACCCCCCCTCGCTGACCAAAAAGATGAGGAAGATAGTGGACGCTGTCATCAAGTACAAAGACAGGTGTGATATGGGGGACAAGGATTTCAGTGACCTTCTCAAGCTTATTATGAAATATGCTGTCGTTTCATGTAATGCGCAATGAACGGGTACAACAGCTTGGCCGTTCGCTCCTAATGGCCGCCGCCCCTCCGGTCCCCATTCTCTTCCCGACAGCAACGGCCGGCAGCTGAGCGAGGTCTTCATCCAGCTGCCCTCCCGCAAGGAGCTTCCGGAGTACTACGAGCTCATCCGCAAGCCTGTCGACTTCCGCAAGATCAAGGTGGGCGGGGTCCACTCTCAGCTCCTGTCATGTGATTATCCCCTCGGGGGCCCATGGCCAGTCCACTTTTTGCTCACTCTGTGCTTCCTGTCCAGACGGTCCACATTTTTGCTATTGGGAGCAAAAACGTGGCCTGTCTGTGGATCCCCAAGGACTGGATTGGGAAACACTGATCCCAGGTATTGATGTCTGATTTATAAAAGAGGGTTTTATCCCTCTAAATGGTTCTAGTTAGATTTGCTTGGAGATGGTGGATCTTCTGGGTCTGGAATTGGGTTGGTTATTCTTTGTTTGTAAGATCCTCCTCTTCAGCTGGTGGTTCTCTCCTCGCTTTCTGTGACATCTCTGTTGGCCCTTGATCTGCTCCTCATGCCGCTCTGCTCCCCCAGGAGAGGATCCGGAGCCATAAGTACCGCAGCCTCAACGACCTGGAGAAGGATGTGATGCTGCTGTGCCAGAATGCACAGACCTTCAACCTGGAGGGCTCGCTGGTGGGTGTCTGAGGCGACCACAGCCCTCTCTGATCTCACCCATCCCTTCCCCAATCCAGCGTTCCACATGGATTTAACATCGCCCTGCCCTCCTGCTCTTTATGCTCATCAGATCTATGAGGACTCAATCGTGCTGCAGTCGGTCTTCACCAGCGTGCGGCAGAAGATCGAGAAGGAGGAGGACAGCGAAGGAGATGACAGCGAGGAAGAGGAGGAGGAGGTGGACGAAGGGTCTGAGTCGGAGTGTGAGTATCCTTCATGACCACCTCCGTGCCCCCGTGTTTAGTGCCCGACTCGCGATGCTGCTGCTAGCTCTAGGCCAGGCCCCGTCTTATCGTCTCTCTCTGTGTTCCTGGCCCCCAGCCCGCTCGGTGAAGGTGAAGATCAAGTTGGGCCGCAAGGAGAAAGGGCTGGAGCGAGGCAAGGGCAGGAGGCGGATGGGCCGGGGACCCCGAGCCAAGCCCGTGGTGAGCGATGACGACAGTGAAGAGGAGCAGGAGGAGGTGGGTGTCTGGCCAGCTGGGCTGCTCGCTCTGGACTGGTGTGTCGTCAACCTCGTGTTTTATCTGTCCCCAAAGCGGGCTCGTCATCCCTGACCAGTTATCATGCCGGATTAGCCCAGCGCTAGGCCTTGGTAAGCTTGATGTTTTTTAGCAGTGCCTTCCTCTCAGTACAGCCTCAGCATTTGATTGTAAATAATCTAATGCCGCCTGGTTGTGATTGGGGGGCGAATGAGGTGTGCAGCCTCCTGATTTGGTCAGAATTGAATCTTGATTCAGTCTCGGCTTTTGCTGGGAAGGTTCTCTTTATGGGTGATGTTTTCCCGAAGCTTCGGAGCGGTTCAGGGCGAACGTTTTGTTGCAGCACTTTTCAAGAACTTTTCTCTTTTTTTTTTTAATATTAATGGTTAAATGTCTAGATGGATTCCTGCTTAGGTAGAAAAATAAGAATGTACTTTACATTATGGTAGACAGTGCAACAATGTCAAATGGTTAAATTTATACTATGGGGGGGGCAGAGTTTGTATCACTAATCTCATTCATCATGTAAATGCCGGTGCATAAGTTAAATAAGACCAGTATTTACTGATGCGTTACTGTCTGAATCCATTAGCCGTTATATATTGATGTAATGATCAGAACTAAAACTCTTTGCTGTGTGAGATTCTCAGCATGAATGACAATTCAGTCGGACTAGTTTTGCCTGTGCATGGGAACTGAATCGTTCATTGTCCGTTGTGAGGTAACGAACTTACCCACCCTTGCTTGGGTTGTCTTGCCCATCCCCAACTGACACACCACCTTCACCTCATCTTTCAGGAGCGTTCTGGAGCCAGCGGCAGTGAGGAGGACTGAGCTACGCCGAAATGGACCAATTTCCCCCACGGGGTCCCATGACCGGAACATATATTTTATTTTGCAGAATCACAGCGGGGTACTTTTGAGGACAGGGAAGTGGGTAGTTGTGCCTAGACAAACTGATTTTTAGTGTGAAATGTTATTAAATGATGAAATAAAACTTTAAGAACTTAAAAAAAAAAAAAAAAAAAAAAATCCAACTTCCATATTTAAACAGCCATCCTGGAATAGACTGTAGGACTGTTTTCGCCGCCACCCCCCCTCCAGCGCTGTGAAGTTTAAAAGGGCTTTTGCAGATGAATTGTGGACCACAGGGAGAGTTTACTTGACCTTTTTTTTTAAGTGAATGTTTTGTTGGATTTTTCGTTTGATGGCGGAAATTTGGAGTCCCTGTCTGGAAGACGTGAATGCATGTGTGTGTCTGTAGAAGTGCACTCAGATGTCCCGTCCACCCTCTCTCACTGTCTAATTTAAAAATAAATTTAAAAAAAAAAAAGGATAAAGTGATGTGGTCACAGTACATCTCATTCACCCCTTTTCATGCCTGGACCGGAGCAGGGGCGGCTGAGCTAGGACTTCTTGTTTTTCTGTCAGTGTCACTGGATTTCAAAATCACAATAAACGCATCTCACAAATTCATTGTTTTCCTTTAATTAGGGGTCTTAGAGTGAGCAGCTTTTGGTGGTCTTGGGTGTCTCCCATTTCATCCATTCCCCCTTCAGACTATGCCTTTAATTCCAAGCCCTTCAGCCTTATTTTTGTAAAGTGATGATGTATACAAGAATAAAGCTTATTTCTTATTGGTGTAACATGTCCGTGAGCTCTAGAGGGAGACCTTGAGTAAGCTAAGGATGGCTGTGGTGTTCTGACTCTGGGATGTGGATGTGATTCTTGGTCTCATTTGATATTTTACAGCCCCCAGGATTATTGAGAATGTTCAGCAAAGTTCACCCAGGCGTTCATCAGTGGGTGCCTAGATGAATTTCAAAGCTCCATTTTTGTTGTGGTTTTGTAGTTATGCTGTCCATCATACCACAATTTTTTTAATTACTAAAGTAACTTGTGTTAAACTAGTTTAGTTAGTGCTGGGGCCCGTCCTGCCCACAACTCTTCTAAAAGGATCAGTGTAACCATGGAATGTTCTAGACTGTCTTTTTCTAGACCTCCAAGCCTACTCATTTACCATAAGTCTCCTGCTGCTAATTTCCCAGGAGAACCTGAATGCTGCTTTCGTTTTGCTGTTCTGCTCTCCTTTTCAGATGGGAAATCAAGCTTCTAATAAGAGGTTTCATGAACAGTTGAGTAAAGCCCACTGAGCCTCTATCTCCAGCATAGTTAAACATTCAGTCTTCATAAAACGTTAGCACAGAGTGTTTTAGAAGGAAGCAATGCAATTGTTCCTCTGCTGAATTGTAAATCGTCCACACAAAGGCCATGTGTGCCGTTAAACAGAAAATTCTGGTTCCTCAGGCAGTGCTAATTGGACAGTGATTCTTGCTTGGTTTTGGTGTTCTGCTTGGATGTGTTAATGACTCGTTACAGGCGTCCTGCCTATTTTCCCACCTCCGCAACCTACTTCTGAAGATGTATCGAAACCAAGTTTAGGAACAATGGCCCACTTTGTCTGTCTCTCCTGTGCTGATGCATAGATAGATCACATCCTTCCTTAAGGTATAAAATAGCTAATCCGTGTGTGGAGCTGTCACTGGTGTACTTCAACCTGTGTGAAGTCTGACAAAACTTATCTTCCTAATGGTGCTGCCACTATATATACTGTACTGCTCAAAAAGTTTTAGGCAAAGAGGGAAGTCAAACTGTTACTTATCTGGGCAAAAAATGTGTACTTGCTTGGAAAAAAAAATACAACTTAACATTCAAACATACGCGAACAATAGCACAATGAAACTAACAATTTCTTCTGTTCTCCAAAAAGTCACTGATATCTCGTTGGGTGGTTAGAACAACACCGCCACTGTGTCCAAGACTGTGTGTGTGTGTGTGTGTGTGTGTATGCAAGCATATATATATATATACACACAAACACACACGCATTTTATATGAATTGTAGTTTCAGTAGACAGTGTTTGAAGAAACATGGAGACGAGCAAAACAAGATACACAAGATTTTTTTCAGTGAGCTCGGAGGAGGGACCACCTCCTTTGTGGGCTGAGTGGGATGCTGTAGAACAAGAGTCTGCGGGGCTTTTTACCAAACAGCTTCAACGGAGTATCAAGGAGCCACCCATTCATACGCCCTTCTTTTGTTGTGAAAATCTGTGTGGGTGATTAAAACAAAAAAATGTTTTAAAAAAACAAAGAATGTGAAGAATGTCTGCTTTAACAATGCAGTCTAACAGCCATTTCTACGTGCTTGAGAGGCAGAGAGATCTAGATTTGTTTCCCCTAAGAAAATTGCACATAGCCAGAAGTGCAAAAATCCCTTTCAAGAGATATTATCTTTTTGATTGACTGCAGTGAATGATTTTGTCACATAAGATTTGGATGAGATATCCTGGCCTGTGATGTCATGTGGGTCAGCTTTTTCAGAGTGTAAGTGTTACTGGGTCACCTGTCCTGCCTTTGGGGCATATGATTGGACATGCCGTGAAACCAGTGCTGGTCAAAGCTCACGTGGTACTCTAGGCAAACTTCACCGGCCAATTTCATTATGTCTCGCATGGTACAAGGTGGGGGGGGGGCACCTATAGTCACCTATAGGGTTTACCAGCTCTGTGTGACACATGAATATTTTCATACACAAATGTCGACATTCTGTCCTTCCATTCCCTAACAACTTATCCTGGTCAGGTTGTGGAGGGGTCTGGAGCTGTTCCCACATAATGCAGGGCACAAGGCTGGGGTAACCCTGGACAGAAAAAACATTATGTGTATGCAGGTGAAATAAATGACGTTGGAATCAATCCAAATGCCTAAGAGGTGATTCTCAAGTCAGGAAAGCCCCCTTTGGCTCACAATACATTATTCAAACCCATTGTCAATCAGCAATACGCTGTGTCTTTTGAAAAATTTAACCTACACCTTCTCTAAGAATGGATTTTCACATCTCCCATGATTAAGTATGTATCTCTCCTGTACTTTTGCACTAACACGTTCTGCTGCATGTCAGAGTGACTGCACCGAAACATTGCCTGGCTAACAGTTTAACAAATATCTATGGCCTTGTTTAAAGATTTGATTTCGCAGTGACGCTTGTACCGGCATCCTGGTTCAAGGTTAGCGTTTTGCTTTTCGTTCCGCGTGTTTTTCCTCTCTGGTGGAAGGCAACGGTCCACATTGCACTTGAAAACAATTATTTTTTAAGATGCATGAAGGTAACCTTGACTTTAGGTCTATAGTTTTGCTCCTGATACCCTGCTCAGCAAAAGTGGTTAGAAGATCTGAAGCAGCGAAGGATAGATTGATGTATTGTTTTACATGCAGAAAAGATTTTATTCAGTTTGTACTGCAGGCCTAACACGTCAGCCTTCTTGCAAAAGTAATCCAGTTTTCACTGGACTGTACTATTCGACACAAACGTGTTATGCAGGCCCTCCAGTATCACGTAACAAAACTGCAAATTTATAAATACATACACACTTTACCTTGTAACATTCTTCGTAGCATACAAGTCTGAATGTGGTGCTTGTTCCCATGGAAATGAAAAACAAAAATTATAACCTCTAATTTGCATCTAGTTCTGCATTACAAAATACAGCTGTTACAAAGTGTTGAACTAGTTACCTATGGTCTGAATATTTACTGCAACTTTGCTATTTGTTATATATATATAACACTGTTGTACTATTATGTCTGTATGTTAGCGCTACTCTTATCTGTCACGAAATAATTTCCACATGAAATCCAGATAATCAGAAGTACGGATCTTCTCGGAAGTAGATCACGTTACAGGAATGCACCTTCAGTCACAGTGAGGTCCCGTCATAAGGCGGGGGGGGGGCGCCGCGGGACCCCCGTTAATGCGGAGGAAAGATCCCGTAAATATCCTTTGCTATGGCGCACACTATGAAAGCGTTTTATCAAGACATATTTGTGAAATATACGACTTCATAAAAAATGTCGCATTTTGTAAAGTTGCATTCGATGCTTGGCCTTTTTTCGCTTGATGCCGCACTTTATTTATGCTGTACTGCACACGCGTCATAAATCATACCAACACTCCGGTTATTATCGCGTTTCTTACCGGAATGGGAGACTAGGCGGAGTCTCGGCGCTGAAATGCATGTGCAATATCGTGCGCTCGCAAAGCCCCGCCCTCGGGAAGGTCGCACAAAGGCTGCAGCAGCGCATGTAAAATATCACACCACCCGCTGGACACGCCTCCGTCCCCGGCCACGCTCAAATGGTCATCTCCCCCTTATTTCTCAGTTACAATTAACATCCTCGTCCATGGTACAGGGTCGCGCCTCCCGTTTTCAGTGCCTTCGTATAAAATAGCAACTTTATCGTCCCTCCGGCGCAGTAAAAGGCTGTTATCGACTTAGTTCTTGAAAGGCAAAATCTACAGCAGACATGATGTTAACTGCCCCTCTTAGAAAAACTGACCTGGCATTTTTACTGATCATCCTGGTTGGCGGTTGCTTTCATGCACGTGAGTAATTTTTATTTTTTTTGTATATTAAAATAATTGATTTGCCAGTTAAGCGGGGATTTATTTATGTAACTGGGTAGTTGAGGAGGTAAAATAACGGACCGCATAATATGTAGTTGCTTAGTACCATTCTTGGGATTAGTGGCTTTATGTTTGGAACTTCATAAGAAGTTTTGTCTTACTGTGTCTGTCACGTTCTGATGTTCAGCGTTTCTCATTTGTAATATATTATTTTAAGCAATACATTTTTTTTTACCTGAAACTAAGTATATTTTCTAATGTAATTTTATTTTTTTGTAGATATAAAACACTTCGATAGCATGTTTTAAATTTTGCTAGTGCATTGTCGATGTAGTGGGTTGTATTTACGACATATAGTATTTATATAAATTACTTTCTGTACAAATCAACTGACCAAACCAGGACGAAACTATGTGCGGATGTCTATTTAAATAAATAAATAGCCAATGGTATTTTCCCTCAAGCGTTAAACAGTAATTTATTTAAAGATGTATCAATTGCAGTATAATTGTAAGAATGAGTGTAGGCGGAATAAACATTATTATAAACGCCGGTATGTATTCCAATTACTGTACGGTTCATCTTTTCTGAATGGTTACGGGCTTTCCCGTGAGTAACGTGAGGCGGGATAGCCAATCACAGAGAGGAACGTCACTGACGTACCCGGGGCCGGTGGTCACGCTTACGCCGCGGTGGGGCTGGCTGTCAGCCTGCGTGGGGCGCGCCCGGCTGTGGGTCATGTGGACGTATAAGGACTGGGAAACAGGAATCTCCCTATCTTACCGTGAGGCGTGGACGCAAATCTGCAAAGGGGACTGATGTTTGCGATATTTATGACTTTGGTGGTTGTACTTTTTTTATGGAATTACGGTGTGTACTTAGCCATCTGTCTGTTGACTGGAAATGCTGAAGATCGGGATTACGTGCAATTAGCTGTGCACTGGAAAGTAAACCTGGGACCTGACCGTCTGCTGTTCTGAAAAACATGGACTTTATTTGTCCTAAGGGGAAATTCGATTACATACAGAGGCAAAGAGAGATGAAGGGTGGAGACAGTGTACATACTGCAATGATGTATTTGTTTATGTTAAAATATAAAGATGGGGCTACCTGTAATGTACATGTGGTAGCTAGATACATTCATATAGGGTTTAATGGGAGATATTTCCCTTTTTAAATGCTGTGTTTGGGCTGGAGTGTGGGTGGTCATATTGGCAATAGATAAAATCCCCAGTAGCACTTTGGGGAGGAGCAGAATTATTCATGACCCTACACTGGCCCGGTCTGTTGTTTAAGTTAGACCCCACCCCCCACCTTGGCATGCTGGAAATCCACCACCAACCTCTTGGTCTTACTGTTGCTGAGCTTCTTGTTGCCACTCTGGGATGGAGCTGGCTCTTAGTTCACTGATGGATTAGCAGTTAGAAACCTTCCCAGATGGATTGCGTCATGGCCTCAAGGGCCTTTTCTCAAAAATACCTGTGTAACTGACTTCTGAGCATCTAAAGGCCAATTTAGGAGTTGTCTCACAAGGAGGGCATGTGGTAATGTCTCTGTTCTCTTTGCCACAGAATCCGTTGGGCAATGAGTCACGTAAACCTCAAAGTGCTATTTCCCATCCTGCATCTTCCCTCCCCGTATATATAGGATAACAATTACTAGGTCCCCTTAAGGAGAATCACATTATATACTCAGGACTGAACATGCATTAAGCAAGATGTGATTCTGGTGGACTTGCGTTGGTCTGTATGTCATGGGGCTATACGTGACTGCGGTGTCTTTTTTAATGCGTTTCATTGCACTCGATCCATGACGAAAAGTAAACAAGTAACTCGCTACTTAATGAACTCAGAAAGCTCATTAGCTGTGTCTCTGTTGAATTGGCTATTGTGGTTTAATTAGTCTGGGACTTTTCAACTGCTGTAGGCATGGCTTTCGGCTGAACCGATTGTGCAAATATTCAGACTTAGATGAAAGTGGAATTGCTTCACTCCAGCTTTTCTCGCTTCTCCTGATGGCCGTTTCAGGACTTTTAGACACATATGAATGGACGATGATGTCATCTGAATGAGTGCAGTGGTCACCAGGCTCGGTTCACTGTGTACATTTGTTTGTCTGACCTCACCTTGTGAGACGTGTGTATGTGCTTTTGAGGCAGATGTGAAAATGACGGCTGTAAGAGCGGCTTCATTACCCTCCACAAATACACCTAAGTAAGGCTTAAAGATTTCCCATTTTGGAAGTGAGCTACAAACCCCCAATTTTTTCCCCGTAGTCTTAGGTAAAAACATTTTTCCCCACAGTTGTGAGTGGGAAAAATGAGGTATTTGTCCAAACTTTTTTTTTTGAGCTGGGCGGTGTGATGTGGCCAGCTGGAATGTGTGTGGAGTTTCCGGCCGCGCTGAACGAAGATGGGAGCTCCTACTCCCTGTGTAGGAGAAGGCCATGCTTCAGTGCCTCGTTAATCAGTCACAGACTGCTCTGTTCTCTCTTCTTTATCTATGGCCACACTGCATTTCTAAGAGACACAGAGCTGTTTATGGCTTTATGTATTCTTCCCCCTGATTGGTGCATTTGGGTGTTAATCATGTTTCAGGTGGTATGAACGCACTTGGCGGATCTCTCATATCTGTACAATGGGATTAGCGACATTGTGGCATTGTCATTCAGTCAATGTTGCGCTCATACAAGATTGGTATCATGGGGATTCGTGGCTAAGGGATACATTTCACCCTCTGTCCACAGGGGCGGCGACATGCGGGGCAAGGCAGTTCCAGTGCGGAAATGGGAAGTGCATCACGACAAAGTGGGTCTGTGATGACATGGATGACTGTGGGGATGGCATGGACGAGCTGCCGGCCACCTGCTGTGAGTGACCCCGCCCCACACACACACACACACACACACACACACACACACACACACACAAACACATGCACTTCCTGTTCACTGTGAAAATGCACCTGAATAAGTGGCAGGGCTGAGCATTACTGCCTATCAGCGTACACTTTATGGTGATTATACTTCCTGAAAGGGAATGCTGTTGTACCTTTGAGTGTGGTTCTTCAGGGATAATATTCCACTGCATATATCTGACATATTAACTTAATGTAAACAACTCAATGTAATATAGGGTACCCTAAAAAGACCTTCTGAACCTTGTGGCTGATGGTGTCCTCCCGTCTTTGCCAATTTTCCAGTGAACAAGACCTGCTCCCCCACAGAGTTCAGCTGCGGGGGGAGACTGAACCAGTGCATTCCTCGTACCTGGCGCTGCAACAGCATATCTGACTGTGAGAATGGTGCCGACGAGGAAAACTGCGGTGAGCCGGCTTCCTGTTTCCTTCCCCTGCCCCTGCTAGCATGCGCCTTTGCATTTATACCCCTGCCGAGTTTATAAAATAAATTAATAAGTAAAACCAGAAGCCCCACCCCAACTGACCCCACCAATGACTGCCTCTCTTCAGCGCCCGTCAACTGCACGCAGGATGAGTTCCGCTGTGGCGACGGCCAATGCGTGTCGCTGTCGTTTGTATGCGATGACGACCCTGACTGCACTGACGGCAGCGATGAGGCCACCTGCCCCCCCATCACGTGCAGCAGCGACTCCTTCCAGTGCGGCAACTCTGTGTGTGTGCCGCGGCTGTGGGCCTGCGATGGCGACGCCGACTGCGCCGATGGTTCCGACGAGTTGCCGCAGACCTGCGCCGGGCATCAGCCGGGGAGGGAGGCTGCCTCCTGCCTGCCTACGGACTTCCGATGCGCCAGCGGGGACTGCATCCACAGCTTGTGGAGATGCGATGGTAGCCCCGACTGCCAGGACGAATCCGACGAGGCGGGCTGCGGTAAGTCCACACTTGATGTTCTCAGTGCGGCGCCACGAAGCTGAAAGGGCTGACTGAAAACTCCCCTCGATCCGCCTTCATCCCGCAGGAAGCGCAGCCTTCGGATATTATTGCGGCTTCCAATCAGTGCCTGATTTCTATTATGGGAAATAGCTAATATAGCAGTTAAGAGATGCAATTAATCCGTGTTATTTTGGGGGTCGAAGTGACCCCAGTCCATTTTCAAAATGAGGATCCATTCTATAGAATCTAGAATTTAGAACGGAAGAAGTAAAATACACAAGGGTTAAGAGTTGACTGCAAGGCAGGCACCATGATTGGGGGCTGGCAGGGCTGGTGATTCCCATATACTTTCGCTTTACTTTTGACATGCAGTTTATATTTGTTTGATATGGTAGCATGTCCATAAACAACATTTCCGTAAAACCACATTTCTGCAAACAGCATATCCGTAATCAGCATTTCTATAAACGGCATGTCCATCTTGCTCTCCTGCCTGCAGTCCAACCCACATGCCGCCCCGACGAGTTCCAGTGCGGCGATGGATCCTGTATCCACGGCAGCCGCCAGTGCAACCGTCACTACGACTGCAGCGACATGAGTGACGAACAGGGCTGCATCAACGGTGAGTGCCACCCTCATGTCCTGCACCCGTCGCCCTTCTGGCCCGTCTCTGCCCGCTCGTCCCCTAACGTGCTGCCGACGTCCCACTACAGTGACCAAGTGTGACGGCCCCACCCACTTCCAGTGTCGCAGTGGCGAGTGCATTGGCACGGACAAGCTATGCGACAAGAATCGAGACTGCAGGGATTGGTCTGACGAGCCTTTCAAGGAGTGCGGTGAGTGAGCTGGGGCTATGAAAGCCACCCTCTCCACCTGAAAAAACAGACGGACCACCCCCGTAACCCCAAAATTGGCTTCCTCCTTCCCCCGCAGGCATCAACGAGTGCCTGACCAACAACGGAGGCTGCTCTCACACCTGTAACGATCTGAAGATTGGCTTCGAGTGCCTATGCCCTTCTGGTTTCACCCTGGTGGAGCAGAATCGCTGTGAAGGTAAGAGGGCAGGCTGTCTGGTCATGGTGATTTGGTGGAGTTTGCCTGTTTATCTGAGGTGTTAATAGGATGGCAGTAGAAATAAACCATTTATTTTACACCTTTATCTAAAGCAACTTATAGTAGAGGGAAGGACTACAATTTATGTGGGTTTTCTGGGATTTGAACTCACGACCTTTGTGTTGTTAATGCAGTTCTCTACTCGTTGAGCCGCAGGAACTGGTCAGCAGTAGAATCTGATTTAAATTCTGATTGAAGAAACCCACCAGACTTTGGACTGTAAAGTGCTCCAGCTGCACGCTTGTTTGCTGTAATGGGGTTAAGGCTCCGTTTACCGAACTGTGTCCCGGAACGCCCCCAGGCTGCGCCTCTCGCGTGACTCAGCAGCATATCAGGCAGCTCACTGTGGCCCCCAGCTCCACAGCTGTGGTCGTGACCCCCCCTCCCCCTTGACGCCACTCTTCCCGCTGTTCCACAGACATTGACGAGTGTGCCAACCCCGACACCTGCAGCCAGATCTGTGTCAACACAGCAGGGGGCTACAAGTGCGAATGTGAGGACGGCTACCAGGTGGACCTGAAGAGCCGGGCCTGCAAGGCTGTGGGTGAGCGTCAGCCCTTTCTGTCAGCCCCAACTGACAGCAAAACCGACCCAGAACTGCCAACATATCTGCATCTATTAAGTAAAACCTCTCCCTGAAGGTTCTGTTATGTAGTTAATTTGCAAACACACACCCAAACTTTTACACAGGTACAGCGCTCACAGGAAGTCTTGGAACAATTGATTAATTCTACAGTTGTTGCAAATTAATTGGTTTCATGACTAAAGTCCATTGACAAGCGATGTTTATCATATCTGCATATATGTTCCGCACAGACATTTTCTTTTTAATTAAGCATCGTATTTTTTGACCGATTCATTCAGTTCTGTTCTTGCCATTTTGCTATTAATTGCAGTTGTAATCACTGGCTCCCAAAGGGATAATAAACACAAATGTCTGGTGTTTCATGTCATTGCGAAGGTGTTACTAATTAAAAAGCACACAGTGATGCTGACTGTCAATGAGCTTTTTAACTCAGAACAGCTCTTTTAAAACTATAATTTGGGTTTCGATTTATTACTGCTTGAAATGAATGTTTTACTTAAAACTACTGTTTTTTTTGTAAACGAAAGAATTAATTAATGTTTTTGTTATAATACCAATACTTTTGCCATATTTTTGCTGAATTAAGCAGTCAGGAGTTTCTGTGAGCGCTGTATGTGGTTAGATTTCATACTGTGGCGTAAAAAAGTATCCCTGGATTGTATTCGTGGTGGTATGTGGGTCTGTTTAGTCTAATTAGCGAGTGGTGCCCCCCCCGATCCCACAGGTGCTGTGGCATACCTGCTGTTCACCAACCGCCATGAGGTGAGGAAGATGACACTGGACCGCAGCGAGTACACGCGTGTCATCCCCAGCCTGAAGAATGTGGTGGCCCTGGACATGGACATTCCCACCCTGAACGTCTACTGGTCAGATCTCTCCCAGAAGAAGATCTACAGGTGAGACCCTTTACCCCGCCTCCCGCCCCATTTCCCCCGTTGCCACGACAACTGCATTTCATTTTCATTTTTACACACGTTGCTCATTTACATGTGTTTTGATCTCTTATTTGATGTTACCTAATTTGTATGTGATTCCACCGTTTTGATACATCAGACGTCAATTATGATTCGTAATTTATTGTAATGGGGCCATATGTTAAGGAAATGCCAAATTTTTTGTGCTTGGCTAAAAAAATCAGCTAATGATTAACCAGCAGCTGGAATTGCGCAGAGGACTGCTTTCCAAGGAAAACTGGCAGTCATACCGCCTGCCTCCCACCCCCCACGCTAATCTCTGTGCTTCCATCTTTCCAAAGTTCCCACATGGACAAGGCCAGCAACGCCTCTCAGCACAACACCGTAATCCAGGACCAAATCATGGCCGCAGAGGGCCTCGCCGTCGACTGGGTCCACAGGCACCTGTACTGGACCGACAGCATTTACGGCACCATCTCCGTGGCGACGTGCGACGGGGCTCGGCGCAAGACGCTGATCAAAGAGGGCCTTATAAAGCCTCGTGCCATTGTGGTCGACCCTCATCACAAGTAAGCTCTGCTTTGAGGCGGCAGCCAATAGGTGGACGGAATCCATTAAAGGCCCATGGCTGTCCTTTGCCCTTTAGTTTGGATTTTAGTTTGTGATTCTTTGTGAGTTGCAACCGTTGCACTAAGGGGAATAATTACTAATCGCTAACCTACGCTGAACCTGAGTTTGTGTCTGTCAAGGCACTAGGAAACAAACGGTGATGATGGCTATTTCGCTCTCAGTGCATGACATGGCTTAAAAAGTCGGTCCACTAATTTTGACTCAGTTGGTTTTGACTCGGTTGGTTTTGACTCAGTGGCTTCTATTTGCTTTTTCCCTCAGTTTCATGTACTGGACTGACTGGGGAAACCCAGCCAAGATTGAGAAAGGAGGGCTGAATGGCGCTGACCGGTATGCTCTGGTGACGGACAATATCGTGTGGCCCAACGGCATCACCCTTGGTAAGAGCTGCACGATCAGCTAGATCCCCACCCTAAGCAGGGGTCAAATGATTGCAGGTTAAGTCTCTTGGATTTGTTTGAGTAATTTGTCTCATTCCTCTGTCCCCGTCAGACATGCTAAACCACAGGCTCTACTGGGTAGACTCCAAGCTGCACACGCTCTCTAGCATCGATGTCCAGGGTGGGGGTCGTCGGACCCTCATCATCGACGAACACAAACTGGCCCACCCACTTTCTCTGACTGTTTTTGAGGTGAGACCTGTGCAGAGTACGAGCCTTTGCGTTTGGATTTTTGAGTTCAGGTGCATTATTCAGTCCAAATAGACCTAAAACTCCTCAACGTTTGGACATCTCAAGACATCTCTCTCAGTACTTTGAGTATGAAACATTGGACTTTGACTACATCATCTCTGGACACTTTCCTGGTCCGTTGTATGACATGGTTGTTATGTTCTGTAGGAGAAAGTGTTCTGGACTGATGTCGCCAACAATGCTATCCTGAGCGCCAATCGCCAGACAGGAAGTGACATCACACTCCTGGCACAGAACTTGGCCTCCCCTGAGGACATCGTACTGTTTCACAACCTCAAGCAGCCCATTGGTATGGAACATTAGATGAGTATCAGTGTACTGAAATCACACACCAGTACCTGGTGTACAAAGGAAATCATTTTTTAACAAAAGGAAAATAAGTCACCTATGTTACGCCATCTGTCAGGAGTATTAATTATTAATTAAGTAAAGAGAGGAGAATGGCTGATCTCATATTTTTATCCCTTAGGCAAGAACTGGTGTGAGGCAAGTAATATTTCCAACGGAGGCTGTGAGTTCCTGTGCCTCCCTGCTCCCCAGATCAATAGGCACTCACCCAAGTACACCTGCGCCTGCCCCGATGGCATGACGCTGGGCCTGGACATGAGGAAGTGCCTGTCAGGTAGGCAATCAATCAGCCGGCCAAGTAGTGGCTGAAAGCCTGCTAGCCCGTTTGAGTCCCAACCTCTGTAATTACCAGTTAGGTACCAATTATCCGAAGTGAAAATATCCGCTAGTAAAAAAGCATAGGTGTTACTTCTGGGGGGGCAGGTGGGACACATCCCACCCAATATTCAGAACAGTGGTGTTTGTCCCACCCAATGTTTTCCAGGATTTTGCTCTTAAAAATATGAATAAACTTGTCGGGGAAATACAGTTCTCATGTAACCTATTGACCGAGGGGGAAAATACTTTTGAGATGCGTATGTGTAAGCAAACATAAACGGTCAATATCGAAACGGACGGGGAACAAATACATAGGTACAATATATGAGGTCATACAGGATGATGTGAGGACGGATTTGACTCAGTCACTTCATGGATCTGTCCCTGTCGCCCCCAGAATTGGTACTTTGGACTGTAGGAGCAATACTATTAAGCCCGTATATAAGGTGCATTCTCAAAAGTATCCACAGGCAACTGGTCAGAATTTCATAACCTCATCTTACTACTGGGAGCTGCGGTTTCTGTTTATTCTCAACAGGAATCCCAGCCCCTCCAGTCAGAGTAGACCCCACGATGGGCCCTGTGCTGGTCGCCAAGCAGGACCATCCACAGTCTTCCCCTACTGCTCTGTATATCGTGTTACCTATAGGTCAGTACAGCGCATCTTCATGTCTGCATAATTAAACTTATTTTTAATGATATATGACTCATATATGATTCAAGGATGTTTTTGCTGAACCTTGATATGGCCCCTCCCACATTTGCAGCCATCCTGTGTCTAATGTCCTTTGGCGCTTTACTGGTTTGGAGGAACTGGAGGACGAGGAATACCAACAGCATCCACTTTGAAAACCCAGTCTATCAGAAGACCACAGAGGACGAGGTGCACATATGCAGGAATCACAGTCCGGACGGCTACACTTACCCCTCGGTGAGCATGGCATCTTCCTATGGTCTTGCTTTTCAGTCTCACGGTCCTCCACACGACTACCTGGGGGAGACACAATAGGTAGAACCAGGCAGGGTACGTTCCACACAACCTGTGCCTTACATTAAAATGTTTTTACAATCCTAACGATTCTTCTTTCTCTCCTCTTTGGAATTCCCGCAGCGACAGATGTTGAGCCCCGAAGACGAGATGGCGTGACCGGCACCTCAGCGTTTACATGACTTGGCAAGACCGATAAAAAGGGAACTGACTAAAATGGATGAGGGCCCATTTTGATAAGCTGCTCGCTAGCTGTTAGGATTTAAAAAAATAAGACTTCAACCACTGTGCCGTCCAAAACTCCACAAGGAGATTTGGAGAACTCTTTGAGCTAAACCAAGAAAATAACAAAAAGATACCCAAATTCTGAAGGAAGACTGAAGTGGATCAAGAGATTATTATGAATGGAACCAAACCCATGTAACCCTGCCACTCACCACTAACCCTACATGCATGTGAGCACCACTGGGACTCATGACCAAAACATCACACCTGTTAATAAATGAAGGACGGATAAAGAGTACTGTGAAATGATCTTCTCGGAAAAATGAAACGAAAAACACTTTTTAGGGAGAAAGCTTGTCTTTGGATGTCTTTTTGTGTGTGAATATGGCCTTAATGCCTAACTACAGTCACTGAATGTTACTTCTAAAGGA
This sequence comes from Mormyrus iriodes, assembly GCA_011763525.2. Classification (NCBI taxonomy): domain Eukaryota; kingdom Metazoa; phylum Chordata; class Actinopteri; order Osteoglossiformes; family Mormyridae; genus Mormyrus; species Mormyrus iriodes. The sequence goes on along the minus strand of JAAGVU020000044.1, from coordinate 2,558,317 downwards.
GTATGTTGCGGTTTAATTGTATAGACTTTTGAGGTTTTGTAAATAATTTAGCTTTATATTGATTGTCAGGTATTTGCACTATATTTAGTCGAGGATGAAGTATCTCATGTTCTTTAACCAACAGAAATGAAACGGTATATTATTTAATTGCAGCTCTTGTTTTTCCTTATGATATGTGGTTATACAAAAGAATATTTGAACCAAATGGAACTTCTGCGGTGAAGAAGCAAGTAGTTGAATGTCTTATGTGACACGGAGCAGGGATTTTGTAACCATCTGACCTCTTACGCTGAATCTGAACTGGGCATTGGGGACAGGGACCCGTCAGAGACTGGGAGTAGCCTCATGTGGGCTGTTTTTCAGGCACAGGGCTACCTTTGAGGACTTTTTAAGCCATGTCATGCACTGAGAGTGAAATAGCCATCATCACCATTTGTTTCCTAGTGCCTTGATAGACACAAACTCAGGTTCAGCGTAGGCTAGTGATTCCCAATCTGGGCCTTGGGGACCCCCAGATTTTTTTGAGCCAAAACGTGGACTGTCTGGCAGGAAGCTGGGAGGGAGCAAAAATGTGGACTGTCTGGCAGGGAGCTGGGAGGGAGCAAAAACATGGACTGTCTGGGTGTCCCCGAGGATCAGGTTGGTAAACACTGGAGTAGGCTGACTCTTAGGCTATGAACGGACACGTAAATGAGAAGCCTTTAAACTGAAAATGTTCAAACATATTTATTTAAACAAGTAACTTTTCCTTTGCTGTCCCGTGAGTGATGACTTGCAGTTTAATATTACTTAGAGGTGCTGTTTCTTTATAGTTTAGATATCTACTACAATTACGATGGGATTACAGCAATTTTTCAAACGAAATTATTTTTTTTCCCCCGGGTTGAGCCCTGGTTCACTGAACACACAGAATACTGCAGTGAAACACGTATGCAAGCCTTACGCCTCTTCCCATGACCAGTCAGACTCGATGGACGACTCAGTCAGAACGGTGCCCTCAGGGTCAGCATGTCAGAGTTGCCTAGTTTTTGTTATATTCCATATTTTTAACAGCGTATCTTCGAAAGAGAATGACTTCAACGTAGTGATGGACAAAATGACGCTTCATGAACGATTTGTTATATTTTTTGACCCCACTAGATGGTGCTATTGGTTTGATTTGTTACATGTTTCATACCCTTTTTTGAACAGAGAGCACCATCTAGTGGGGTCAAAAAATACAGCAAATGGTTCATGAAGCGTCATTTTGTCCATCACTACTTTATCGGCATATTGAATGGATCAATGTGGTTCCGGTGCTATAGTGGCCTGGTAGTGCTGTGGACGGTCCCCAGATGCTGTGAGATGTGACTAAGCACAGAGTCTCCCCTCCCTCCTGTTTTGTATCTGATGACCTTATTTATCTCTGGGCAGTGGGTTGAACCTCAAAGCCATGTTAAAGCAATGCAAAGACCGGCTGCTTCCCAGTGACATTCGTATGTGTAAATATGTTTATATGTAAATACCATCCATTGCACATCTCTGTTATCCTGGTTAGTAGGTGTATTTCTGAATGTTAAATGTTGTACATAACAAATGGGTTTTTTTTTATTTATTGCAAGAATCATATCCTTTGTTACTTATATCAAAGTTTGATTTATCGTTGTGTTGGCCTTTCTTGCTTTAGAAATCACGTTTAAACCTTTCATGTATTGATGTGATAGACATTATATATATATAGTTATTACAACCGGGTTAAAATCTGGGTGTTAATTTAAATGGATATCAACATGAAGGCTTGTGATTTTTGATCACATTTTATGGGATCGGTAAGGTTGGAAATCACACGCATGTGAGTTTGAGGATCTCTAGAAATAAAGAAAAATTCTGAGGCGATAACAGACTTGTTTCTCATTAGCAGCCTGATGTGGCCGGGTGATGCAGCTAGCAGTACATTGTGACTTTGCTCCAAAGTGCTACAGCAGTGATCCAATGCAAGACATCAGTGTCATGTGCACACCCACTTTTCAATACAATAAGTGGAACCAAAAACCTGAAAAGGCATGTGTTCAGTTAATTGACATTATGCATTAAGCTTGAACTGCAAATATAATCAAATAGTCTTATTTATCGAAAAGTAGCAGAAGAAAGTATTTTGGCAGCCATATTGAACCTGTGTCTGGCCGCCATGACCGATCTGACAAGGCGCTTAGAAGGTTTCAGCACTGTCTGTTTCCCACTGGCATTGTTTGCACAGAGGTAGAATTTACTGATTGATCAAAATGTATCATTGTTAGACTTTCAATGAGGATCACTGACGTTTTTCTGGGGCCGACAACACCTGTATTTGCCAGATTAATGTTTTACTGTTTCCTGGAATGAACATGACATCATCTCTCAAATTACATCTGAACATTTTTATAAGCCAAGATCTACTCGACCGCTGTACTTTTTGGCCAATATTTTATGAATCTGCTTTTTTTCAGTTGAAAGTTAATGACTTGATTATTTTTCAGTCAGTAAGAGTCCTCAGGGAACTTCAGATGATAGAATGACAATGGGAGCATGATTTGGGTCTTTGTCAGGAGTACTTGGCAAGAAAAGAATAAGCATAATGCATTTGTAACACAGCATGTGGGTGGAAGGACTCTTGATGGACTTAGACCATGCTGATCAAACGTCCATGTGACTCTGTGGTCACCTGACACCCACCTCCTCCTGGCCAAAGCCCCAGATTTCACTCTGATAAGAGGAGGGACACAGAAGCTCATAAAGCTTTTCATATACCCACAATCCCCTCCCTAGGTTTGTTGCTTATACCAGATCAGGATCCAGACATACATCTGGTTCTCCTCGCCAGTTATTTTATTTGTGTCTCAGTCACCCCATGGCAATTATACCCTCACACTGTCGAAAGGAAATGGAGAGGCAATCATTCATCCATTCAGCATTTATAACATATATTATAATAAATAAAAAATATAATTTATTATGCCCAGCGATGGGTTGGCGCCCCTTCCTGGGTTGTTCCCTGCCTTGCGCCCGCAGTTTCCGGGATAGGCTCCGGACCCCCCGCGACCCATATGGAATAAGCGGTTATAGAAAATGGATGGATGGATGGATATAATTTATTAATATATCTAGTAGATGATTTTTCTGTTTCAGCCTGTTAGACTTCCCTGTGCACTGGTATGTCCAACAATGAATGACTGAAATGCAGGAGAATGTTTTTGACTGGCATTACAAGGCAAATGGAAGCAGATATCAGGAAGTGGATGGAAAATAAACTGTCCAACAAGCTGCTGAAGGAAGTTCCATTTGCTTCCACTAAAGGTGATAAGAATCCCAGGTGGTGAAAAAAGCGCCCTGTTTCCTGATTTTGGCTTGAGTCTCTAAAGTTAATCATTTGGAAAAAGGCCTTTTCAAATATTAACTGGATCACCACTGGTTCTGTGCGCAACAGTTCATTGCATGCATTGAAAATATATGTATTTTTTGTTTCACACCGAAATTCCTACTTAAGAAATATAATTTTCATATAATTCCATTAAGATGAATTACACATAGATGGACAAGCGAAACCTTTAATGGACAAGTGTTATCAAATGGTTTTAATTCATTTTTGTTTGCTACAAATCTAGTATTTCATTTTTTGGTGTGTGAAGCTCTACCATTTCACTACTCAATTACAATTCAATTGCAAGGGCAGCATATTCCTATCAATTACATTGTATGTGGTGTAATTACTTCGCTCGCTACAAATATATGGGGTTATTCGAGCCACTACAGGGAAGCTGGAAAGTGAACAAATTCCAGGAAGTATGATTCGGATTCAAATTACAAATGAATGGTGCCATATTACATCTAGACAGGATCTCTGTTGGCTGCATCAGATATTTTAAATATATTATTCATTAAATACGCTTATACATATAAGTTTTCAAATTAAAGTTCTAGCCTAAGAAAACAATCAACAACTTTCGACGGACTATGAGCATTACTGCAAATCATTTCTGTTGAGTTAATCCTGCTGTTGCAGAGCATATTGATCATATATATTCTGAAGCTAAGCCAGTGTATGCTAGGCCACTTTACCAAAAAAACATTTTCATGCTGATAACAGACTGCAGGAAAACATAAAACCATGCACACAAGCGCACACCCGATCTGCCGGCTCTGTTTCTGACGCCTCCCGTTTGCAGATGTCATGAGAAAAGGGTGGAGTCTAACTGTCACACCACTATGTATATATAAATGAAAGGGTGTGGTCTTGGTAAGTGACAGTTTATGGAATGACTACACCGTGTTACTGAACTGTCCGGTTTGCTGCTCACGTAGACAGCGGATTAACACTGGTAAGGATTAGCAAATGCAGACTGGATCACGCTTTCTGTGCAAGGAGCACGGTACAGAGGACAAGAAAGCTGATAAACTATTACACAGTCAAAACAAAATGAAGCTAAATCCATCCTCACAATACAGACAAGCAACATTTCTCAATTTTGCAAATGGATTAAATTTAAATTTTAAATTTCCTGTTAGATATGCCTGTAAATATGTTGTAGAAAGACTCCAATCAGAAACAGGTTCCACCTGGATCTTTGGACCAATGACAAATGTGGGTGGTTGTGGGGGGCGAGGGGGGGGCACCTCTGCTCATGCGTCAGACGCCTTCAGGACTGAGCTGAACATACACCCCTTTAACAGAATTAGAGGATGACAAATAATTTCCAAATTAAAATAATAAAGCCTCATTAAGTGGTCTTTCGTACAAAAAAAAATGTCAGATGAAGGTACACTGTCCCCTAGTGGTATGTTTTGGAAAAACATCAGTCATCTACTGCAGGGTTCTTCAATTGTGGTACTCGATTCCAAATCCAGGCCTTGTTTTCAGTTGTTCCAGGTAGTTATTTGAATAATTACTGATTCTGGTCGGCCACAGAGGCTTCACACCGTCACAGTTCAATGGATGTTTAACGGATAATCAATGGTAGACAGTAGTCAAATGGAGTATTACACATTACTATATTTCTGAAACCAATTATCTTTAGTTTTGCATGATTGGCTCCTAAAAACTGATCTGATCTTCATGTAAGTCATAATAAACACAGAGTAACACTATTTTGGTATACCTCTCCTTAACAAGCCTAGGTAGTATGATTTAATTAAGAGAGATTTCAGAAGACTTCAGATGAAGAGCTTTGGAAGAATTATTTAAAATGAGAAA
>JAAGVU020000044.1:2542548-2553011 GCA_011763525.2 Mormyrus iriodes | reverse complement strand
GGTAGTATGATTTAATTAAGAGAGATTTCAGAAGACTTCAGATGAAGAGCTTTGGAAGAATTATTTAAAATGAGAAAGGGTCACAAAAGGGTTTTTAGAGTCTTCTGAAACCTTCATCTGTCTCGTCAAGCAGATAATTTACAAATTTAGCAACATTCTCCATAGACATGAATGTCCCAAAAATGTCAGTGCAAAGTCACTTTGTAAAATCCTTAAAGAAATTACAATGAACCAAAGTGACAGCTGCAGGCATCTGCTGCACTTGATAATGTCTGTGTTTACAAGTCTACCATAAGAAAATAATTGACAAAACAAAAGTGGTATTTGTGGGACGTTACAGTGGGGGAAACCATTGCTTACTTTAAAAAAAAGGACATTGGTGTCAGTCTCAGGTTTGCTAAACACACTTGGATGTTCTCCGGAACAGTGTTCTGTGGACACATTGTAATCAAGAGTAACTATGTTTGGAGAAAACAAGATTCTGTTTACTAAAACGAAATGCTCATCCGAACTGTGATGAATTTGGAACAGATTATAGAGCCTGCTTTGCTGCCTCAGGGCCTGAAAGGATTGCAAACATTAAAGGACCAACGAACCGAATCGGAAAATTCAACAAAATAACTTGACATCGTCTGTCCGTTATCTGAAACTCGAAAGAGACTGGTTCATGTAACATGACCACGATCTAAATCACAGATCATCAGCAGAGTGGCCTGAAGAGGAGAAATTCCACTTTCTATAATGGCCACGTCAGAGTTCTTACCTTATATCACGTCGAAATACACAAAAAATATATTTCCAAACGATACACATGAGCTGCAATAGTTTTCTTTAGAGGAATGGGCCAAAATTAATCTTTATTATTACAGCTTAGATGATGATCAGTCCACATTTTAGCAGGAATTCATAATTCAGATAATTCTATGGCGCTTCCCGACGTTTTTTTCTGCAAACGATGCAATGGCTCCACAATATTTGAAACACCATATACCACACTAAATCTTGCATTTCGGCTATTATAGGCTACAGAACACGCTATAGCCAATTAAATAATCCAGTCAAATTTCAATTACTCGATATCGTTAAAGTGTGACAGAAGAATGCCAGGAGACTAAAAATAAAACCTTTATTATGTGTCATTTACGAATCATACGCTTATCATATAACTGCACAGCATGTAATATGCCAGACAGATAAGCAAATGTACAAGGACACAGTGTTCCGCCTTCGCGTGTTATTTTGACATTTGTCGCTACTACCGTGAAGGAAAATGAATGAACTGTTCTTTAAACACAGGGTTCGTCAAATAGCCCGCCTTCGCTTCTCTAAATCTGATTGGTGGACTGATGTAGTCATCACCGCGACACGCCACACTGTCCCTGCCCCCAAAGGGAAATACTCGATCCGATTGGTGGAGAACTTCCTCTTGTCTCTTTTTAAGATAATGATTGGGTTTAACCCCTAACTGGTTTCTCAGCGCGCAAATTAAACTTTTTTTTTTTTCCTCTAAGCGAGAAAATTAAATTTATGTTCTGTTTCGCATTAAAAATATCTATACAGAAAATAGCTAGTAATTCCGACATTAATGACTGAGGCGCAACAACTGGAAAAAAACTAACCTGGCGGTTGTGTTTACGATTTTTGTAAGCGGATCTTTTTTTTAATATAAGTTACTTTGTGGCTGAGCTCCGTAAAACTGCGAAGACTTCATTCAAGACGCACAATATTCCATAAAATCGTCAACTAGCTAAATTGTCAAGATGATCCGAAGAGATGACTGGATGATCTCGAAAATTAAATTTTCCTTACCGGGGTTTTTGGCCCATAGTGTGAGTTAGCTTTTTACACGCTTTTATTTTTGATTTTTATTTTTCTGGGGAAATTAGACATGATTCTTACCGACGGGGATTCTGGCAATAATTTGACATCTGCGGCGGCGAGGGGAGATGTACCTGCCTTAAAAAGAATGCTTGAAGAAGATGGGGTCCATCCCGATACAGTCAATGAATTCGGCAGGACCGCTCTTCAGGTAATCCTGGCTCTCCATAAACTGATAAGAAGAATTTTATTGATCCCAGGGGGAAATTACAGTGCATACAGCAGTATGGGTCGTAAACTGCAGATTGGCCAATATATTGCACAAAACAAGTAAGTAAAGACAAGTAAACAGATGATAGTGTAAACAAATTGCATGATATTTTGCGTATTTGTGTGCATCACTTTGCTTATATATAGGTTACCGAATTTTTAGTTTTAAAAAAAGCAATGCACCACTGCGTTGGTACTGAAATTGGGAAGGTTAAAGTCTACGTTATTCTTTCTTTGCTGAGCAGGTAATGATGATGGGCAGTACGAGCACGGCCCGGCTTCTGCTAGAGCACGGCGCCAGCGCCAACGTGCGGGACCAGCAGGGCATCACCCCGGCGCACGACGCCGCCCGCACCGGCTTTGTTGACACTCTGAGTGTTTTGGTGCAATTCGGCGCCTCTGTGAATGTACCGGACCACGCCGGCGCCCTGCCCATCCACGCCGCGATCCGGGAGGCTCATACGGCCGTCGTGGGCTTCCTAGCGCCTCGCTCGGACCTGGGCCACCGTGACCACAACGGCAACACGGCGCTGGACCTCGCCCGGGCCCGATCGCCGGATCTTGCGGAGCTCCTGCAGCGTCAATTGGACCCCAGCCTGACCTAGACCTTCTTGGTTAACCATTTGTGCCACACACACTTTAAAATGTGTTTAAAGGCGAAATAAACTTAAGTGTCATTTTAAAATATCAGTAAAGCAGAATGCTACTGATTCAATCACGTTTCGATTAATATCCACTGTAAATGTATTAATTAGTTTCAATGTATCTATTTTCATTGCCGTGTTTCTGAAATGAAATATTCTGCCTCTAAGATGTGTGATTAATAGAAAATGTTATTTTGTTTTTTACTTTATTGTAATGCCTAATTATTTATTTGAATTATTTATTAATCGCTGTATATTTGTTAAACTACGTATTTATACGTTTTGTATGATAAACGAATTTTATAGGTATATCCCTGTAAAGTGTTTATTTTAAGCTTTGTAAAAAAAATGAATTATTTTACGTAACAACTTTTAAAGCTTCCAGTCTTTGGCCTTGTGTGTAGCTATGTGGTTTGGATTTAAATAACCCTGCAAATATTCCTTCGGTTATTTAAAGATACGATGAGAATGTAATAAATTATCTGAACCCGGTCTGTGATGTTCGTTTTTTAACTGCTGTATAATATAATATCGGCCTGCACAGCAAAACGATATATTCAAACTGACAGAGGATTCGCATTGTTTCACTTTTTTAACTTTAGTTTTCTAATATACAAAATAATTGTGCTAAGGTGTAAAAATTGCTTAGGGAAAACAATTCGACTACTGCCTTTTAAAATCTGTTTTAAGCGCTAAATGTTATATGCGGTAGCTGCTGAATATCGACAAATTAATCTGAAACACTACGATAGTTGATGCAAAATGATTAATTTTTAACTTCGTCATTATTTACGTGTCTTTTGCAATTCCCACTTCGACCACAAGGGGGAAGCCAAACAACCCCCTACAGTGGCGCTACAAAATGGTGTCTGTTACATCTTTTATGTTTTGTATATACTAAATTACATTAGCAGCATCCATAACTTCTGGAGACTGTCCATGTTCGGGGCTGCGATTCCCTCCTCACAAAACACAGCAGCGGACTCCCGGCTCCCGTAACTTTGTAACCTCTGACCTTTAAACCCGGACGCCGTGGGACACGTGGTGTAGCTGTGTCCATGTGGGCTAATTTTGCCGTTGTAGTTCTGTAAATTCGCATTGTTATTAAATATTGGAAGTAACAGTTGCAGTTCAAGTATGCCGGGGGAACCGGAGTTAAAGATAAATGAGAAGTTCGCGCAGAAGTACGAACGGTACCGACAGAAGGAGGAGTTACAGCGGTGTAAGTGTGCGCGGCGTCTGTGTTTTTATCCCATTATACTTAAACACTATGGATGCGCAGAGTTTGCATTTTGTTTTTCATAAAAATAAGACATAATCGTGTTTGTAGTTTGTAGTTCTGGTGCCAGATGTCTAGCTATAAATATTTCTTTTGCGAAACCTTTCAGTGTTTTGTTTTAGACAATTTCTCCGTAACGTCCCCATCACGTAAGGATAACTTTGCAGTATTTTATTGAAATATATTCCAGTGAAAGATCGCTATGGAGATCAGGCGGACGACGGCGATTCCGATTCTTCGGCGTCCGATTCCGATGACGACAGCGAAGTGGTAGATTGTCATTCCGATTCTTTATACATGTTACTTGTCCTTTCAGCGATTGTGATTGGTAGCGATATAAGGTTCAGTTTTCAAAACTAAAAATGTTGGTGTCTTAATTTTATAACTAGTTTTCCTAACCAGTTGATGACGTCTAGGTTCATATACCTCTTATTGCAGGAACTTGACCCCAACATTGAAAGGGACTTCTACAGAACCCTTTCTTTGCTGAAAAAGAAGGACCCCAAGATTTATCAACAGGATGCTACCTTTTATACATCGGAAGGTAGTCATCATCATCACTGTTATAATGCTTGGTTACCCAGCTGATGGACCCATCAATTCTGTGTGTAATGTTTCCATCTGAGCCAAATGAATTTTGTTGATAGAAAACAAAAATGATTTTTGCGGGGTATCAGGGCCTGTGGTCAGGATCAAAGATTTATTTCATTTTGATCCAGTTCGAATAAATGTCTCATTCTCTTTTCACGATTCAGATTTGTGCGCTGCCCCCCAGCCATCAACCTCGAGGAAGAGCCAGAAGCCGATGTTCCTTAAGGATTATGAACGCAAAGTCATCATGGAGAAGGGCGGGTGAGCAAATTCCTCCTCCCTGCATCTCCGTCACATTGTTCAAATGGAAAGGCACCATGTTTTTCAGAGTCAGAACTCGACATATATTGATTTATTTTCAGTAAATATGACGATGAGGAGGATGAGAGTGATGAAGAGGAGTCCTCAAGTAAGATGGAGGTATTATAGTCCTTTCACCACTAATAAAATCAACTGCGACTGATGATCACTTTTGTCGTAAGGAGGATTACCAGCTGTTTGTGCTCCTGTAACAGAGAGCTGCTTCACCCAGCTACATCCAGGAGCAGAGAGAGTTGAAGGAAAGGTGAGACCAGACATCAGTTCTTAAAGCATTAAGATGTTTGTGTTCAGGAAACCACATCGATCGATGCATGAGATGCACTGAACGTTTGTGGCACTTAGCAACGACCATAATTGTCGTCTGACTCACTCTGTTTTCGTACTTTTTTTTTTTTGACCCCTCGCATCAAAGCTTCTGGAAGTTTATTCAGGACAGTGATGAGGAAAGCAGCGAGGGGGAGGGATGCTCGCAGCTGTTGACGCGGAGGAACAAAACGCAAGAGGAGAAGGTGAGGGACAGTCGGGTCAATCTACTGAGTATCAGAACTAGTCCTTAATATGTTTGAAAATGGACTGATATAGTCAGGCTCTGTTTTTGTTTATTTGCCTGCTGATTTTCAATGTTTTTTTTATGTTATGTTATTGAGCTTGGCTTTCTGTCAACGCCATGTAGGATAAAGAGGAGGCGGATTATGTGGAGTGGCTGAAAGGACAGGCAGAGCTGGATGGGGCTGAGGAGGTGCAGGACATGGTGAGTGCAGTGGGTTTTGGGGAAGGGGGATATTAAGGGGAATGGTTGGGGTTTCATGGGGGTGGATAACTGTCCACACCATGGGGTTCTGGTGTTGGCACAGAAATACCTGAAGGAGTACTGGAATGACCCTGAGCTGGATGAGAAGGAGAGGTTCCTGCGAGACTACATCCTCCATAAAGGCTACCTGGAGGAAGACGAGGACCAGTGAGCTGAACTTGTACCTGCACAGACTCATCATTTCAGGACTCATTTAAGCATATGGTGTTTAAAAAAAAAAAGAAGCAAACTTCCTGTAAACCTGCAGGATCCCCACCTACGATGAAGTGGTGCAGGACGAGGTTGAGGACTCTGAGGAGGAAGGCAGCTCTTTCCTGGAACGGCAGGAGAACTTTGAGAGGCACTACAACTTCCGCTTCGAAGAGCCAGACGCCGAAGAAGTGAGGCCCCTACTGCCCCGTACTGGTTCATGGTGGGAGGTGCAGGTAACTTAACGATTTGCCTCTGCGTCCCCACCCAGGTCAAGACGTACCCGCGTGTTATCGCCACCTCTGTCCGCAGCAAGGATGAGAGGAGAAAACGCAAGAGGGAGGATGTGAAGGAGAGGAAGAAGAAGGTGAGAGTGTCAGCCTCTGCTTACTTTCTCCATAAGTAACCTGGATTTTCCAGACACTTGTGTGGGAATCGCCTGTCAGTGCGCCAGTTTGACCTTGACCTCTCCGCGGCCCGCAGGAGAAGGAGCAGAAACGAGAGCAGCTGAAGCAGCTGAAGAATCTGAAGCGAAGCGAGATCATGGAGAAGCTGCAAAAGCTGCAGGAGCTGACGGGAAACGCGCAGCTGGCCTTCAGCCAGACCGACCTGGAGGGCGACTTCGACCCCCAGCAGCACGACCAGCTCATGCAGGTGGGAGGCCTGAGGGGACGTGGCCGGGCTGCAGCCGTGGCGAGATCTCGGCCTCCTGGCACGATGTGTTTAGCCATAAAGTATATGACCATTATTATTACTCTATTAATGTTACATGACAAGTATAAACCCTTATGATAACTATACTTGGTGAATGCTGGATCAGAGAGAGAGCAAACCTCCTCGTCTGTTGCTGTTCTCTTCTTTCTCTGTTCCTTTGTACAGAAATTCTTTGGTGACGAGTATTATGATGAAGGAGAGGAGGATAAACCGGAGTTTGAGGAAGAGGATATGGATGGTAAGTAAGTTATCCAAAAAGTGAAAGACTGAAATGTACAAAGAGGTGCCTGTGTGTGTGTGTGCATGCGTGTGTGTGCGTGCGTGTGACAGAGAGCGAGTAAAGAAAAGCCCATGGGCAGGTTCACGTTCATATCGTTCCCCTGTAAATTTCTCAGAGCATTGGAACTGGGACACCTGGACAGGTGAAAGGGGTGATGAGGAGGATGAAGAGGGAGATGAGGCTTACCAACCTCACTGTGAAGACACAGACTTCATCGTAAGATTCCCCGTTTGCCCAGCTTGCATATTCGATATCCGTACATTGCTGTTTCCCTCCCAGTAGAAGTAGGATTTTGCTAAGATTTTGATTAAAAATTATTGCCTGTGAGATTGCCTGTAGGCAGCTAACCATGACCTTTCACAGATGGACGCAGACTATGATCCCAGCCAGCAGCCTGCCTCCAAGAAGAAGAAGCAGAAAAAGGCACAGAGGAAGGGAAGTCATATGACCAAGGCGGACGTCCCCTTGATGGGGAAGACGAGGAAGAAATCTCACTTTGCCAGCATCCTCACGCAGGGCAAGCCCGTCTTTGACCCCCGTGAGTCTGCCAGCCTTTGGAACTCCGATACGATCTACAGGTTTCACCATAAGGGGGACACTCACAAGCCTTCCATCGCATTCAAAGATCTAATTAGCTGTAGTTTTCATAGCAACCAGATTTGACCATGAGGACAGCACATCGCAAAATGCCATCTGTAAACATCTGGTGATCTTTTTAGACGACTGGAAATGCTGGAATGACTTTGAAAGCCACTTATAAAGACTCTTGTTTCTCCCATCACAAATAGATTTGCAGTCACGAAGGTCATATCCATTACTAGTCTGTTATGTACGTGTGGCCAGTTTATCAAGCAGTGATTAGGGGTTGGATCTAATATTTCATAGACTTGCTTAAGCATGTTATAGCCTCTTGAATCATACTGCTGTCCCCTGTTTGCATACCATTACACTTGAGCTTTGGGTTTCAGAGGAGAAGACTTTTGAGCAGTACCTAGACGAGTATTACCGGTTGGACTACGAGGACATCATTGATGACCTGCCCTGCAGGTTTCGCTACAGGCAAGTCGTCCCAAACGACTTTGGCCTGACCACAGAGGAGGTAAGACCAGGTCACTTTTGGACCTTGCAGGGAGTGAATGCAGATCACTGTGCACTGATGAGCTGAAGTATAGTCTGACCTGGTATTGCCCACTTACAGGCTCTGACCAGGGCCTGAAGACTGTAATCTTCTCTCTGAGCAGACGTTCTGTACCTAAATAAGCTTGTTTGCAGTCATTTAAATTGACTTGGCTGCAAGCTTCCAATCATATTACTACAGATAAATGTAACAATTTGCGACTGAACCAAGATAGATCTTCAAGAAGACAGTAGATCTTCAGGTTGTAAATCAAAACCCTTAATCATTTCACTGTCTCATACCCTTTAATTAATATGCCCTGCCCACCCTCTGTTCTGCAGGTCCTGGGTGCCGACGACAAAGACCTGAATCACTGGTGTTCGCTGAAGAAGACGTGCATGTTCAGGTGGCAGCAGTCCTGCAGATCAGCCCCAGCCTGAGGGCTCCAGGCGCAGAAGAAACATGCTGACACCATTTCCCTTTCCCCGCCTCAGGTCCGAAAGGGAGGAGCTCTGTGACGTGAAAAACTACAAAATCAAGGCCCAAAATGACAAGAAGAAGAGGGACATCTTGAGCTCCCTTTTCAAGGAGTACGTATGGAACAGTCCGATTTATCACTGTATTGACCATTATTTTTAATGTTGCATTAACCTGATATCTGCAAACTCTTTAACAGTGAGAATGAAGATGAGGAGCAACTGAAGGGCAAAGCCAAGGTGGGGAAGAAGAGGAGGGATCGGCTGAGGAAGGCAGACGGCGCGAGAGAGGAGGAAGATGTCGGCAAGGAGGACGCCATACCTGTTCACGAACCAGTGGCAGACCATGTTGAAGGAGATGTTCTCAAAACATTGATAGAGACAGGAGGTGAAGATAATGAAGAGGATGAGTTCCTGGTACCTAAGAAGATGACGAAAATGGAGGAGAGCACTGATGTTGCTAGCGAGAGTAAACCAGGGCACTCTGCTGAGAAGCCACAGTGGCTCAAGAGGAAGCACAGGCACCCGGGTGGACGCCTCTTGTCGGGGTCCTTCAAGGTGAAGATGGGTGGCAGGGAATTCAGTGGGCAGAGACTTAAGGCCTATGGGCTTAATCCCAAAAGACTGCGATTTAAGCAGCTCAGCAGACAAAAACGAAAAGCTAAGGGGAAAAAGAAGGAAGAAAGTCAAGAGTGAATGTCTTGGTGGCTGGATTGCTATTTTTATTATTTGTTGCCCGTCCCTGTGTTCCCTGGATGTGGGCCAGCTGACTTTGGTGATCAAGCCATCAGTTTGTCTCCTAATGAAAGATGTTCTTCACATAATGAAAGACACAAGAACTTCTCCCCGTTGACCCCCTAACCTCCATACACAGTTCAGCTATATGAAAGCAGAAGTATTCCATATTTATTAAGGTTTTTTTTTTTAAATCATTCGTATGTTCTTTCAATGATAGAATGAAGTTTTTCACCCACAAGATTCACAGGTTTTTTCATGCCCTTTAGCTTTGGCCCTAAATGGGTGACTTTAAAGGATGTCGAATAATATACATTTTGTTAATGTTTGTTACACTTTTATAGGTAGCATGTTGTCTTTAATAAATTCTGTAATAATCAAGGAAATATATTTGATATCCTCATAATGGCTTTATATTTCTATTTTATTACTGGGGATGTACAGCATTAAGTATAACATTTCCGGGGATGTTTGTTATTCAGACATGACCTATTTCTTTTAACATTTAAAGCAGATGTATAGGTTACATTAAACCCCTCTGCACTGCTGACCTCACTGCACTGTCACTTAAGGGTACAACAGAAAACGTTACGCTGTGATTGCGGTCGTAAGCCATGTCTCAGGTCCTGCTCTTGTATCCAGTCTGTCTCCTTATTGATGCATAATTTTTCTTTGGGGGGAGGGGGGGTTAGGGTGATGTGACTGTGATTGGAAGGTTGCAGGTTCTTATCCCACTATTGGCAGAACCATTGGATCCCTGAGCAATGCCCTTAGCCCCAGTTGCTCCAGGGACTGGCCAACTCTGCTTTCGCAATTGTATATATCAGTTGTACACAGTTGAATGGTTTGAGGAAACGCCTGCATGCATACACTCACAAAGCCCCAGCAGCCAAGATAAATCAGTACTCACAAGCTAACCTGAATTTATAGAAACACAATAGACCTAATAGACATAAGTAGTTTTTTCAACACTTTATTAGGATTAAGGACGTTAACTTTTTTTTGGAAAAATGTTATTTTTTTCACGTATTACCGCGGGGAATAATTAAAAATAGTAATAAACTGCTATAACAGTGGGAGTTTGTTAATTAAAGTTATGGTTCATCCCACTACCCGAACATATCGTATATTCTCGATTCCCTTATCCCCTGTGTTATTTTTGGGGTCGAAGTTACCCCAGTCCATTTTCAAAATGAGGTTAAATTCTATAGATTCTAG
>JAAGVU020000044.1:2497814-2524331 GCA_011763525.2 Mormyrus iriodes | reverse complement strand
GGGCGCCGGGTAAGAGTGGGTGGCATATTTAGGTGTTTCCCATGAGTGGCACAGTGCCTCCGTGCATAGCTGCAGCGGGCGCCGGGTGAGAGTGGGTGGCATATTTAGGTGTTTCCCATGAGTGGCACAGTGCCTCTGTGCATATCTGTAGCGGGCGCCGGGTAAGAGTGGGTGGCATATTTAGGTGTTTCCCATGAGTGGCACAGTGCCTCCATGCATAAGGCTGTTGCCTCACAGCACTTCATACATTCCCCCGTGGGCTTGTGTGGGCTGCTGCTGTAGTCAGGGGCTGTGTGAGAGTCCTGCTCGCATCTCGCTCATATCCTCCAGATCATTAGCAAATGAGGTGGGGTGGCAGAAGGGCATTCACGCATGGGCCCATCATGGCAGGCGGGCTCACTGCAAAATTTACCCTTCCCCACAAAGTCAGAAAATTTTACCAAGTGCCCGTTTTGATAACAGCCAATCACATAAAATTCTCAACATTTTCCGACCCCCCCAGAAATATATACACACACACACATATAACAAACAATAAGGCATTCATAAAGCTTTATAAGCATGGCTATAAATATTTATCAAAAGGCATAACACATTATATATACATTATTATGCATTATGAATGCCTAATGAAGCTCTCATCTATGATGCGCTATAGATACCTTTATAATGCATTATAATGGCCGGTTTAAGCATTAAGGATGCTTTGTACTGCATTACGAAGGTATCTATAGTGCATTATAGATGAAAGCTTCATAGAGCATTCATAATGCATAATAAACATGGGTATAACGTGTTATGCCTTTTTATAAATACTTATAGCCATGTTTATAATGCTTTATTAATGCATTATTATTTGTTATGAATGTGTCTATAAATTACTAAAAACATGGTCTTAAGTAAAGTGTTCCCATTACTTGCTCATGTGTTTGCCTGCGTGCTTTTGTATTACCGTATATTATAATTAAGAAGCCAGATAATGTCCACCAGGATGGAGACCATGCTGGATTCTACCTTATCCCGTATAGATCAGAGGTATGTCACAGCGAGCACCTTCAATAATATCATTTAAAACTAGTAACTTCTTCACAGAGAATGAATCAAACTCACCTGTAGTATCTGCAGCATTTACTGAAAGACACTCACGTTCTGTGACCCCTGGAAGGCTCAGTCAAAACTGGCCAGCAGTCCTGATGCAGGGTTTCCCTGCTGACCACTCAGGCATCATTCTGCTCAACGATTAACATGATGAGAAGCGTATTTAATTCTCGCAGTGAGAAGGAACTCTGGTGTGACAAGACACAGTGCAACATCGTTGAATATTTGCACATTTGCATGCGAAAGTGACACCAAGGGCTTCTGTTACTCAGCTTGGGCTTTCCAGAGTGTATATTAAGCACTAAACTTGTGGTTTTCAGGGTGGAGTACAAGCTTAATGCTAACTATCAACATAAGGGTGATTTCCTGTTCAGCTATAGTGTAGGGGTACGTAACTGGACGCCTCACCTAAAGGCTTCTTGTTCAGTTCCCACAAAGCACGCCCTATTGTCCCTTGAGTAAGTATAGATCTCAGTGTCTGATAGTCAAGCACATGCAACATCGAGGCTGCTGCTTAAAACCATATCGTTCTGACATACATTAAGAGAAGACTCTTTACGACCGTACAGTTTATGCTGAAATGTTAAAACACTCTTAATAATAAGGTTCCCTGATAAATGTGGTGACATAATTTTCAGGAAGGGAACTGCTTTTTAATTTTTATTGATCGACAACAGCACATCTCTGTGTGGATAAAAAAATGCTTTCCCCCATCCACTGCTGATATTGTGAGGTCAGCTTATATCTCTTCTGGCTTGTTAATGCAAACACAGGGGATCTCTATGTACCAACTGCTATGATTTCCTGTTATTTCTATGATTTACTTACAATTCCCCTGGCGCTTTGGCCCTCTTAAAATGCAAGGCCATTTCCTATGAGGAGATGTCGGACAAGGGCCAGCTGTTTATCTCCAGCGCGAGAAGAAGGTGGGCAACAGAACAAGCATTCATCAAGATTTCCCATGACATGGGAGAGAACACCAGTAAACATAAGTCTCAGCGCATAGTCATACTTGGCCTGTTTGCCTCATACCGTGCCCGAGCACGATTGCCCCCCGCCCCCCACTGCTCTGTGCTCACATGGCCCTTAACGTTCCTGGCCCAAACACGCTTTCATCATCACCGTGTGACTTTTTTTGTGTTGAGGAAAACATAGGAAGGAAAGTGCTATTGCACAGCAGAATGGAATTCATGATTAATGGCCTTTTCTTGTGGTTTATTCAGAGTCATTTTGGGCGCGATGACACGGGGCTGACTTATAGTTTTATTGAGTTTGCAACGCGATGATTTTCATTTAATCGTACTGCACGTATAAAGATTTTATCTTGGAGTTTTTGTCTGTTGCATCCAATTGTTCCTGGATACTATCCTCAGCCCAAATTTTCTGCAAGCACCACACCTCGCACCAGACCAAACGATACCTATGCTGCCATGTTTTTTAAATGTCTGTCATACCCGATCTGTACAGCCTACCTGATCCGTTTCGTCTGGGTCCGGTTCATGTATAGTGTACATGTGCGCTTACGTGTGCCATTTGCATCATTGACATCGTGTCTGTGTTCTGTGCTTGGGCATGGTTAGTGATCACACTAGATGTGTATCGTGCCCAAATCCCACTGAACCGTGCCCAGACTCATCTGCTCAAGCGGGCCCAGGCACGGTATGGAGCGATCACACTAGTCAAACAAACTGGACTTTGGGGGTCAAATGTGCTTGGGCACAGTACGGATCGCCTAGTGTGTGGACACCCTAAACGTCACTTTGCATCTTTGTCTCTTAGAACACTGGGTTATTGCAAATGCTTGGACATGTAAAGAAAAACTGATGCCGATTTCTTACGCAGATTACGGTAGAAGGTGGCAGTGGGACGGCATGTTGACCCCTGACCCTGACACCTGATGGTAAGACACATACATGTTTTAATCCTGACCTCGGTAGTGTTACTGGATGGATGGATGGATGGATGGATGGATGGGTGGGGGTTAAGCACCTGTGTCTTTCTAGATATTTTTGGCACAATGTGTAGTGTTCCAGGGCAGGGGGCATATGACTTATGACTAGGAATCCAGGCACATGTGTTGAAATCAGTCCATGTCTAGTGTTGGAGGAACAGATCACCATGGTTTCTATCACTTAGAAGAGAGACCAAGAAAAGACAGGAACTGACCAAGGGTAGAAAAAGGAGCCTAAACTTGTTATAAAGCAGCAGGATTGTAATGTACAAAAACTGCCTGAATGATTTATTTTATCTTAGCTTGACCTTTAGTAATCCCTAAAATCAGTGGCTTTATGAAACTAATCCAGAACCAGTAGCTGTGATCTGAAACGCCTGTTTCTCCTTTCTCAGCTGGACTCCTGCCTCGGTTTAACCACACTGAGCGCCTGTTTGGCTGCCGTGCAGAAGGAAGCCATCACATTTTCATTAAAATTTTTTATTAAGCTGTAATTAACATAATCGAGTATTCGGAAAAGCCGCAGTAAATGTTCTGAATTTTAGATTTGGTTAACGCAACATAAAATTGTGTGACAGACAAACAACACTTAGGGCCCACAGAGTTTGTTTCTTTCTTTAACAACAAGCAGTTCTTCACATCAACTTCCACATCTGTGCTAAGGTTTCACACTCGATGAAAAAACAGACGCACGGCATTGTGGCACCAGCAGTGTCCCCATAGACAATGGCGCTCTGGCGGCTCTCAGTATAGATCGATTTGACAGCCAGCCAGCAGCCCTGCTCTCTGGGCGTTACCATGCACCGCACAGGCCGGAGCAGTTCAGTATACATTTGTTTCCTTACTGCTGTGTTTGCATGCCAGTAGTCATGTATGTGTTTTCTCCTGCTCTGTTATACTCTGTTTCACACAGAAGTATTTCGGCAGCCTTTCTGCATGTGGCAAAAATTCTGCGGGAAAGTATCTCTCACTTCACACCATAACATTTTTAACCAGGTCTTTGGGATTTTTTTTTGATGTCCTGTTGCCAGACGGCTCTGTTTTATCCAAAACTGAGGGGTGGACAGGCGGTAACAAGAGTAGTTTGCAAAACACCCCCAAAAACCAAGAAGTGACTGACGGCCACCTTCATTATGCCCTCCCCCACACCAGTCCTCAGCCCCCCCCAGTCCCCTTTATCTCTTCTCAACTCCATTTCTCTGCGGTATCACGTGAAACCTATACTTATGGAAGACTGTCAGTAAGAAACCAATTCCTGCCATATGCCTGTTGCAGCTTAGTGAAGCTGTGAGTACGCTGTAAACAGAAGGGGGGGGGCACATTTCAAGAAACCCAATAAGGGAAACTTCAAATCAGCTCTGAGGTTCCAGTACGGGAATCCATTGCTACTCAGCCAGAGACACTCACACACTTAAAACGTAACATATATTTTGTTGCCTCTATTCAGAGGTGGAAAGTTCAGGTCCGGAAAGTACAAATCCAGACTAAGATTTTGTTTCAACCAACCAGTTGAGTATACAGAGTCACAGAGTAGTGAACTGGTTGGTTGAAGCAAAATCTTGGTCTGGATTTGTGCTTTCTGGACCTGAACTTTCCAGTCCATGTAACTGAAATGCTCCCTCATCATCTGTACGCTTCAGGCGTTTTTGATGAGTCACACGGAGTGCTCTATGGGTTTGAATACATTTTACCAAGAATATCTGGCAATGTTAGCAATCTTGGTCTGATCCTTTTTTAAACCTGTGAAAATGTTTGCAGAGTCATGCATTATAATTCATCTAGATCACGGGTGTCAAACCCCAGTCCTGGAGGCTGGAGCCCTGTGTACTTCAGTTCTTTCCCTGTTTCGCCACAAATGATTCAACTGAAGAGCTGTGTGGTAATTAACACAAGAAGTTGAATCAGGCACGTGAAATGAGGGGAAGCCCAAAAATGTGCAGGGCTCCAGCCTTCCAGGACTGGAGTTTGACACCCCTGATTTAAAAGTTCTCATGACTTACAGTGTAATGCAAACAATCATGCGTGGATGTAACCCCTGGGAGCCCCCATACAGTTTCCCAGAACATAACTGACTGTCCTGCTGCAAATGGGAGTCTTAGCAGAAGGTTGAAGAGTGACTTTTTGGGAGAGGAGTGCCCTGATTTCAACCCCTCCCCCCCAAGGCTTTAAGCTCTTGAATGCAGCTGAGATCCTGTATGACGCGCAGGGGCAGCATGAGGGCTAGGGGGTCACCGAGGGCCGCGGGTGTGTTTGCCTAGGCCCCCTGCCAGCCCCGAAGAACGTGCAGCTCAGCACCAGCCTGGATGACTGATACGCCAGCTAGGCAGAAAAACAGACCCCACAGATTCCTCCACCTCTACCCCTGGAGCCCCCCCATCACAGCGAACGACTAATTACATTTTAAAGTTACACGGGGGCCATTTCCAATTACTCACGGAAATTCAAAAACAAAATCGCGTACTAGATGCAGTAGGAATTCTGCCCATGAGTCACAAACCGCTCCAGCCAGTAATGGCTCCGGTGAATTAAAAGCAGATAGCTTCACACGGCTATTAAGACCTCGGCAGGAAATGCCAAAAGAAGAGAATTATGGGTAGAGCCGTGGCCGCTGGTCTGTCGTCTGTGCTTCCTCAGGTTTCCAAGTTCATCAACATCACGCTTCCTCACAGCTGTTTTTTTTTCCTCGCAGCTTAACTTCTGGGTAACAGAAAGGCAGCAAAGATACATTTCTTACGCCGATCGCTCCGAAATCAAAGTGAAGTAAAGTTAAACAGCGACCCCCACAGGTGAAACTGAAATGATCTGACTCACGCATCAAGCGGGAGTTTAATTTGTAGCCATTATCAGGGTTAGCGTCCATCTGGACATGCCTTCAGCGGTAATGTGGCCGACGGGATCATGAACACATTCACGGAGATGCTGTATCGCTCATGTCTTTTTTTTTTGCAGCTCTCAAAGTTTATTTTCTTTTGTATTTCGGTTTTATCGAAGAATGTTGGATTGTGTCGTTAGGGTCATGTGACCAAGACTTTCGTACTCAGCAGCCATTGCACCATAAGTGGTCACCCACTCCGGAGGGAATGTTATTGTTTAGCTCAGATGCTAACTACATTCCTTGGCCCTACTTCTTATCTACTGCTGAATCCAGTGCCCCCTCCCTTTTAAGGACAATGCCTCCAGCTTCTGATCAGTCCAGCTTCATTTCTCCTCTTGAGAACCTTCCGGTTACAGAGCTGGGTGAAACACTGTCCATTAGCATCAGGCTAACTCAGGGATGTGGATTCCAGATCATAAGACTGCTGCCTATTTGTGCAAGACTATACAGCTGATTCTTGCTTGCTAGCTCGACGAAAATGATGTTACTGTGTTTCACCGGTGGTAACTTTCAGCCTCGCATGTGGTTTGGTGACTAATTGTTCGGTGTCTCGCTGATCGATTTATTTAGTCTGAGGGCAGCTTTGCCTGAAAGTGCCCTGAGGATACTGTCCCCGGTGGCATAATTTTCCGTCGATTCAGTGTGATGTGTGAGGAGATGTTCTGCTGTTTCATGTTTACTGTTTTTCTTCACCGCTGACTTATTTAGATTTAGAACCCAGAACCCGGTCATGCGGTTAACCAAACTATGCCGGATTGTTTTCATCCTGCATTTGGGCCCTCATCGAGCTGCATTGTTGGGTGGCCTCCACTTGATTTTGGTCTGCAGTTCCCGTTTTGTTGCATGCCTGCATTTAAGATGCACGGTGCGGCTGTCTGACAGAGACTGCACTGTGACAGTGCTAAACAGAACAAAAGATCAAACAGTACATTTATGGCATAAAGAAACATAGTTGCATCTCCGGGGTGAGGGTTTTAGCTGTGGTCCAAACTGAGTTGGTTCCATATGGTGGACAGGGGGGTGCGGGGTTCATCCTCAGTATAGCACTGGAGAATTTCGGGTAAAGATAATAAGATCAGAAGATCAGAGTTTCACAGCACGCACACCTAAACAGATTCGAGATGCTTCTTTCATTACAAATGAGTATGAGGAAATGGTCAATGTAACGATAAGCACCTGCTCATGGTCAGTGAGTGTCTGCTAAGCTCAGGGGCTGCCGGGCAATCTTCTGTCTGCTGTTAACAAACTCGTATAATACATGCCCTGCTGTCCCTCTCTGCTCTCTCCCACTGAGGGACAGGCTACTCTGCGTAGCAACACCGGAAACACTGAATGTCATCTTTATCTGCAATCTGGTGGCTGGGTGACTTAAGACTGAGACTGACTATTGATCCCAGGGGCAAATTCTGGTGCATTGAGCAGGGAAAGCGTAGTGCATGCAGTACACAGGTAAACAGGTAACGTGCAAAGACAGCTCACATAGTGCAAATGAGTAAGTGTGGTGTAAAGAAATGTAAAAAGTACACGGCACACAAATAGAATATCCTGAAAACAGAATTATGTAGTTTTATAAAAATAAACAGATAATGATATTAATTATAATATCCTGTGACCCTGAACAGAACAAGTGGTTTCAGAAAATGCTTGGATGAATAATAATAATAATAATAATAATAATAATAATAATAATAATAATAATAATAATAATGCGTCAGGAGGAGATGTGGTGTGATGTGGTGTCTGATGGCAGCAGGCAGGAATGATTCCCAGAAGGTTTTTTTTCAGCACATCGTGGTGGAATGAGCGGGTGGCTAAATGTGCTCCAGGATAGCGCCCCCTAAAGGCAATAAGCAGAATTGTTCATGATATTGTCCAAAGCAGAATTGTTCATGATATTGTCCAGTGTGTGTGTGTGTGTCTGTGTGTGTGTGTGTGTGTGTGTGTGAGCCATCAAACCTTTCAGAATAATCATGCAGACAGATGGATTTAAACCTCGTATGGAGCAGCGATAACCTTGGCTGACTGCGAGTCTGTCTGTCACCCTGGAGATGATTGCATCAGACTCATCGCCAAAGAGACAGATCTACAGCGTGAAGCCGGCCCTCTGCTGGGCTGCAGAGTAGTAATTAATAACAGAGCAGAATCCTCTCAAAGAGGCTCAAACGACTGTATCTCTTCTGCCGAATGGTGTGCAATGATTGAAGCTCATTCAGCTTCTTGATTAGTTTCTAAACACACGTCCATAGCTGCTGCAGTGAATATGACGAATTCCAATAGAGCGAGATGCTGAGAGTGAATCCTGTCTGGCGCCTTGGAGATCCTCATGCCGCTAAGTAATCAGCCATTTATGCATTACAACCTGGCCAGTAAGTCAAAAATATCGCTTCGATAAATTCACATTCACTGGTGTTAATACCTTTTAAGGAATGGACATGATAACAGAGACATCCCATCTTAGGTGGAGTGATTTCAGGGGGGTGAATGAAGGACATCTAGGGGGGTGGGGGGTGCTGGCTAGGTCTGGGGGGTATTGCATTGATACGCAAATTTTTATTGAGAAATAGCATTGCTTTTAAAATAGCGTAAAAATACCATATACCGCAGTATAAAGGGCGGTATGATGGTATTAAAAATTAGATACCGCCAAAGCAGATGTGGGTGTTAGGGTGCCGGCAGTAAAATTTGCTGACCGGGTGGGGTGGGGTTGTGGTAGTAATACTTCTTGCCAGCTCATTATACCGCCGGTGAATAGCAGAACGACAGATTTCCCGGATGTTGCTTATCATTAGCGGGTGTCAGGGAGCCACTGTCAATTTGTGGGAGACTCCTGTAACTTCCTGGAGAGGCTGGATGTCTGTAGTATGTTTACAGCATGTGAGTTTTCAGGACGTGGGTCCATTCATGAAGCAAGGTCTATCTGTTGAGGTGAGAAGCCAGTGAAAGTGAATCTCAGCTCAGGTCCTGCACATCTGGCCTGCCTCTGCCAGATACGCAGCACCCTCTATATTTTTCTGGCTGCTACAGTCATTCCCTGGGGAAATATGGTATCACAGAAGAAAAACATGGCTGGGGCCCCCCTTCCTCTGAAAAGCTGATCTGGCTCCTAAAGCACGTGTCTTGGCCTAGCCATCCTTGATCGTTCGTTTCTAAGATTGCAGAGGGAGTCCAGGGGAACAAATGACTGTAGACCATAAATTAGGATATTTGGAGATGTCTGGAGGCCCAAGTGGCATACCACGTGCTCACTCACAGCCTGATCCAGTGAAATCTGGAACATATCTATCAAGCTCCATTTGTTTGAGTGACTATTTGAGGTACAGCAAGATTAGATTAATCCACCCAGGTGCAAGACATGGCAGCGTGTAAAAGGCTAAAATGAGTGCACATTCTTTTCAACAGGGACTAAGGCTTTCCAGCTGCGGGGCCAACATGAGGAGAATCTCATCGCTGGACAGCTCTCCTGTTCTGCAGCACGTCCCTCCAGCATTTGTGTGTGACAGACATCACCTGGATCAGGATTTGGGACTGTGAGCAGATCCCCATTCTCATTCTTATCAACCTTCGTGTGAGATACGGCAAAGAGAGCAGACCAGTCTACTTAAGGTTGCCACACAGCGCTAAAGGAATCTCAGTGCTGCCCCATACCCGTCGTCTTCTCCCTTGCTTCTGTGCCGGTACAGCCACAGGAACATCAGCACCGTAAGCAGTGAACGGTGTTGCTTGGCACTGTGGCGTGAGTGTCAAGATCAGTCCCTTCCTGGCCAGCAGGTGTCGCTGGTCAACCCGTTTGAGTCCTTCGTGATAATAACCCTCACCTGTGCCTTGTTGTTCCCAGCCCCAGAGTTTGGTTAACTGTAATTGACCCACACCTGCCCTCGTCTTATCCTCATTATCTGTGTATATATGTGCCTGCCCTGGGCCTTGTTCCTCAGTCGGTCATTGAGTGTCTATAGTTGTTGTTGACCTGGGTAACAACACGTTTGCTGCTGTTCTGCTATGGTTGATTCCATGTTACTCCCCGCCTTTGTTCTTGTCATTTACTGATTTTGACCCTTCATGGTCCTTTTGTTTCTTGGTTTTTTGTTTGCATAATAATAAAGTCCCTTGTTTGTTGGAGCCACAGCGTGGATCGTCTCTTCCTTCACCATGCTAAGCCGTAACAGTGGGAACCCTTATTACCCCCAGCTGGTGGCTGAGAACTCCACCCACCCGAGGTAAGACAACTGAAAACAGGGACTGCTAGCTGTGCTCTTCTCTAGTCATTCAAGCTCCCTTGACAATGTACTTCTGAGATAGGTTGGCTACTCACACCCCCTTGACAATGTGCTTCTGAGATAAGTTGGCTACTCACACCCCCTTGACAATGGGCTTCTGTGATAGGACAGCTACTCCCAGTCCCTTTGCAATGATGCCACCAGGGTGCACGTCTTGCTTATTGCCGGGGTTTCAGCTTGCATGCCCCCCCCCCCGCCCCCCAAAGTCCAGTGTCTAACCCCATCACAGCTCCAGTTTCAGAAGCGTGACGGCCTGAGTTCCGCACTTGGCTCTGCTGCCGTTTTTATCCAGTGTCTCCCTCATCCTTGCGGTACTTTTCTTGTTTATCGTTCTTTGGAAGTGAACCTAGTGCAGTTCACAAAGAATGCTGGCCAAAGGCGCCTTTGGCTCGTTTATGTGCCTCTCCTGTTTCGGTGGAGGGATCCGAATCCTCGATGGGAATTCACATGTGGGCGGATGTCGAGGCAGAAAATGAATGTTTGACCTGTGGGGGGGGGTTTGCGCGGAAAACAATTTGACAGTGGAAACCTTAACAATGTGCTGTCTGGTTGAATGTTTATCCCAGTTCCAGTCATTTTGTTTACTCTTGTTGTCAAAACATTAATAATGTGGCCTTAATGTATAGCAGAGTGCATTCTGGGAAAAGTATGACCACTTCCTCATTTTGAAGTATATTGTCTATTCTAGTGTTTCAGTTCCTTAAGTATGTCATGCTATAATATTAAATTATAGCACTACAACACAGTCCAGCAGTGGTGTATGCTTGCTGCACCCTCCTGTTGCTCAGTAATTCAGTGGTTCAAATTCATAGCTGAAACCACATTCTGTATTCTGTCCCCCAAAACGCTTGAGCTGTGTTGTTTGTGTTTAACAAGCGCAGGAACAGTGCATGTCTTATGTAGTCTATCTGTGGGGTGGCCTCTGCCCAGACGGACTCTGTAGCTGCCATTTGTTTTTTTTTTTGCAAAATGCTTGAACTAAAAAAATTGATGTCATTGCCCTGCCTAGCAGCATGAAATAATGTGACGCCTTTTAAAACGAGAACACCAGCTCTCATCTGAAGATTTAGGTTAAAAGGAGAAAAAAAGGCATTTGATGGCTTAAATTGGCCCAGCTGATTTCCGATTGTGCATTTGGTTGTCCAGTGATTCTTTTTCACCACTTAAAATATCTCGTTAGTAATGTTTTCTGGATCACTGAATGAGTCTGATACCCCTTCCTCCAGCCTGCTGTCACACAGTACATGCTGTCAGCCCAGACAGCTCAGGGAAATGATCCTCACCATCCTAGCAGCCATAAATCATCCAGCACCCCCAGTTCCTGGCCTGAGAACCAGCGTGCCCTAAGCCCCTGCCTAGGCTAAAGGCTGATTTACGCTTCCACATCAAGCCTACGCCGTGACCTACACCCTTGCAAGCATTTATACTTGTGCACTGGTGTGTCTGTGTTGCTTAGCAATTATACCGCTAAAATGCTAGGTGATACATAGTTACAGATGTTGCATTTATTGTCTTCCCACCCTGCGATATATTCAATCGTCGAATCACGCAATGGAAACAAAAAATACGAACACTCAAAGTGTCTATTTATTGATCAACTCCTGGTTACATCTGTGCTGCTCCGAACTTCTCAGACAAATTTGGAAAAATGTCGAGCTGCTACAAAGTCACTTTTTATGCATTTTCCCTTCTAAAGTATGATAATGAGGAATCGGAGCGTGGATATTACGCTTGGAGTAGATGGGGTTACTGTAGTTAGTAACGTGCATGCATTTACTTCATGTTTATCTTGTGCATTGACCAGTCTGACTTGGGGTGGCACGGTGACACAGTGGTTAGCACTGTGGTTACCTCTGGAGCCAGGTTTAAGTCTCTGCCGTGGCTCCATGTGTGTGGAGTTTGCATGTTCTCCCTGTGTCACTGTGGGGTCTCCTCTGGGTACTCCGGTTTCCCCCCTTACAAGCCAAAAACACGCTGAGGTTAATTGGAGTTAGCAAATCGCCCATAGGTGTGCATGTGTGTGTGAATGGTGTGTGAGTGTACCCTGCGATGGGTCGGCACCCCAACCTGGGCTGTTCCCTGCCTTGTGCCCAAAGCCGCCTGGATTTGCTCCGGAACCCCTGCCACCCCGAGTAGGACAGGTGGTTTCAGAAAATGGCTGAACGGTCCCGTCTGATTCTTCTTTCTCAAAACCATGCAGCCACAGCTTTGTGACATCTATGATCTTTCATGTGCAGGTTTCAGAAAACCTCTCAGCTGCTGTAGAGAATGAAAAGCACGATGACACCTGCATGTCCCAGCATGGCTTGTTCAGGCGATCTGAGGTCATTTTAGGCTTAAGGCTGATCTCATGGCTATCCCAGGGACTGGGCTTTTATACTGCAACATGCAGTGGTGCAGTGGGGGTGTCGCAGTGGTTAGCACTCTTGCCTCACACTTCTGGAAGTGGGCTTTGAGTCTCCACCCTTACTCCATGTGTGTGATACTTGCATGTTCTCCCTGTTCCATCATGGGCTTTATACTGGGTTCTCCAGCTCCACCTCCCTCCATACTAAGTTGAGGTTGAGTTACAAAATCACCCATAGGTGTGAATGGTGAGTGTATCCCGCAATGGGTTGGCGCCCCATCCTTGGTCACTCCTGCCCTTCTACCTGTAGCCTGTACCTGGACCGTAGGTTTGGGTTCAACACTGGTAGGAACCAAATCAGCCCTGACTCCCCCTCTCCAACCCCCCCCCCCTTAAACACACATGATACGCCTACAATATTGGCAGGGACATGTCCATTCCCAAATCTACACCCTTGCTCTAGACCCCTGTGACCCTGAATAGGTAAAGCAGGTCTAAGAAGTAGATGGATGAATGCATAGCAACTTGCTTTGGTTACACTGGGGCCAGACACTTTGTTTGTGAGCTACGCTCTGCGGAGAGGCTCAGAATCAAATGGCTATTTCCCGATGATGTCTCCACACATCCCATGTGCTAGCTTAGCCATGATGAACCAGTGTGCTTTTGTGTCGGTGTTGAGCTGATTTGGTCATGGACGCGGCAGCTCATCTGTGGCGTTCTCTCACCCTGCCGGAGCTGAAATCTGCATGCGGGTAAGCACGAACCAAAACACAAGAAACGGTTTTTGTAAAATATGTCAGTGATGCGGAGGAGAACTAGGGATTTCTGTTTGACAGCTCCTTGGTTATACTGTGTCACAGTTTTGGTGTCATTATTTGCACAAAGCCTTTATATTTTGGCTTGTATTGTCTTTGGTTTTTTGAGAAAATGACCAAAAAAATCCAGGCATGCGAAGCCGAACAGAGCTGACGCCACAAGACAACAGCCTGATGTTATCTCTTGTTTTGTTCTTCTGCCAGAAGAAGCTGGAATGACTTGGGTAGAATCGGAGCCCTGGTGCAACTGGAGACTCGAAGACTCTGACTTTTCTCAGGGCCAGCAAGCCCGTTCTCAGTTTATGCTCGATAGCATTGTTGCTTTTCCCATGCACTTTTGTGAGATTTGCGTCACATGGGCAAGAAAAAACATGTTTGCAATTAGTGAGAAAAGGGGGTGTTTTCGTGGTCGCAATGAAATTTGCTGCTTTGAGGTCGTCTTTGTTTTGGTCAGTTCTGTTGTCCATAAAAGCATTACTGAGATTGTCCCTGCGTGACTCCTCGAGGACGATACTACACCAACATGAAAACAGGGCCTGCAGTCTGGAAGCAGCACCACATATGGACCAGATGTACTTCATGGAGACAAGATGCTGCTATTAATTCCGACAATCAATAACAAAACCTGTAACACAACACGATGCAGGTCAAAAGACAAATCAATGGTCTGGATGAAAGTGACAGAGATTCAGGAATGCAGAAATGCAGTAGTCAAGAAAGACAGGCAGCAGTGAAGAAAAATCTGTGTGTGTGGGGGGGGGAGGTTATATATATATTACATTGTGGGGTCTAAATATCCCCGGAATGTGATCAAAACCTGTTATTTTGACATTGTCGAGACCATGTTTTCAGTCCCTGCAAGGGGAAACTCGATTTTATAAAAATCTCTTACTGCAATGAAAAAAACAGACATGCCAAAAGTCTCGTATTTTGTTTGGTTACTTGTGGTTAAGATTAGGGCTTTAAGATTAGGGCTTTAAGATTAGGAGTTACGGTTGTTATTGTTGGGATTAGGGTTTTGCCCAAAGAAATGATTGGAGAGTCCCCACAAAGGTATGAATACAACCGTGTGTGTGTGTGTGTGTGTGTGTGTGTGTGTTGTTGCCATACACTGTGGTGATGTAGTCATATGGTCTGGCTCAAGGAGCAGATGAACTAGAAGCCTAGTCTGAGGTGGAAGGTAAACAGAGATGTGGGGAGAGAAGAGAAGAACGTGATTCATGATCCCTGGAGGCTGAACATGGACTTGAATACCCTCATGAAAAGTAAAGGATCAACGGAGGTAGACATGCACCATTCAACACAGTGAAGAATTCATAGAGACGTGTGCAGCGTGCTGAGCCTCACACAGACCCACACCCCAAACCCAAGCACTAAAAGATGGCATAAATAGGGAGCTCAATGTGAAGAACAACTCCATGAAGCTGTAAAACTAAGCTTCTTCTCAGCTGTCTGTCCCTGCTGACGGTGACTCTGTCTATGCCTTTCGCTAACTCAGCACATTTCAGGTCAAGTCGCACTAGTACAGTGAGGCATGTCAACTGGAAATGAAATCATCCTTCAGCTCTTTCCATTCGACCTCCTCTCCTCCATCATGTCTTTCTCCTCTCCCTAGGTTTAACGAGCGGGAGAGAGACATTATTCACCAGACTTCCCAGCCCCGCCCACCTGCTGCTCAGTCAGCCTCACGCACACTTTCTCTAGTGAGTAAAGGCTGTGCAGAATATCTATAGACACAGCTCAGTAGCTCCCGACTCCTGGATGCACCTCCCAGTCTGTGTTCTCACCATTTAACAAGTCACATATGGTGGACATGCTGTGGAAGAGCGTAGGCTGTGAGCCCTTGTTGGCTTTATGGTCTAGGCCAAAGCCAAAAGCACCAGGGTGTGTTATTCTGTCAGATGAAACGGACTGATCTCTTCATATACTACATTACTCAAGCAACATCAATGCACCTATTGACATGAGACATATTTTCATATACTTTCATAATCTCATTATCCCTGCCATGATTTTTTTCCTTTCAGCCAATCAGAAGTCAGGAACTGCTTGTGTAGATCTTCAGATTCAGTCTTTATTGCATCCCTGTAGGTTACAACCAAGACTGGACCCTCTGCAGGAGTGTGTCCTTTGATGGCTTACACTGATTCTTATACACCTTTCTTATCCCTTAACAGTTACTTGTCACAGCATCCTAAGCATCATCATTCCCTCCACCATTCGCCACCATCACGTTGTTTTCTTCTGGGGTTTTGGGGTTCCCCACCCCTGTGCAACTGGCTGCCAATCATTTCTTTTATTGCTTGGTCACTCTGGAAACTGTCTCTATGGCAATAAGTTTAGAACCTAGATGATTCGTTCAAGGATACTGTGGTGGTAAATAACTTGCTCAGAACCTAGGTGCGTCTGCTATAATAAGCCTCGGTAATTTTGGTTGGCTACACACCACTTAGCGACAGAGTTAATTTCATTTTGTAGCCTTCAGCAAAGTGATAAGATACAGAGTTAACTGGGGCATGATAGGAGCTAGCTAGGGTGCAAATTCATACTTATGTGATCTCATCATGCAACAGTAATTCGGATGAGATCTCTAAAGGTTACACAGATACAATATCTTCTGTGGGTTACATCTTTGCAGTATAGTCCTAAGGATTACATTCTCTACGTGTTATACAGTGTTACATAATATTCTATAGCTCATCAATCACCCTGCTTGTATACATCTCACAAAGCTTCTTTTGAACATTTTGTTTACCATCAGCACAGATATAATCACCTAGAACAGCGATTCTCAACCCATGGGTCTCAACGGCAAGTTCTGGAATGGTTGCAAGGCAGAGTCCTATGCTGATCCCCGATCAGATTTCCCAGCCACAATCCTAGAATTAACTTATGTAAACAGGTCTTGGATTCTGCAAGTGCTTAGTGCAAAACTGGTGAACACTCAACCAATCCAAGAAGCCAAACCACAGATGTTTAATTTAAAATTCACTGGCACATCCAATCAGATTTGTGCAATAGGCATCGATTGGCGTAAATTGCAGAGTGCACTTCGCGCGTTAATTTAAACCTATGCTTGATATAGGGTCGCGACTCAGCTGGCATGGTAAAAATTGAGTGTCGTTGCAAAAACGTTGAGAACCACTGACCTAGAACACATGTCTATTGTTTCTGTGCATTTAATGTTTTAAAGACATCATAGGATGACATCAGCCATGTGGCCAGTGACACTGACAGCCTATCAGCACGTTTCAATCTCGGGCCACTTTGTGAACTGATAATTAAGCCAACACGCCTGGCTGAGGCCTTTAATCAGAAGGCTTTGTCTGATTACCATGCTGAGAGGTAAAACAGTGTAAATCCCCAATCCAAAACAAAATACCAGGGTTTCACTGCTTTGAAAGCTCCCCTCCCGCAGACGCCGTCTTCGTACTGCACTGTGTCCCGTTTCATCTCATGTTACATTAATACTTGTTTGGTATGTTCCGTCAGCTTGAGGTCAAGCCTTTATTTTATCCACTATGAAGTTCCCGCGGGTTTCCTGTTATCACTTACGTGTCCCCCAGCTTTGAGTGTAAAAGCTTGAAATGGTCTCCAAGGAGCCAAATGTTGTATAGAAATTCCACTGGTGGTGACGATCTTTCAGCACGGCACTCGGCCGGTGGGAATGGTAGGCTTGGAATGTCTACTGCCACAGCTGGGGAAGGCCTGCAGCTGCCCGGGTTGAAAAGGACAGGTGGGGTCAGCCAGCAGCGAGGCCTCCGAGCTGGTGGTGAGCGCTTCACCGCAACGTGTCTCGGGTTACAGTCCAGGGATAGCTGACGACCACAATCTCCCTCCGTTAATGTCCATCCCTGAGCCAAAGACTGAATACTGAGGGCAAGGTTCCTTGGAATGTTCCCATACAATGTTATAATTAACATTCACAGTCATACGGTACATAACTAATAAATATCAGAAACATTTGGAAGTTTATTCTCAGTATTAATATTTCTCATAAGTAGTAAAATATACAATATATACAAGAACATCAAATATTGCTGAAATATTTATTCTGTTATTTACATAATAATTTTGTTTATGCATAATTTCTCTTGCCGATTTCAAGTCGCGGTATCCTCTCTGTATCTGTTCTATCCAATGGCGAAGGAGAGAGTTTGATATTGAGGGGGACACAATTGAAATAGAAAGGCTTATTTATTGAGGGGGTGGTGTTCAATGAATACAATGCCTTTTGTGCTATGCCACAGTTTATTGTCTGGAATTTCCTGTAATTTCCCTATTATGACAAATACTTTGTGCATTTTTTTATGTAACAGCTCTTTCTCTCATTATTACGGTGGTTGTTGGTGCTGAGTTGGGTAATAGCATGACTGTGTGACACGCCCGTTTACCCTGCCGCTCATTGTACACAAAGCAAGTCAGGGTCACAGCTAAGCCTTTCATCTCAGAGGCTAAGACTCTTCAAACACCTGTAGACCTTGGTTCCAAGTATTTTTTCTTTTGTATCTGGCACAATAAATTGTTTCTAAATGCCCAATGCTGAGTTGTGTTGTCTGTGGGCCCGTCATGACTTGCTATTAAGGAATAATAGAACATTTCTAAAGGTGATTGCATTCCGATGGTGCCATTGAGATGTCCTCTTGAATGCGGGAGATATGTTGAATAGCCAAGGTTTATGCTTTGATTTAATAAAAGATTCACTCGCAGGGCAGCCTCAGGCTTAATTCTCAGGCTTAATTCAGTCCCTTTGCAGCATTCGGTCCCAGACCGCAGATTTGACCAGACAGTCGCGTGCATTGTGCTGTCAGGCACAGGCCAAATAACCTGCTTTCTTTATTCATGTCACTGCTGACACCACGAACGGAACAGGAGCTGTTCTCTCGCCATATGGCTATCATTTCCTGTCAATTTGTGGTCTGGTTCATAGGGAACAAGTTCGTACACTTCAATCAAAAGACTTATGCTGAAGGAGAATTCACATGCCTGGGGCAGGGTGGAGGGGATCTATGGGACCCGCTGGCTGGCATTTCCCCTTCTATTAACCCTAATACAGACTTCAAATCATGGCTCTACTCCATTTTATCTAATGCAGGATGTAGGAGTCATAAAAAGAAGGGCCTGTTTAGTTATATTATGTATAATAATAAATTGTGCGCAGCCCATAAACATGTTGCATTTAATGCGATCCCCAGCGGCACGGCGTCCTGCTGAGAGTTATGCAAAGCCACTTTGAAGCAGCGTGACTCATCCATTCATCTGTGTGCCTGAGATTGCAATGGTAGATTGCAGTGTAATGCCTTCCTGCAAAGCGCTTTCTGATGTTTGCAAAAACTTAATTATCAAAAATAAATATATATAGTGTGTGTGTGTGTGTGTGTGTATATATATATATATATATATATATATATATATATGGGTGTACGTCTGTGAATAATATATTTTTTTTTGCAAACTGCAGCCTGGCTCTTCCCTGCTTCTCATTAATGAAGGCCTTCTTCCTTATTTTATGGGTCTTCAGTCCTGCTTCTAGGAGCCTGATACAAACTGTCCTAGCAGTGCACATCACACCTGCACTTAATGTTTCCCATTCCTTTTGAAGGTCACTTGATGTCATCCTTCGATTCATGAGGCGGTGCTGGATAAGCTGACGGTCATATTTGCCATTAGAAAGTTGCTTCTGCCCCCTACCTGGCTGGTTTCTGATCATTCCCAGTGTCTTCTGCTTCACCTTATTCTTGTGTACTGCTGTCTTAGAAACTTTGAGCCTGGAAGCAACCTACTGCTCAGCATACTAATGGCAGACTAGTAGTAATGGAAACGCCATACAATTATAAATGAAATTAAATACAGAGTCAAATTAGCCTGAATTGCATTTAGCAGTATGTGGTAGATATAAAAAACGTCTGCCAATCAGCTCTTTGATACCTGAGCCTTCAAAGCCAAAGGAAACAAGTGACTAGCGGAAAACAGTCTCAAAAATCGTGGCAGCATATTCCAAACAAAGGAGGGACAGTGGTGGCAAGTCGTAGCTCAGTGACGGGGACAGGTGTATGCTTAACAGCACTAACAGGCACCATGCACATTTCTTGGAGGAAGCTCTAATGCACAGTGCCTCCTGGTGTGGGCAGCCATGACAGGGGAGTCATTAGGACCCATGATGGCTCTGCCTGGTCATATAAAGGAATACGAGGCCTGCTTCTTCCTCAAGGTACTCCCACATTCCAGTACAGGGTGTCAGTGTGTGACTCTGTGACTAGACAATCATCAGCTCGAACACTAAGTATTGATATCACTGCCGCGCTGCTGAGCAAGGTCCTTACCCCAAATGGTTCTCCAGAGGTGCCAGATAAAGAGATGACCATGTACTCAGGCCCCAGGCTTCACTCTTGCCTGTATATGTGTGTCTCATTGAGAGAGAGACAAGGGATATGTGAAAGAATTCCTGTGTACTTGAACCAAAAAAAGAGTATCTTATCTGATAAAGCCCTCATGTGCACCGATAAACAAATTAAAAACTTGTTTCATGGACACTAGAATGACGTCAAAAGCCTTCCATGGCCTCCCCAGTCACCAGATCTGAACATCAGTGAACCTTTATGGGGTGTTTTGGAACTGTGGACCTACATCGAATTCGGTTCATAATACTAATATATTTTTTCCCAGTGAGGCATAATTAGAACAGAAATCATATTAAAGCACACCATCATTAGCCTACATTAGACTATAATGACTATTTAAATGTTTCGGTGTGGTTTACATTTTATGCGGCAAAACATATATTTCAGTAAATTTTTCCTATT
The DNA here is from genome assembly GCA_011763525.2 of Mormyrus iriodes. Classification (NCBI taxonomy): domain Eukaryota; kingdom Metazoa; phylum Chordata; class Actinopteri; order Osteoglossiformes; family Mormyridae; genus Mormyrus; species Mormyrus iriodes. The sequence continues at coordinate 2,504,168 of JAAGVU020000044.1, read as the reverse complement.
AAGGAATTCTGAGGAACGTGTGGCGAAACGCGAGCTCCCTCTGCCGTTAAAAAGAAGACTTGCATAGCAAGGTATGCTTTGATACTGATTATAATTGGGTTTTAACTTAAACCAATTTAAAGGTCACCTTTTCATTTCAGCTGTGTTGGTAATTAGTTACATTTAGTTGATAAGGAACTAATAATTTGTGGCTGTAATATTGTTATCATGGTCAGGGTCGCAGGGACAGGACGTTCCCGTCCATGGCGGGAGACGAACGCCATGCGCTTTTTTATTGACGCCAAGTGCAGGGCTGCCAACTCTCCCGCGCCTGGATACCGAATCTTTTCAAACATGTATGAGGTATGTTTTCTTTGTGCGACAAACATTTTAACCCGTTACTCCGACATTGTTTTCAATCTGTTTTACAAGCATTGAATTGATCTGAAAGTTAAAGTGTATTGTTTCATCCAAACAGTAGACCGGGAAATTCTATTCGTACGCCTTATTTTCAATTGTTGTTACTAATTAAATTGCATCTCCTCTCGATTCATTTCGGGTTGTTGTACAGTTGTTCTCAATGAATCATACTTAATATTGCCTTTGTAATTATGCAAATCAGAGGGGAATAACGTTATACTGGTACATCTGTGATGTTAAAGACATTATGATAAAATGCTGTAACATCGCATTATACCATCAGATCTGTAGGTCTGCAGTGTAAAGTGGTGACCTTTAGTTTTTGAGCTCTCAATGGAAAGTGGGACATCGCTATCGTGTTCTACACAATATCTGTAGAAGACTAGTGGTATGTTGTCACCCCCAGATAAAAGGTAACCTGTTTGTAATCAGTAAGTAATTCCATAATCTTCCACACATGCTTTACATATGCTTCGACCAAACATAGCCATGAGTGAAGACAGGCATGTGTTTAATGTGTGCTACCATTAGGTGTTAAACCAGGAAACATGCAATGTACATTGTTAAGCTTACATGAATTACTTGGAAAGCTATTAAAACCACTACATCGAAGTTGATTAACAGTACTCCAACTTTCTAATGCCAATTACCAAGCATCCCTTTCACGCTTGTTTACACAGACAACAATATGCTTGACATGTCCACCATTTTGTAGGAGATCTCTTGGCTGACCCGGTGCTAGTTGGCGTTGCGTTGACAAGGTTGATTTCTGCTGTGTGGGGTGCCACTTGCCCATTCAGGATGGGGGACGTGGGGTGTAGGATGAGGTTGGGGGTAGAACTTCATGGGTGTTACACTGCCAGAAAAAAGTACCAATTTTTACCTTTGAGGGCACAATTACTAGTCACTGGGGCTGTACTCTCAAGGGTCTGCCAGTTGTACCCAAGCTGTAGGTAAATGTTACTTTTAAGGTACATAAATTGACATTTTTGTACCATTGGGGGTGCATCACTGTTGTTTTTACCTTGAAGAACTAAATTGTAGCTGGGCTGCACCCTTCTTCTGACAGTGCAGGCCTGAAGGTGTTCTTAAGGTCCTGTAGTGCAGTGTGCCCAGTGGCCCAGTAGGCCTGGGAAGCATTGTGAAGAGGAAATGGGACAAAATTCTCACTGTAATAATGGCCCTATTTCTGTGAAATGTTCCTTATTTCCTTATTCCTTATGTTCCTTATTTCCAAGTCTCAAATGAGTCCACAGGATGCAGGAAGAAAGATTAAGGCTCAGCTCAGGGAATAATTCCTCTGGAGTGTATTTGCACCCGTTCATGGCCGGCCTGAACAAGTCTTCTTGTCGCGTGGAATGGTGAACTTGATCATTTTGTCCTTTGTTTTGGAGGGGGGTGTGTTACCAAGAAAAAAAAATATCACTAGAATGTAATGAAGTTTTATTTGTCAGGAAAAGTGTTTTGTTTGGGCACTGAGCTTGCTGAGGAATGGGAGTGGAGACCAGAAATGGGCCAACCATCTTCAGGCAACAAAGAGCAGTCCATGCAGCAGGAGATCAGGCGTCCAGTATTTGGTCCATGAGGTGGAGCCAGAGGAGATGTGGAGATGACACTCAAGCAAGGTCCTGCTTAGGGGAGATGCCCGGTTCTGGATGCTTCTATGGTCTGATATTGCTTAGAATATGCGTTTGATGATAATAATGACACTATACTCATTCCTGTGGGGAAATTCCCATCTTACTCTCCATGACACACAGACACGTATGTAGGTGCGAACAAGCTTGTCAGTGAGAAGCAGCCACCGGCAGTGGTGCCCATGGATCTGGGGGTTAAGGGTCTCCCTCAGGGGCCCACAGATGTGGCTATTCTGCCGAGGCCAGCCTCAAACCTGCAACCTTCCCATCACAAGCACAGAGGCTTAGCCCCCTGTGCTGCACACCGTGGAATGTGTGAGTAATCATAGTTAGAGGTATATAAGTCAAGGCTGGACTGCGAGTAAAAATCAAGTGTGTGTGTTTGCTGTGGAGGGGGTGGCATCCCCCTTGCTAAATTCTGCCAGCCCACACTCTGGCACACTCTGCCAGTCCAGCTGTACCCAAGGTCGTTTTTGTGGAGGCTGGACATTTATTTTATTTGTTTTGCAAATACTCGTACCCCCCCCCCCCAGTTAGTCACACTGTTTTCTTCTGCTGTATCACAGCTGCCTTAAGTCCATCCTCTCTTCTAATGACTCCCAAAGCACAGAGTTTTGCGGAGCTTTAATGCTTCCTGTGCTGCAGTATTGCTCTTCGAGTAGAGTTACTCAGAAGTGTGTCATGCGAGGTAAAGTGAATGTTCTCACAAGTGGAGAAGCTGAACTCTGACTTCTGGTTTTTATATATATATGTGTATATATAATATGTGTGTGTGAGTGTGTGTGTGTGTGTATATATATATATATATATATATCTCAGACGTCAGAGTTCAGCTATATATATGTGTGCGTGTATATAAAATATGGGTACTCGTACTTGACCAAAATTTCCTGATATCTACAACCAGTTCCACGTAGTAGATGATGTAGTTACGTTAAGTCAGCACGCGGAGGTACTGTTAAAGCAATTACTACCAAAAAAGTGCAATACTAGTACCCTAATAAAACACTAAAGGCACCAGACTTTACTAAGGCTAGCAGCAGCCGTGGGTCACTGCAACCAGCTTTAAAAAAGACACTACAGAAGCGACAGTTACCGAATATATTGTACTGAGTTACATAACACTTCTCTGAATATTACAGCTCCAGTGTTTGTCAACTATTTTCTGGTTGTTGGAGCTTAAGGTTTTTGATATTGGTAAAACAAAGGAGTTTAATAATCAATGAAAATAAACACTTCAGAATGACCAATCTCACTATTATTGTGACTATTCATAAAAATAGATCTAAACAGGTATCGGTCCACGGTATCGGTAAGTACTGAAAAATAAGTACTCGATACTTGTACTCAGTCTAAAAAAATTGGTATCGGTGTATCCCTAGATAGAACTAAATTATAATAAATTTTAACCAGTAAAGGTCAAAGCCCATGTAGCGCCCTAGGCAAGCTTCACTGCCAGTGCCCCCTGTCTGAGACAAAGTAAGACTGGCTTGCCGAATCGGCACCCCCTCAGAAGATGGTACCCAAAGCGGTCATGTGGTGGGTTGACTGGCACTGATTCTAACTTTTCTTTTTATAACATGGTCATTGTTGTTATCCTGCAAATGGACGTATTACGCCCCGCATAGTAACGTTTACTTATATAGTCAGCTAATTATAACGTTATACACAGAACTGCACTTCGTCTGTAGTGTGGTTTCGAGTTGACGCACCAAGCGAATCCTTTCGTAATATTTATTACCCACAAGGTGGCGGTGTTTTCTCTTTTGGACCTTCTGTCAGTGAAAATTCACTGGACCAAACGCAGTTGTTTAATATCAATTAATACATAATAGAAGGTTACGTGTAATCTACTGATTCACACGATGTGTGGTACCAAAGAGAGAGAATCTGAAAGGTAAAAACCCTAAAAAGCGCAATAAACCGACTTTTCGAGGAGGACACACTGTTTAAACAATTAAGGAGAGCGGAACGTTTTGGGGGTCATCAGAGCTCTTACTGAGATTGTAACTGAATCTGAAGAACTTTAGACAAATGTGCTCGGAACACATGTTCTTATGCCTATAGGGGAGGCCTGCTCTGCTACGGTAGACCTGAATTTTGCCGATGATTTTTGCCTATAGCGATGAATTTTCCCCATGGAGTCCCGCGATAAATTTTGACGGCGTACATACCCAACGGCCCACCGGAAAAATGTAACCTTGTACTGAATAAGCAGGATGGACGGACGGACGTAGCATGGGTGGATGCAATTATTTAATCTTGCTGCCTTAAAGAGAAATGTACAAAAATGCACCATCATATTATTTATACTCTTTATAATAACCGGCTTTCGATCGGTTTTCAGCGTGTGATCGTAACGTTTCACTTAACATCCAAGATATATTTCAAGATATTAATGATTTTAGTATGTGGACTGCCGTGTCAGCATTCCAACAGCGGCTTTGACTTTGCACGGTTTAAAGTTCTTTTGGGCCAGCTAATATTCCATAAAATAACGCTTTTTAAATGAAATATTAAACTGATAGGTAGGCCTCATTGCTAGAGTATGTTAGGAGTATAATAAAAATGTTATCAAATAGTATGTTATGAAACAGTAACTCTTAGAAACTACATGAGCGGTATCGCGGCGGAGATACAGTACGCAAAGAAAGTATATTATATTAAACAGTTTCCGAGTCAAGTGCTGCACCGCGTTTCATGGGGATTATAATCCGGCACCATTAGCGGGCTCTCATACCCGCTGCGAGGAGCCACAATCAGACATCTCTATGCTGAATTATATGTCGCCTTCGACACTGACACACAGTTGCATTTTTATAAAACAAATTATAATCTCGGTTTTACGTAAATCAGTATTGCGCACAAATCCGCCCGTGGGGTGTATGAATTGTGTAGAAAACTTGATCTCAAACTGTTAAATTAAAGGTCATGGTTGTATCCTATTTTGGTGACCCATTAATGGATTCGCCGAAGTTAATAAAAAACACATCATCATACGTCTCTGTTTTGGGATCAGTTTTTCGTTGCTGGCCAGCTACTTAATAACTTATTCATTGCCCATTTTTCATTAGCGAAAACGTATCTTTCGATAACATGTAACTACACCCGTCTGTAATGCATCTGTAGATGTTTCCAGTCTGGGACTGCACATGTGAAATTTGGGAAAATCATGTGCTGCCTTTATAGCAAATGAGCCCACCCACGCGACCCTCGCAGCACGTGCGGCCCATGGGCATCAACATGGTAACGTGCAGGAAATTTGGGGATTCCCTAAAAAGACTCTATTTTTTAACTTAAACGACCATGCATTGTGTACAATGAAAATGGCATTTTCTAACCACGTAGCTGCTTTTACCTTTTGGTACCACGAAAATGTTACATCCTTCGTTTCGTATAGCATGATAAGGAAAACATTCCGCACCATGACGTTTGAGGTAATTTTCTCCGGATTCACGAGCTAACCAAAGGTCCAGGATAATTGAGTGTTTTGATGTAAAAATAGACGCTGTAAAATGCACTTTTCGTAGCAATTGACTGGTCTGCACCTATAAAATTCGTTCTGTGCTGTAGAGATTTAATGTGCCTGATGGTCAATATATCTTGTCTAATATCTTTATAATTCAAAGTTATTTAAATAAATTATTTCCAGTCTTTATTATTATCTATCTGGAAAACTATTGTTTCCCACGAAGAAATTGAAATAAGTTTTCAATTTAATGTAATTGAGCTGTCTTGCCTGTTCGGCTGCCAGTCACATACATATCAAATGATCTTGTTCAAATAATCAAACAAAATGTATGGTTCGTTTATTTTTACATATTTTATATTCCCCTTAATTTATTGTATGCCTAATAATAAATGCTTATAGGCTGTTTGCAGTTTCATGATATTTTATGTAGTTGTCAGTTTGTTCCTGCATTTGAATCAGCATTCTTATAAGTGTTTAAGGAAAAAAATACTAGTATGGAGTCAGACTGGAAACAAGCGGCGTTAATCACCAATGGCCATCGTTGCTCATCTCTATACGAGGCTAATATGTAATGAGTTGGCTCTGAGACATTTTTTTTAACTACTTTTGATTTCGTATAATACACCTCACGGGATGTAGGATTTGGGTGAAGAGTAATTAAAATGTGATTGTTATAAAATGGATAAACCAGTATTGCGGAAGGGTTTAATGGTTCTGTTATTTATACCATGCAAGACATACTGAATTTCTGTCATATTAGTATTACACTACTGTGTGTGTATGTATGTATGTATATGTGTATATATATATGTATATATATATATGTGTATATGTATGTATATGTGT
>JAAGVU020000044.1:2452277-2490520 GCA_011763525.2 Mormyrus iriodes | reverse complement strand
CACCAGCAGATAACGATTTCTGGAATATTAAAGTTAAAGGTCAGCAAATAATATCCCTTATCTCTTTTAAAACTATAGGTAAGATGCCATCAGGGCTGCGATTTGTTTATTTTGAGCTTAGCTAAGCTTTGTAGCACATCAGCTTCAGTTATGCATATATTAGTCATAGACGAAGCCAAATTAGGAATGAGAGTCAGTACGTTACTCATATCCTCTACAGTGAAAACCCGTGCAAAATGATCATTAAATTCATTAACTATAGCAATTTCATTTTCAATTATAAGACCCTCACTATCCTGCAGATTGGTATTGATTAGTGCAACCTTCCTTTCGACACTCCTCTTTGCGAGTCTAATATTACTTTTTAACTCAATCTGTAGGCTTAGATATTCCTGCTTAATTCCCATGCTTCAACAGTTTTGTTGTTTGATTCAATCCAGTTTACAGTTTCTAGTTTCCATCTCATACCATTAAAGTTAGCCTTCCTAACATTGTATATTTTTGTTACGGTCTTTGCTCTTTGGACACTAAAATTAACGCCGCTGCCATTAATGGCTTCTCCAGCGCAGTGTCCTGTTCCCTCCAGTGCTGGGTCCTGAATGCTCTCTGCGGGGCCGAGAAAACAGGCCAGACGCCCCAGAACGGTTTCATCTCCTTCCTCTAAGCTTTTCCCCACTTGCTGCCTCCTTTTCCAGTTCCCCATATCCTCTGTGTCCCTGAAAGGAGAACTGGGATCACACTTCATAATTTCACACCACGTTTTGCTGTTTTTTTTCTTTCCCTCCCTTTGGCCGCCCAGAAGTTCCATCATTTCTGGACGTGGCTGTGCTCTTCTAGGAGGCTCTATGGATGAGCTGGGACCCAGTTGGGCTGCTGGTCCTGTAGAAATGGTGATGGCAGAGGTGATGTTCCTGGGGGGGGCAAGGGAAACAGAGTTAAAAAGTTTGAAAAAAAACCCACACACCTCTGGAGGACTAGACGCTTGCAACACTCTCCAAGAGAGGTCGCTTCTGTGACGTTCGGGATTTGCCTATGGGGCTCGCAAGACGTGCTGCAGGTGCTGGATCTGTGGTTGGTCCCAGTGTGACATTTAATTAAACGGACGTGTGGTCTCGCCGTCGTTGGGAATCTAGGGAATCCCTGAGACGCTTTTTCAGCTGTAGATATCAGTAGCTGTTCAGAGGAATTCGTACTGTAACCATGCAGGTTCTGGGATGTGTGCAATTTCACGAGAGTAGCGGCGTGACTCTGGTAAGGGAGACGGAAAACGAGAGGCGAGGTGTGGCCGCATATGAATTATAGAGATGGAGGAAGAGTTATGTAGCTGAAGCTAGTTAATACCGCTGCTAACCGGTGTGCACCTGAATGGTATTTGGAGTCTGTTTGTCTGGCAGGGGGTGCGGAGGGGGCAACGGTTGAGGGGGGCGGGTTCAGTGGTGCCTTTGTTGCTTAGGTGAGCGGCCTTCCCCATTCGCTCAGTCCCTTGGCCCCAGCATTGCACACGGGACAGGGCTGGTTTGTCTTTCACTTTAGGGTGGGGGCCGGGTCGGTCAATCCCACACACTGTGCTGGACATGAGACCACCCTGGGTGCCCCCCCACCCCCACCGCCGTTCAACCCAGCTGCCTGCAGATAAAATGGGAAAGTATCCAGTGTGAGTGCGGCCCAGGACATTCTAACAATCCAGTGCAATGCTGCAGAATTTGTTAACACCATAGTAACAGCAGGCCGGTGAATATTCTGGGATGAAAATCACTCAAAGGGCATTTTGCTCTGTAGTCGTCATCCCTCTGATCTCACTCTTTCAAAGCTCAGTACAGTGACTGCAAGGCTGTCAGCACTCAGGGAGCGGGGGGGCGCACTCGTCTGGCAAAATGCAGATTTATTAGAAGAGGAAAAACTGGCAAATTTATACGTTCAAAAAAGCCAGATTCTTTCCAAACAAAAACACACAGCGCCAGATCAAAGAGGAGACCTAAGAGGGTCATATGGCGGCCATGTTGGTCGCAGACTCCGCATTGCGCAGAGCGCGGCTTGTTGTGCGTGTGTGTGTATGTGTGTGTGTGTGTGTGTGTGTGTTTGTGTGAGCCTACAGGGCCAGTTTGTTGAGGGGAATTTCTTTCCTGGAGTCCCATCACCTTGACATTGGTGGGGCGGTAGATTAATTTTAACAGCCGCAGACTGAGGTCAGCCCTTCTTTCTGTCACGTGAACGTTCCCATCTGACTGACACATACACGCTCATGTTTTTCCATTTTTTCTTTGGACTCCATCTATTAATAGATTCACCAGACCCCTAAAGTAGTTCACAGGGGCCGTGTGCCGTCATTCTGCCCTCGCTTCCTCCATCCTGTGGAGGCTGCAGCCCGTAGCACATGAAAGCCTGTCACTCCCTCAGACGCATCGACGCTGCATGTGTTGGAATGTGACTCTGGTGAGACTTAACATTCGTTTTATGTTAGTGTGCAGTCTGTGCCCCAAAGCATGGTGTCTGCACTTTATGGGGCGATTTACTGCTCACAGGCCGATTTATTACTAGTATGATCGTATGGTTGTGTTTTTTTATGGGTGTGTAGTGATAATGAGTCAAGCCTTTGTGAGTTGACAATTCTGTCATGTTTGAACATTGTCACTGGAAGCAATATCTCATGAGTAAGAAGGCCCATCGTATCGATTTGACTCCTTGCTGGTCAGCTGGTCCTGGTCCTGCTGGTCAGCTGTCAGTGGTGATGCCAGTTCCGGAATTTGCTTACTGGTTCCGGACCTTGACCTTTGACATGTGTATTTATGCCCCTTCATTCGCCCCCCTCTCGCACCTTCCATAAGAAGCGTTTTTTCCGAGCTCTGGAACATTCCCTGTCATGTGAAGCGCTTGATCTTTCGGGCTTTGCTGCGATGTCGCTTTGGTGCCGTTTCCACCGCGGGGGGAGCCAGGCTATGGCAGAAGCGAAATGCAAGGGTCCGCCCCAGCCGCGGTGTGCGGCCGCCAGGAAAATCCGACGCCCCCTGTTAGTTCAAGGTCGATTTGCGTGTCCTTTATCTCTTCCTTCGCTCTTCATCCGGAGAAGTGCGTGACAGGGCCGCGTTTCTGCACAGAAGCTCTTATGCGCCCTGCACACTGCCGCCGTTCTCACTCGTTAATCATAGACATGAAACTTTCCCTAAGAAGCCCGGTTTGGCTCCATCGTCACAGCAATCCGCCGTGCGGAAATGACCGCTGCGGGGGCCGCCTGGATCTAAGCCTCCCTGCTTCGGGGGGGGCCCTTAGCTGTTGGATTACATTTAACCCAATTTTTAATCAATATGAACAAATTGACAATAAAATGGAGCCATGATCGTTTTTCTGATCTTTTTTTCATGTCTTTGTTATACTTTTTTATACACTTCGTAATTTTTCTGTTTAATAATAAACATAAGGATGATCAAATATGAAATGGCTTATTTTAGACTGTAATGATGCTGTGTAATGTACATATTCATATATTAAGCTGTTACGCTTAGTCCGGATACCAGGATTTTTGCCGAAACGGCCATGACGGCCCGGTCTGGTGTCCAGTTCATTAAGAGCTAAGGAGATGAATACTTCCCACTCTGCTGCCTGTCTGGGCCTGCCCCAGGTCACGTGACTTCCTCTTAGCCGTTGCCCTGTATGAAATGACAGCAGAGTCACGGGTGGAACGACGACAGTCACTGGTGAACGTTCAGCTGCTGCGGAAAGCTTTGAGACGTACCCCTCTCGCATCAGGCACACAGCGAATGTCAGTTCCTGCCAGCTGCACGATTAATCCCCGATGGATGGTGCCCCCCCCCCGTCGCCGCCCCCTGTCAGTTATTTCAGAGCAATTAGTCCTCAAATTAAACTCCTTTTAATTACACCAGCTCCTGAATGGCTGCCTGTTACACGCGCTCGAGAGCACGGGGCCGCAATCCACTTGGGTATGTTTCAGAGCCCATTGCCGCCACCCCTCCCTACCCCACCAATACCCATCTCTGCTCCCCCAGCCCCTGAAATCCCTACCACAACTCATAGCTGCAATTTAAATGCACTCTTCCGAAGCCCAGCAGCCATTAATCTGCGTCTTCATGTCCTACATGACGGCGTGGCCCTCACCCTCCTCTGTAATCACCTCCCGTACATCAACACCTGAGAACCCCCCAGGAACACAGAGCCCAGTGCCACGTCAGCCTGCCAATCTCGTACCGCATTTTTATGTCCGCCCCGCCCCCCGTCTTTGCCTTTCTGAGAGATGGAGGCAGAATCGTCTCTTTCCCTCCATCTTTTCTCCTCTGTTCCTGTTTAATTCCGCTCACCAAGCCTAATTAGCGGGACACGGTGGCCGCTTAGGCAGCCCGGCTGTCTGCGGGGAAAGTTTCAGCCCCGAGCCGGAGTTTCAGGGAGATCGAATAACAAACAATGGAGAGAAATAAATCTGAAGGAGGCAAAACATCAGCAGTAGAAATTAAAACCATGTCCATTAAGATGGAAAATCCATCTCTGGGTCCAGGCTGCTGCTTTCTCTGTGCGACCACTTCCTCACACACACACAGACACACAGACACAGACAGGCACACACACACACAGACAGACAGGCACACAGACAGACAGACAGACAGACACACACACACACACACACACACACAGACAAACAGACATGCACACACACAGTCACAGACAGGCACACACACACAGACAGACACACAGACACACACACAGACGCACACAGACACGCACACACACACAGGCACACACACAGACAGACACACACAGTCACAGACACACACAAACACACACACACACAGAGACACAGACAGACAGACACACAGTCACAGACGCACACAGACAAACACACACATGCACAGACACACACACACACACACACACACACACTTCACAGCCCCCATGTGGTTGTTTCAGTCAATTTCCAACCGGCCAGCTTTCAGCTGGAGGAGATGATGTCATCTCTACCCTTAGTCACCAATAGCTGGAACCAGACAGCTGAAACATCATGTCTGTGAGTGTGACCGCTCACTGGTGAGGTGATAAAAGCTCCTTCCACTTAGTTACTGATCCCTAAAACAATGCATTTTATTTCCTTACCTGTCATGCCTCTTCCTTTCTTCTCTCCCGTCTTGCAGACCACCCTGAGGATGTATCCATGTTCCGTGGCCGTTTCTTCTTCCTCTCTTCTCTCCTGTCTCGCAGACCACCTTGAGGATGTATCCATGTTCCGTGGCTGTTTCCTCTTCCTCTCTTCTCTCCCCTCTCACAGACCACCCTGAGGATGTACCCATGTTCTGTGGCCTTTTTCTCATCCTCTCTTCTCTCCCCTCTCACAGACCACTCTGAGGATGTATCCCTGTTCTGTGACCATTTCCTCTTCAACTTTTTTCTCCCCTCTCACAGACCACCCTGAGGATGTATCCATGTGTCGTGGCCTTTTTCTCATCCTCTTTTCTCTCCCCTCTCACAGACCACCCTGAGGATGTATCTATGTTCCGTGGCCTTTTTCTCATCCTCTCTTCTCTCCCCTTTCACAGACCACTCTGAGGATGTATCCATGTTCTGTGGCCTTTTTCTCTTCCTCTCTTCTCTCCCCTCTCACAGACCACCCTGAGGATGTATCCATGTTCCGTGGCCTTTTTCTCATCCTCTCTTCTCTCCCCTCTCACAGACCACTCTGAGGATGTATCCATGTTCCGTGGCCTTTTTCTCATCTTCTCTTCTCTCCTCTCTCACAGACCACCCTGAGGATGTGCCCATGTTCTGTGGCCTTTTTCTCATCCTCTCTTCTCTCCCCTCACAGACCACTCTGAGGATGTATCCATGTTCCGTGACCATTTCCTCTTCCTCTCTTTTCTCCCCTCTCGCAGACCACCCTGAGGATGTATCCATGTCTCGTGGCCATTTCCTCATCCTCTTTTCTGTACCCTCTCGCTGACCTCGCAGACCACCCTTAGGATGTATCCATGTTCTATGGCCGTTTCCTCTTCCTCTCTTCTCTCCCCTCTCACAGACCACCTGGAACAGGACGTCAGGTGACCTCAACTCCCATTCTGCACTTCCTTGACTTGACACTTTTGTGTTCGTCTTGATATCCTTCTTTTTCAATATAGAGATTCTTCTTTAATTATTGATCTTTTTAAAATTACTTTTTAGAGCAAGATGAAGCAAGAATGTATTTTAAGGATTTAGTGCAAAGTTATAAACAGTGTGTTTCCATTTGGTTTTTGCAACAGGAGTTGTTTTCTGTGAGGAAAGCATCACCTATGAGGTTACATGTGGCTCTCTGTTCACTTCAGCCTCACAGAAATGAAGATGATAAAATGTTAGTCACACTTAATGCCCCCCCTTTGTGTTTGCGTGGGTGTGCAGAACCACACCTTGTTTACAGGAGGTTTGTTGACTTGACCATTTTCATGGAACTTCCCACACAAGCATGCAGTTGTCTGCTGGAACTTGAGCTGCATGTCTGCATAGATCTTGGTTGTGTTCTTCGTCGAGCGTGCCTGTGCCTCTCGAGAACCTTCAAGAAGATTGCTGTCAGCACTGGACTTGGAATCCAAATGCTCCATCAGCCACTGTTACCCCAGTTGTCTTAGCTTGTTCCCTCTTATTAAAACTCAGGGACACCTCATTGGAATGACAGATACTTGCATTGCCTAAGCACTGAACACTTGAAAAGTACTGGGACTGTGTCTTTTTCACTGTCGGCCCTGATCTCCATCTCCTCCCCACATCAGTCTGTCTCCCCCCTGCCTCCATCTCTGCTCAAGCCCACTGATTGACTGCAATATTTGCACAGGTGCTCTTCTATGATGGATCACGCTAAAGATGATTGAGAAACCACCAAACAAGACAGATGAGGCATCACTGGAGCGTCACGCCACGTCCACCCACGGTTTCTGCTACACCATAGTTGCTGTCAGCTATATAATCTGCAATAAAAATGTGTGGATTATATAGCAATTTATTCTTTACTTCACAATTTCTGTTTTTTTTCTGCTTTACTCTTCTGGAGGACACATCTGGAAGGCAGATGTTTATCCCAGAACAAGTTCCCTCTCTCTCTCTTTTCTTTTCTGTCTCTTTTCCTCTGTTGCTTCCTTCTCTCTTTCTTTCAAAAAAAGAAAAAATAGCCCAACAGCACCACTTATCCTAACCCCCCCCATCCCTTCTTCTAAAGGGGGGGGGGGACCACCCACATTCGGAAACGCCTCACCACCCTGCCAGCGGGAGCCATGCCAGCCCTGGGCAGAAGATTGGAGGGAGCGAAGAGTTCGCTGTGTACAGGGGGACCAGGAGAAATAGGAGGAGAAAGCAGACATTTGTGTTACGAGGAGGGAGAGAGAGAGAGAGGCAGACAGAGAGAGATTCCCTTTAAAGGTATCTCTCTTTCGCTTTTTAAATAGTGAAATCAGAGTCAACGTTTCGAGACAGTCAGTAAAAGTCTGTTTAAAGCTCATGTTCCACCTCGTTTCCCCCTAAAATCGCCCCTATTAACTCCATTATCTTCCAGTTATCTTTGAGGCTGTAATTCGCAGGGCCGTTTTATAGACCTTACAGTAAGTGGACAGAACTTAAGCACACGCAGAACAAGCTAGCCTAGAGTGGCACAGTGGGCTTGCAGTGTATCTGAAGCGTGTTTCCTGCGAGACCCGTCGGGGAGAGCTGTTTATGGCACGCAACCTCGCGGAGGTATGTGGAGGGAGAGAGAGCTTTCGCATGCATTGGGTGAATATATGCTAACGGTTAGCCAGAAACCAAAACCATTCAGTTTCACTGTTTATTCCATCCATCCATCCATCCATCCATTTTCTATATCATACATTGAATCAGTGGTTCACGGGCAGCCTGGGTCCTATTCCAGGACACAGATGGCACAAGACAAGATACGCCCTGAATCAGATGCCACCACAGACACAATCATTAAATAAAACATATAATTATCATAACAACTGCCTCTGAAACTGCTCGCCATTACTGATCTCTGTGAAAAATGTTCTACTGCCAGACATTCTACATCTACGGTGCTCTATCATGAAACATTCACAAGCACTTGCAAAACAAACGAGAAGTACAAATGGACTACAAGTCATTCAGTTGAAGTTACCCTGGCAGACATTAGAAATAATCACTTATTTCTAAGAATTTACAGCTGGATGAAATATATAATAAACTGTTAGCCTTTTCATTATCTCAATATGCATCATCTATTTCTAAAGCCAAATCGAGTGCATTTAGTCACGGAAATTTCCGTACTGAGCAGTGCCATGATTTCTTATAGAAGTCTACTCCCACCTAGTGGAAATTTACACGTATTGCAGATTTTTTTTTAATCTCGTCAGCCTTTTTACTACATGATCAAAAGCTGTTGGTTTTGACGTTTTGTGAATGGGAGCTTCGACGTCTATGCTACGCTTTTTATGTCGTCATTAATCGCTAGTAGTAGGTGTCACCCTGTCTCGGTATGACGCAAGAGAGTAGCTCATGGTGTATCGGTTTGATAGTCTGGAAATCGCTGCCATTGTGGTTTCTGATTAAACAATGCGTTTGCAGATCGTAAAACTATTAATTAAAACCATGAAACTGGATTATCTAAATAGAAAAGTTGATAAAGCGTCGTAAACAGTGATTAATGTTAATATAAATGATAGTCAGTAAAAATGACTTACAAATTGTAGTTACTGTAGATTCCTTTATAAGTGAAATACTTTGTGACTTGCCAAGACCTATCTGCTGCAGGAACAGCTCACCGAGCCTATGCAACCTCACAGTCCCTGAATGCTCTTGATGTTGCACTTTCTGCTGATTTGAATAATTGTCTTCCTTTGTTTGGAAGACGTTGTGCTCCTGCTCCTGTCGTCTACACTTGTTCCTGGGCATTTATTGGAAGCTCAGCCTAGCTGCACTTACGCCTAGTCATCTCCATGACAGCGGTATGTTTGTAACGTGCCATTTGCCTCACTTGTAGGGCGCTAAAGAAAGTAAATGCTAAATTAAATGAGATGGGTCTTTTTATCTGGTAAGGAACAGATGTCGATGTTAAAGTGCACACATATTCCCTGCATAATATTTAGACATTTAACAGGTGTTGGTCTCCGGCTCGCTTACCGTGGGCCCGCTGACAGGCAGGGTGGGACCGGCCATCTGGCATTCTGGGCATTTCTGCAGCAGGCCGGTGGGAAGATATTGTGGGGGAACCCCCCCCCCCCCAGTTGGATAAATGTATCATGGGGGCCCTCCCCTCTCTCTGTGCCGTATAGTGAAATGTACTGTGGTGCCGTGGGAGGACCCTGAGGTACAGAGCCCGCGGGCAGGACTGTGAATACCCGCCTTCCTCTACTGTTTTTTTATATATGGAGTCACACGACAACCCCACCCATTTTTTGGTGACACATTACGAGGAGCTTCACCATGACAACCGCTAGCTTTTTAAATTCTTTAATATGCCGTATATTATTTCCCATACATGCAAACCATTCCTTTTAGCAGCCGTTTGAAATAGTTGAACTTAACTAGTTGACTTAACTAATTGCACTTCAGACATTTATTAGTGTGGAATAGTTTGTTCGAATGATTGGAAAAGCACACACAATTCTCCACCAGCCCGCTGTTCACCTGCGATTCCCAGGAAGAGAATCATTTTTGTTTAGAGTTCTTGCGTTTTCCAACCTCCGTCGCCACAGAGCCCACGGTGGCCCCCAGCATGGAGCCGAATGGCCCCCCCACGAAAAGGCCGACCAGCCCTCCCAGCAGAGCTTCTCCCCTCACCAGCCTCGGGATGCTCCTCAGGAACCCCGTCAGCGTTTCCCAGAGGAAGCGAATGAACGACACATCGCGGGAAGCCACGCTGGATGGAGAGATCTCATCCCCACTTTCGTCGTCTTTATCGCTGGATTTCACCCACTCCTCCTCTTCCTCCTCTCCATCCTCTGCCTTCACCTCAAGTCTATCTTTTTTGCTTCCTCTCATCCTGACTGTCTTGTCTTCCTCCTCCCCCTGCACTTTCATCTCCTGAGAGGGGGGCCAGCAGTAAAACATCCCCCCAGCCTTCCTTACCATGTCCTCTACCTTCCTGAGCAGCTCGCATACGCTTGCCTCCCCAGCCTCGTCCCCCCTCTCCAGCAGATGGCGCCGGCCGCCGCAGCGCTCAGTTACCACCAGCAGGTCTTCGCGGCGGGAGACAATATGCTCCTCCACTGCCTCCCGCGTGCCCAGCCTGTCACCGTGAGTGAAAAGCACCAACATGTGACTCTCCACCGCGCCGGTGCCGAAGGTGTGGGCGATGGCCTCCATCGCCTGAAGCTCTGTGTCCACTGGGCGGTCCACAGGCACACACATGAGGAAGGCGTGGGGCCCTGGAGACGACAGCTCCTTGCAGGTGGATATCTGATTCTGAACGTCATCTAGGGGGCGCTCTGAGAAGAACCAATCTGGCGTGTCAACCACAGAGACCTGGACATCGATAGAATGAAAATACTTTTATCCTAGAGGAAATTGTTTAAAGGGTGGGTAAAGTTTGTTTATGGTTAATGACAGCATGGTAGAATATCTATGTGAAAAGTTAATAAATAGTGACATTTACCTGTTTACCAGCCACTGTGGCCGCCTTCATCTCACATTCCAGTGTGACGGCCGTCTTACTGTTGTTTAGGGACAGGAATTCCTCCCGGCCGAGGATGATGTTTCCTGCTGAGCTCTTCCCGGAGCCGGACAGGCCCAGCAGCACTAATCTCAGTTCTGAGAACACAGAGGGGTGTTGGGGGGACAGAGGGCTGTCCTCCTCTGCTGAGGACACATGGTGGACAAATAGTGAAATAACTGCATTTTTAAAAATACAATTAAAGCATGATGAAAAACGTGGACGACGCATTGCGGACCTATATTTAATTTTAATCTTAATGTAAACATGTTTTGACGTTTTATCCTTTTTGATCAACGCTCTCTCACGTGAGCGCAGAGGATGCTGCCATCCAGTGGCGCAAAATGCAACTGCACAAAACATTCTGCAGAGTAAGTTCTTCCGCATTTCGGATGCAAACAAATGTACGCCGCATCGAACATGTATGATGAAACTACGACACCGTACAAGTACCTAACTTAAAACAAATTTCGGGGGAAAAAAAAAGACAAACCTAATGCAGATGTTTCAGAAAATAAGCAATGCGGTAATTATCCTGGGCGCGCTGTAACTAAAAGCTGCTAGTTGTTAGCGCGGAAGTGCCGAGACGTATCAGACCAGACGAATCTGCCAAAACCCAAAAATAAGAGCGAGAAAATAAAACCAAGTAGTATCTAGTGGTGGAGATAAGAAAAGCTTAACCTTGATCACTGGATTTCAACTGTAAAAAAACGACACATTTATATGTAAGAGTCTTTCAACTCTTGGTATATTTGTAGCCTTGGACGTACAGATAATACGATATAAATGTACCTGGTTGGAAGTTATTTGACGTCATGTTATTCCTTATTTAGATGGCTTTGCGACTTTTCAGCTTTTCTGTAGTACAGCTTCGCCCAGCTCGTCTCTCCAGACGAACGCACCCCAGACTGACGCTAGAGGGCGTGTCAGCGCTGGGTGTGCCCGGCGCCTGGCGCACTCTCCCCTTTTCGTTTTCTCACTGCGGGTCTTTTTCTCCCTGAATAAAATCGGACCTGTCCTATGGCCACAGAAACACGCGCACTTCGTTGTCGTTTTTATCCTCCCGATACGAGCGCGGTGTCTTTCTTTACAAACAGGAACTTAATGGAAGGAGGCGAGCTGCACACTGGAACAAAATATGTTCCTCATTCCACTGCCAGGCTCTTAGAACAGGGTGTATAAGGAACTCCTGTCATGCAAAATCCTGATTGTTGTCTTTACTGCACAGCCTGATTATGTAACTATTGTTATTATAGTGATGATATATTTAACCCAGAGCAATTTGTGCGTGCACGTCTTTCACATTTAAGGTGAGTCAACGCAAATGTATTTCGGTAAATTTTGCTTTCGTCCTTGTTTCTACGGCTGTAACTCTAATAACAGCCTTGGAAATTAATGTTTATTTCTGATGCAATTGTACAGCGATTAGACACGAGGGATTTGATTAGCTCGTGTTATTTGGGTCGGCGATGTATTCGGTGTACAGTGTGTATAGCTGTTATCAGAATACTCCTCTACCCTTCCACCATACAAAGACTCGCAGTTCAGGTAGATTGGTGACTGTTGATTTCTGTAAGTGCCAAGGCCTTATGATGCATACAGGGTGTCCTCTCCCTTATTCCCTGGATTTGTTCATATAGCTCGTGATCATTGCTGCGACTCTGTTAGTGAAGATGGATGGATGGGTGGATAGTTAAATGATATGGTAAATGCATAATCGATGGACACACGGCCAGATCTTCCCTTTCAGGGGTGCTAGGCAGGCCCGAAACCAGAAATAAATTTCAGGGGTGGTCCCACTCGATAGATTTCACAGGAGCCCCCTTCTGCCGTGCGGGCCCTAGACAGCTGCCTACTTTGCCTATGCCTGTGTGGACCAGGTGTTTTTTTTTGTCATCCCTAACTCAGTTTCTAACTAGTTTTTCCTAACTAAGTCATAAACAATTATCCAGCAATTGTACTATATAGATGACAGACTTGCTGCAGTAACATATTTCATTCTGTGTGGTAATCTTAAATACAGCAAACATGTTTAATAAATGTAAAACTGTGCCCTTGTGGTGGAGATTTACATGCCACACCCTGGATTTTGGTTAGTTGTAGTAAACATAACTGCAGGCTAAACAAACACTCAGGGAACCTTTTGGTCTGTTAAATCGCTCCAGCCGATTGTCACTTATCTTGTGCACGGTTACTTGTTTAAAAAAACATCAGTCAGATTCTAATGGTGGTTATACTGAATGAAGGCAAAATGGAGCCGTGTGGTCCTGCTGTGTAATTTTAACTCTGTTCCATGTACTTGTGGCCGTCTGATCTCTCCCAGTGACAGAACAGTGCTGTGAAAGATGAAGGCGCTGACTGGCCTCAGACTGGGTGAGACTCGCTGCTCTGTTGTGCCGTTTATCAGTGAATTGAGATGAAACTCATTGGATAAAATAACATAACAGAACTAGCATGTAATAAATAGGAGAATGATTTCTGACCCTGTGGCCCCCCAGTGCAGTATCTTCTCACCTGCAAGCCTGGGCTTGTGTGAAGGTGCACGTCCTGCACAGGTGTTCTCTCGCTCTTCCAGCTTCCTCGCACGCCTCAGTAACAGGCACAGAGGCTAACTGGGCCTCTGAATTGCTCTTAGTGATAAGTTTGTACCCAAACACAAACTCAGGCAGATATTAAAAATCTGTCCGACCATCTGCCAAGTGTTTATCTGGTATAGGGGTGTGGGGAGCCTAGACTCTATCCCAGGCAGCACAGGGCAGGGAACACTTTGGATAGCGTGACAGTCCATCACAGGGAAGTTATTTAAAGATTATTTTTTGAATCAGAAATAATTATGGGTGTCAAAGTAAGGTAGCAGAATGGTTGGCCGAATGACTTTTTGTTTTCTTCCTACTTGAGAGTTCTTAGTTCCTCTCCTCCACTGTATCTGGCTTTCTTTCATTATCTTCCCTTTTCCCTCTCTTTGTATTATTCTCTGTAAATTATGTAGTAATGTATCACAACACACCCATGTAAAGCACCTTGGGGCATCTCTGTTATGAAAGGCGCTGTGTAAAAATAAATCGAAAGAATGTTTTCTCTATTGAGACGCATCTGTTAAAGCATTTGAGGTGTAAATAATACTGCCAACCACAAGATGGCAGTGTTGCAAATTCCAACAGCAAGAATCAGCAAGAATATCTCCCCACTGTCCATTGGACTAAGTATTCCTAATATATCCCTGTTTTCTGTTGAGTTAAGTAGAAAAAATGTATGAATAATCTTCTTTTCTGAAGTATTTTTACAGTGTATGTGTGTGGTGTGTGTGTGGTGCGTGTGTAAACCCATACAAATTCAAGACAGGAAAAATAATTTCTGCAGTTAAGATGTGTCCAGATTCAACCCCCTACTCAGGTTCTGAGTAAACCTTAATGTTATGATCCTTCAAGTGTACATTGCTAATCTTTGATTCAAGGATGGACTTTGCTGAGTGCTGCCAGGCTACACTCATACCTCCTAGCTGATTTGAAACCAATGAGTCGACTTAATAAAAATATTAAAAATGCTGGTCTTAAAATGAAAAGAGTCAGTTAAACCTTTGGATGGTTAGTGCGCACAGAATTGAGGGTTTGCTCCAATACCTGCTAACATGTTTACACTGAGAGCATTCTGAGGTTAACACAATCCTCCAAGGGGCCTGTAGGTACTGCAGGAACTGTAATGTGCAACTACTGCCTGTTATTCCGTCCCCATATAAACGTTGTAAGAGTTATGTCCAAATACTTGGCACACAGTTGAGGCCATTTAGAGTGCTTGTTGGCCTATTGCAAGGCTACCTTTGCATTCCCGTTTGTAGCTTTCATGGACGGGATATTGAGTCACAGCTGGGGCCGGAAGGGTGTCCAGTACGGGGGAGTCGAGGTGATATCCCTGCCATTTCAGCTTTTGGCTTCATCCGAAATGGACCTCCAGCTGACCCAGAGCAATACAGAGCAGGAACTGCGAGGGAATCCAGATGTCCAAGCCCACGGTACTGTCACGGCAAAGAGTGGTCTGCTTCTGGCTGGGAAAGGTGGCAGAATCTGACCTTCAGGAATTCTGCTCTTATGAGTAACAGGCAGAGGGAATGTTCAATAATATTACATTTCTATAGCGCTTTTCAAGACACCGCACTTCACCCACCACCACCGTGTAGCCCCCCCACCTGGATGTCGCGATGGCAGCCATTCTGCACCAGTATACTCACCACACTGTAGCTAAGTGGTGAGTCCTCTCCTGCCCCTTCACCACATTAGGTATAGGGGATGATTAGGTGGGGGTGGCACAGTGGTGTAGTGGTTAGCACTGCTGCCACCCATGCTGGCAACCAGGGTTCAAACCTCTGCCATAGCTCATGTGTGTTCTGTGCTTGTGTTAATCACATACCCTGATTGGCTCTGTGCCCACCCAAGATGATGGGCTCTGGGGCCCACTCCCCCAATGATTGGCCACCCATCCACGATTGGCTCTGTGGGCCCCCCCCCCAAGATAATTGGCTGCCCCCCCCAATAAGACAAGTAGCTCCAGAAAATGGACAGAAGGGCAATTTTAGCCAGGACATCAGGGTACCATCCCTACTTTTTCAAAAGATACCCATCATTCCAAAAAGATGACAAAGACACAAGGCCTCAGCTTTACATCTCACCCAACACAGCACCCCCACCACAGGACAGGCTAACCTACTGGCCACACCAACACCTCTTCTAACAGCAACCCATTTCCTAATAGGTCTCCCATCCAAACACTGGCCAAGCCCCAACCTGCTTAGCTTTAGAGGATTACCTAGCATGAACTGCAGGTAGCACAACCACTGGCAGACTATGACTATGATCACTGAGAGTATAGAGTGTGTAGATCAGTGTTTCTCAAACAAATCCTTGGAGACCCTCAGACGGTCCAGGTTTTTGTACCCTCTCAACTTCCTGAGAGTTGGGAGGGTGCAAAAACCTAGTTTGAGAAACACTGGTGTAGATACAGCCCCAAAGCAGTATATGCTACACAAACAAACATCAGCGTCCATTACTTACCTTCAGCAGCTACATCCACCTCAGGAAAAGGTACATCAGCTGTCACCCTTGGTTACCAGAGCACTCTCATCACCACCTGGCCCCTAACAAAGCCCAGAAACACTGGGATCCACACTGTCCCCAGGACAAGCTAATCTGTTAGCCACACCAACAGCTCTTCCAGCAGCCACCCAGCTAGTCTCCCATCCAGGTACTGGCCAGGCACAAACCTGCTTAGCTTCAGAGAATTAGCTAGTCTGAACCACAGGTGGTATGTCAGCAGGGTCCAGGATAATGGCTACATCATCTAAGTATGTCTTCCTTCCCCCAGGTGCAGAAAAAAGCAAAGCTTAATCAGTTGATTTTAAAGGTGGACCAGAGATGCACTGGCTACATGTGCTTGGAAACGTTATGCCATGGATCTGATTTCAAACAGCTTCTGCTAACTTAGCTTCCAGAAACTAATACTTTTTGATACAACTTGATGGCTGCAGTTTCCACACGAAACATATGTTTTAAAACCAGACTCGTCTAATCAGACCGGCCGGCAAAAGGATTCCAAACCACATCATGTGTCGAAAGTGATAATCATGATATCCTGATCAACTGGCTGTAAGAAATATTACAATATATGATCTTAAGAATATAAACTCTGACAATTGATTAGAAACATATTTGAAAAGGTGCTATATTTTTTTTTGTTTTACAAAAATATTGACTAAGTAGGCAGCCAATTTAATTTATTTTATTTTTCCTTGAATCAGATTTAATAGAAATTTAAATTAGTCTCCATACTGCTAGATTGTGGATACAGACAGCAAGTTTATCTGGTAATTTCTGGTCAGTCTCTTTAATTCATTTTAATGTTTTCGCCTGTTCACTGCACTGATGATTGGGGCAATAAAATAAAAATTGAGGCTAGACAGCTCACTGATTTATTAAGAAGGACAAATTCAAGAAATCTGTCAAATCACACGGAAGTTTCATTTGTAAAAATTAAATACAATTCTTGCCTTTCCTGGAACAATGAAAATCAGCCATGCAAGAAAACATTTTTACTAACATTCCTGTGTAACACAACCTCTGCTCCTTAACACCATGTAAGGTTTACACACTGGATAAAATGCTTGTTTCTGGAAAAATTCTGATAAAAAATGATTCATGAATATATTCACAGCTCCATAATGTAAAATCTAAAAAAAATACTTAATAACTGGAACCATCAGCATGGAATGATAGACCATAGATCTGCATGCGGTGTTTTAGATGGTGCTCAGATGGAGGGCCGTGTACACCAGGTTCACAGTGGTGCACAGAAAGGCCAGCAGGTTGCAGAGTGAGGACAAGCCGTGGTAGCGAAAAAAGGCCGCTCTCAGAGCCTTGTACTTGGGATCCTTCTCCCGGAGCCTGGTGTACTCCTCCTTCTTGGTCTTCAGCCCCACCTCACCCCCTAAGCCATGCTCCCGCTCCACCTCCTGCATTTGCAACATTAATTCTGTGGTCGAGGGGCTAAACCATTGCGCGTTCAGGCCCACCAGTACCAGGGCACCAAAATATAGCCACATCTGCCAAAGGAGACAGCAAGACAGTGCGGGCGTAAGCTCCCATCACACATACAGAACAACAACATTGTCCTAATTTCACATTTTATATGCATGTAATTACATATCTGCTCCAGCTAGAATACCATATTAAATCAGACAGCCAGGTTGTTAATAAGAACTTAAATAGAAGTCTTGTTTACAAACCTACACTGTCAGAAAAAGGGTCCAGTCCTGGTACAGTTCTGTACACCAAGGTACAAACAACATTAATGTGCGCCCAATGGTACAAAAACGTTCCTCAGAGTCCATTTCTGTACCTTAAAAGGTACATTTACCTTCAGCTAAGGTACAATTGGCAGACCCTTGAGGGTACAGCCCCAGTGACAAATGATTGTACCCTCAAAGGTACAAACTGGTACTTTTTTCTGACAGTGTAGATGTAGATCATAAAGCTGATGTTCTCTCCACAAACGCTTAAGTACTAAACCAGAAGCAAATAGTAAATTCTGGTAGAAATCACTGGAAGAGTGTAATTACATTACAACTCTTTAGCACATTAGTCAAATTCTTTACGGGGCTTACATTTAGACCAAATAACTCAAGCATAAAAATCAAGCTTCTTTTGTGAGTAAAATTTGCTTTGAACGAAGCCCTTGCCTAATAAAATTAAACAAAATTAATTTAGATCTCCGGCAACCTGCAGGGCTTCGTGCCAGTCCAGCAGCTCCCTGGGGTGGTAGACAGCGAACACCGCAAGGCTGGTGAAGTTACCGGCCAGGACGCTGTAGAAATAAAAGGGGAAGAGAACGCCCTGCACCTGGCCAAAGGTGTGCCGAGGCAGGCGGGCCACCAGCACGAACCCTGCGGCGGAGAGAAGGAAATAAGGCAAGAATGAATGTGCCCCATAAAAATAAAGATCTGCTTAATACTGCACCCTAACCAGGACTGCCAGCTCTCCCGTATCTGGCGTGACACTCAGGCAAGAAATGTTATGGCTAATCTATATTACTCCATTATAAACCTAAAATTAGCTACATCAAAAGCGTTGGGGCAGTTCGCAAACCCTGTATACTATTTACAGGGTAAAAAAAAACTGGTACATGCATGTAAATGCGTGTGCACGTGTGTGCAGACTTGTCTGGAATTAAGTTTCACTCCAGCCAGCTGACCAAAGTTGGCAGGCCTGACCCTAAGGTGGAATCAGAGAGAAGCTCTGGTCAACGGAAGCCCCAAGCAGCTCCATCTGGCCCCGCACTCACCCGCTATGAAGGTGACCCACACCTGTGTGCCCCACACAAAGGACATCGCCAGCAGGTGCAGCGCCTTCACCAGATCCGTAGGCTGCCCCTCCGTAGCCATGCCGGCCCCCTGGAAACGATCGATAGCAAAATATCACTTCAGCACCAGACTGTCATGCAGCGAACAGACAGCTATCTGAGACGGTCACCTGTGCTGCCGAATATCCGACCCCAGATAAGGGCAGCTCACGTCGGCGCGGGGCCCGCTAAAGCCCCTTTCGCTTTTCTGGCGCCCAGCTGTTTAACTTGAGGATTAGTTAAAGCCACTTTATTATTAATATATAAGCTTATTATATGACAGTCTTGCACTGAAAATAGAAAGAGGCTTGACTGTTATGCAAAAGCGGCAAAACATTTGATAGCTAAAGTCACTGCACTCGTTCCCTTTTTGACATAATTAATGCATTAATGTTTCCCGGGAAATATCAGATAAATGAACGATTGCATACGAGCGACCAGACATTACTAGTTATTCCGTGATCAGTTCACTCACTTTTAGCTCCAGCCAGGCTGGCTAACTTGCTAGCCGGGCAGTTTGGTGTCTAGTTAGCTGTTAGCTGGACGTTAACCACGTAATCAGCCATGCCATTACACAACAGGACAGATAACGTTATTCGTGTCTTGGTCGTCGTGTGCGAATTACTAACTATTTCAGACTTAAGCAATCAGGACGCAAACAGTGTAAGAGCGAACCGACGGTGTAACTTACGCGATACAAAGTAACAAAGATCAAAGGCGATCCGCAGCCAAGCCGCCGCCTCCCAGGCCGATCAAGCCGCCTACGGCAAAGCGCCACACACACCCCTCATTTCCCACAAACTCAGTTTTCTGTCCATTTCATAATTTTTTTCATAGTAGCTGTCGGTTGTGGGGGCACCGCCTGTTTTTTCCTCCTGTCCCCGCCCAGATGTCGCACATGATGCAGGCCCCGAATAAGTGGTATTACATTAGGTTACCGTCATAATATACAAAGGATAACATAGGTAATCGATAATACGTATACCATGCGGCATATCACAAAAAACAGGTAAGGGAGAAGTTCCCCTTTTTAGCGATCCAGCACTCTGATAAGGTGTTCTGTCATTAGGAGCGAAAACCTTATTTTGTACTTTCCCCCCTCCCCACATAGACACGGCTACCCCGACCAGCCATTGCCATCCTTGGCAGTTCATTTCCTATTATAAATTGGATCACGTGGAAACTCTTTGCGGCTGCTTCTCCCGCAGGTTGAAATAGTTAGCGAACCTACAGCGCTGTATTCCTCCACTGCCTTGTATTAAAAGAGCACAGGGGCAGTCCCGCCTCACACCAGCGTTATTCAGCAAACATATCAGAGCACTTACTGGTTTCAAAGTGATGGAGTCCTTTAGGAGGGCTGTTGCCATCCATACAGGAGGCAGAAGGTAAGTAACTGCTGTTTTCTTTGGGGCAGAAGAAAATGTGTGTATGTACAGTGTATATATACCATATATGAGGTATATATGTTGCACTGAGCCATCGAATAGTGCATTTTGTCTGAGTAGTAGGCTAGCAGTGTAGATTACTTGGAGTGATCATATTACATCATTTTTACATGATACAGCTCATGCTACACAGTTGCTGTGGAGTTTTGCCACCTGAGTAAATTACTCAGAACCTGGAGCTGTCATTTAATGCGCTTTTCTATCTGTGTGCACTATCCGTACAGCCTCTTATGCTCCGCCCATCGCATGGTATAAGTGTCAACCCTTACGCTACATCAGTGGTGCCTGCAGAAAAAATTTCTAGGGGTGGCCAGTGGGGGCCACAGCAAATCTTAGGGTGGCATACCAAACAAAAATCCATAATCAAATTTAATACTAATATTAATTCTGATAAAAATTTACTTAGGGGTGGCAACTGTGGTGGCAAAGGATGATTTTTGGGTGGCCGTTGCCACCACATGGTGGCGCCCCTGCGCTACATGCCAAAACATTTTTTTTGACAGCTCCCTCGCTCCCTCCCTTGATGACTCAGTGTCTAAAGTTGAAAGTTTATGAAGCTGCCAAGGGAAGGAATGAGTGAGTGAGGAAGGTATCGGGACACACTTGCGTCCCCGATGACTTACCGTGCTCCGCTTGATTTCACTGAAGCAAGTTATCACTGAAGTAGAAGCTTTTATGCCACGACATGCATGGATGTCACCAAAGGTGAATTTCTCTTCCACAAAGCGTAATTGCTCTGTCATAGACTAAATCCTTACCACTTTAGGTTGTACCCAAAGGTATAGGAACTGGCGGGACATGTACCCCCCAATATTTAATTTGGGTTCATTCCTCCCCCCTAATAAATAGACCATTGTATTTATCAAGTTGTCCCCCCCAATATCAAAGTCTCTCCTGCAAATGTTCAGCGTTAAAATAAGGACTAACTCTTGTTTGTACTTTAATGCAGTTCCATGTCCCTCAGTGTGTTTTTGCATGAATAATTTAGTAATTTCTGCAATGTACATGATGGTTAGGTTTTGGTAAAGCACATACATATATGTATTCAACGGCAAGTTGAGAAATGAAGTAAACTGTAGGTCTCTGAGTCATTTTCAAAACATTTTCAGAGGTTAATGTAGAACGTAGACCCTTTTGTTAAGTAAATGGATTTAACCTTTAACTTAACTTTTATTTTCTGAGGCGCCTATAATGGATTCAGGTGTGTAGGTGGAACATATATTAAATATATTTATCCATCCATCTTCTGTAACCGCTTGTCCTATTCAGGGTCATGAGGGGGTTGGAGCCTACGGGTGCAAGGCAGGGAACGACCCCGGATGGGGCACCAACCCATCACAGGGCACACTCACACACCTAAGGGCACTCCAATTAACCTTTGCATGTTTTTGGACTGGGGGGGGGGGAACTGGAGTAGCTAGAGGAAAGCCCCGACGACACAGGGAGAACATGCTAATCCACACATGGAGAATGGAACCCTGGTACCCAGAGGTGTGAGGCCACAGTGTTAGTTACCATGCCACCGTGCAGCTCCGTTTAAAACATGTATCATTTAATTAAGTTGGTTGTTCATCCAACACCTAACCTCTCTAGCTGATGCACAATAAGTATTTATGTGCCCGTTAGGGAGCAGGGCGCTACACTTAGTGATACATGCTGATTGGACAATAATCTCTGAGTATTTTAATATTTACTTTATTGGTCTGTCATTAAAGATTTATTGCCAGAGGTGATTGTAAATGCATAAACAGTTCATTTTGATTAAACAGTTCACAGGTATCAGGGATCACGATTACTGGACATTTATATAGATTATTGGATATTGTACAGAATAAATTTGATTTTATAGAATAATGTCATAGTGTCATAAAAACAGAAGCTGTCTAACCCTCCTTCTCTTCAGATGAATCCAGATCTAAACAGGGGTACAAAGTTTGCCTGACCTTTTTGGAACCATGTGAAGTCGTGTGAATATCCGTGTAATATTTACTTGTTATGAGGTACGAAACATTTATATATATCAGCACTCCGTGCAAACCCTGAGGCCCGAGTACCAAGCCAGCCTCACCACCGCTGCCCCCCCTCCCGGGAAGTGGCACCCCCTCAGCAGGGTTGGGGCCATTCTGGAACGCACTCATCAATTCCATTCCGAATCAGGAATTGGAGTTGGGTTTGGAAAACTATGGGGAACAGAATTGGAACTGAATTCGAATTTCAGGGAGACATAAATTCCAGCTCCAGTTCCATTTCCCGATTTGGATCGGAATTGGTGAATGCACTTCGGAATGGCCCCAACCCTATCCCCCAGAAGGTGCCCCTGTCCCCTAATAGGCTGGTCAGCACTGTTTGTTTGCTCATTTAGGTCTGAGAAAGAAAAAAAATAAAAAAAACACACACACATACCTTATCTCCAGACCATTAAGTGGATGTTTATATTAAACTGTGTAGCGCTGAGTAATTCCAGTTAAACCAAACAAAAGGAAATTAATTTATTAGCTCTTTTGAGGGCTATGTGCATCATAACATCGTTATATAATTAGCTGCGGGATGTGACTCGGTATAAAAGTATGTGGAGATGTATAGTCTCTGATCAATGCTATTTTAAGACTAAAAGGGGTTTGGGTAGGCAAATGTTTCTCTTTGGGGGCAATACAGATAAGTTGGTATATTCCAGTACTTGTTGCCAGTCATAGAATTTTTTTGGCTTATTTTATATTTTGGTTACCAGCCTAAATAAAGGCTTCTTATCTTTTGATTTTGTTCTTATTCACTAGCAGAGTAACACCTAGGACTTGTATTCCTGTACAGTACTCGTCCCACTAAATGTGTTAGCCTGGTAAACTTTCCTCGCAGACTGGGTTATTCTCCAGAGCACCATTTGTGATCTAAAAATAGAAATGTTTAAATATTTTCATTATTAAGGCATCATGCAAAGTAAAAGCTGGAAGGAGACGGCAGTGGCTTCTGGTTCCTTGTTTTTATTGGTATTGCACAGTTTTATTCCAAAATACAAATATAATGGAAATACTTTGTCTTGTTGTAGCCAAGCAAAGTTGGCTTTATCCATCATTGGAAATTAAATGGCCATGATTGTCACAAAAAATAAACCCAGCAAATGTAACTGAAGCATTCACACCTTTGCTCCAATGTCAAGCAACGTTTCACTAGCAGAGATAAAGCATTTAAGTCAGCTGAAAGGGGCTTGAGCTCGCAAGGCCCACACATGCCTGTTCGGCCATAGAAGCATCAGGAAACTGGACATTTAGCGTCCAGCCTGGACGACTCAGATTAAGGGCATATTCTACAGGGTTTTCAAGAAGAATTTCCCCCCCCTCATTTTGGCAAGATAGTGGCAATATTCTTCCATAAACAAAATGAGTCTGTTTAGCATCGAAGTCAGTGTAAAACATCCTACATTGTTAATTCCTTTAGTGCAGTCATTTCCTCAGTAGCAATAATCGTCAATGAAAAGGTATCAGATGCACCTTGACTTGTAACATACCGTCCCTTTGATGTTCTGTAAACCTGACCTGGATGTTCATCAATCTCCCTTTACCCACACTTCCGGTCCGAAATGTTCACAATTCTCCATCTTAAGTAATTCCACCCCCCGCAGGGACAATTAAAGTATACCTCCTTACCCGTCTAACCATTTGCATATATTCCCTTGGAAATATAAGATTTCTGTAGTTATACAAAAGTCTAAAAAATAAAATAAAATTACAGTGAAGTATTAAAAAGTGAATCTCTATCTAGGCTAGAAAATTTTGGTGTATAGATCTTTTTTTAAATATAGGATCTGATTTTGGAAGAAAAATTGTTTCTGATTTACAATTATAAAACATCTTTTTGGCACAGATCCAGATATCGGATATTTTTAAAAATAAACACTAGATGGCACACTAACATCGATACATATAAAAGTTATGATGTGGGCTACAAGAACAGCCCAAAACATTTCTTCATAAATACTTTATAAGATCCAATTTAAATATCTTCTGTCCTGCGAGGCAGAGTAGAAGACTAAGGTCTCCTAGCCAGAAAGCTCAAGGGTCACAGGTGAAATACAGCGCAGTGGTGAAGAGCTTCCTGCAGATTAACACTCAAGCTAATTAATGCATGTCATTCAGGGGGTCAAAGGTCAACAAAGTGGGGAATGGGGACAATCATTGTCATGCACACAAGGGGTTTTCCTCCTGTTAAAATATGAGGTTTTGTACCATTAGACTGGGGTGGATCTGCTCCCTCACATACAAAACCTGCATAGATACTTTAGACACTCCACAAGCAGCACCTAGCACCTGGTCTCGTTTGTAATAGGAATAATTATATTAAAAGTGTTTGATAAATTAAGGAAAAAAAAAAGACCCAAAAAATAGTTGGAACCAACCAACAGATGAGGTGTAGATGAGGAACTAAGGGGGGGAAATCAATTTCTTACCCCAACTATTACAGAAGTGAATGGACTCAGAGAGACAGTAGAGCCGGCTCTGCATGCCGACGGTCCACCTTAGTCAGAGTAATTCTGGTAGTTGTCATAGGCAACTCCCCCACCGTTGTTGAACAGGGCCTCGGGGTTGATGCAGTACTTGCTGTCGTAGACCTGGCGGGGCAGCCCGTACACAGTCATGCCCATCTGAGAAGCCACCTTGTTGGTGCCCATCTGCAAGGAAACGGTAGCCGTGTCGCACGGTTCCAGGTCCAGCTTCTTATCGAAGATCTGCCGCTTGGTGCCAGGAGCGGTCATGCCGGACTTTTGGGGCGAAAGCATACGACAGGAAACCTTTATTAAACATGATCTGGGAAAAGCAGAAATCGAGCTAAAAAATAATGTGTCTCGACCGTCTCGTTTTTATTTGACAGAGACTGAATGCGACCCTGCTCAGGTGGAGGCTCACCATGAAACGTGGAGATACAGCACACTGTAGCAGCAACAACAGGGATCGAAATGTATCGTGGGGGTCACCCTATCCCCCATCCCCTTGCAAAACTCATTCTGCCCTTCTCAGAAATTTAGTCCAGGGTCTTTATTCTTTTTGTGTTTTGTCAGCTTTTCAAGGGTGCAGGTGTTCGAACAGTTGGGGATGGAGAAGTGTTTAATTTTTGCCAGCTGGGGGGGGGGAGGGGTCCCCCTCTGGAAATTTTGCAAGATTGTTGGTTATTGCAAATGACCTTGTCCCCTGCGTGTGCCTGGGCAACAATGTGAAGACTGAACCAAAGCATTCCTGCATTCAGAATGGGCTCCAGCAGCCTTGAGGGCAGTGAACAACCATAACATATTAATATAATAGTACGGGATTATTTTTAAAAATTACAGTAGAAAGCTGAGAAGGAACAAGAAAAGGCAGCACAGTCTCCTCACACCTGGTTGGCTCCCTTGTTGGTGCCCATCTGCAAGCTGATGGTTGACTGGTCCAGTGGGTTCTCCATGCCAGTCTTGGGGTCGTAGAGATGGCGCCGCGTGCCGTACGAGGTCATGCCTTTCTGGCTGGCAAACTTGTTGGTGCCCATCTGAGGAGCGAGGGACAGTGGTTTGAGATGTTCGTTACGTGTCTTAGAAATGTCAAGACAGTCAAAATGTTCTTCGAGGAATGCAGACACAGCAAAACGGCCAAAGACGGGCTGAGTGATCTAATTAACGCATTCAAATCAGAACCTCCTGTGTACATTGGGTCCATTCTATGCGAGTATAAAATAATGCTGTATATTTAAGCCTCGTTTTCCAGTCAGAATAGCACAAATCACATGGTTATGCTGCCATTTCTGTGTATTATTCCACGAGAAAAAAATTACAGAAAAATGCAAATATGGGTAAGATTCCAGAATGCAACTCCAGTGTAGGGTGAGAATCCATTCTATTAAATTTAAATTTAAACATTTTAAAGCTTAAAATATTTTATAATGGCTTAGCCTGGCATTGATGAATAAGGTCAGAGTGGATTTGGTGGGCGTGTCCTTCACTGGGCGCTTCTCGAAGACCCCTGACCTGAAGGCCAATGATGTTACGACCCTCTTTCAGCTTCTCGGGGTTGAAGCGGCGTTGCTGTTTCTCTGCATACTTTACTCCTACGTCGTACTTGCACTGAAAACCTTTGGATTTAGCCTGTGTGTGTGGGGGGGGGGTCAGAGATGGAAAGAGAAAATTATGCACAGTTTTAGGACTTAGGATGGGCCATAAAACGGAAATGGCTGAGGAGCGCCGCTACACACAAGCATCAAGAAGCAGCAGAGCGTGCGGGAATCTGCATTATCACGCACACACAGACACACACGATTCGCAGCTGCTCACCATTCCGGCCAGTGTAATGAGTGTGCTCTGAACTTGCGTGTGATTGACATTCTCAAACAAGTCGTTGGCTTCAAAGATGTCATGCGGCTTTAGCCCATAATCCGTGATGGCCTTCACAAAGTTGCCGATGTTTTCCAGCTAAACGGCGTACGTAGGAAACACACAATGAGGTACGGGTCAATTTCAGTCAGGTGCTTCTGAAGAGACTCATTTCACTAAAACCACTAAACACTTGAAAGTGCTTAACTTGTTTGCATTGTGCTGACCTGGAGACTGTCCAGACACTGTGCTAAGGGTACAATACAGCAGGATTTCTCAACCCAGTCCTCAGGGACACCCAGAAAGTCCACATCTTTGCTCCCTCCCAGCTTCCAACACACGTGCACCAGGTTTTCGGAGTTCTTGATTGGCAGGGAGAGACTGAAAACGTGGACTGTCTAGGGGTCCCCGAGGACTGGCATTAGAGACGCTCCATTAGAGGTTTCTCACTACCTGGGCTGTGGCCTGAATCTAGCCTGGAACCCTTGAATTTTGAGTGGAGCTAATATTCACTAATAACAAACCGAATAAGTAAAATACTCTTAAAATGATCGATCAGAACAAGCATTGGGTTTAAAGGGGTTACCTTAAATTTAAAACGAACAGCGTACAAGTTTGTCTGCAGAGCTGACCGTAGGGCACTGCGCCATGCCTACCTGATGCCAGTTCTGTGGGGAGT
This sequence comes from Mormyrus iriodes, assembly GCA_011763525.2. NCBI lineage: Eukaryota > Metazoa > Chordata > Actinopteri > Osteoglossiformes > Mormyridae > Mormyrus > Mormyrus iriodes. The sequence goes on along the minus strand of JAAGVU020000044.1, from coordinate 2,463,542 downwards.
TGTTGATCTTTTTCACAGATCCCGGCTGAAGCTTGTTGATCAACCTAAACGACACAGACATCAAGCAGGGTGTTTCGGGTAAGGACAGTGAGAACGGGCACTCTCCAATTTGTGTGTTGGCCCTGAACTTTAGGCTCTCCTCCTGCCTGTATGAGCACCTCCCTTTTGGATCCCATACTCACTCGCAGAGGATGACACCGTCTTTGAGCCCCTCCATGAAATTCTCGGGCACTTTCCGACCAGTAACTTCATGGATCCACAACCTTAGTTCCTCCTCCTTCTGGGGGTCATATTTATGGGCCAGCTGAGAGTGTGGGGGGGGGGCAGGGTGTCAAAGGTCAAATCAGATTTGCAAATACCATTACTAAACATTTTCCTACTTTTAGTATGAGCTGTTGTGCTTTTGGCTGCCATTTTTATTTCATATTTTGATTACTGCTGTACTGCTGGCCTGTGCATTCGTGAGTAACAAGCTTAGATACCAGGTGTAGTTTTTTTATACTGATTTTTTTAAATGGGTATAGAAATAATTGTGCGATTGTTACATAATAGCAATCATTACAGAGCCGAAAAAAAACAAAGGATTTATTTGCCCCCCCCACAAAACGGGACCAACAAAACCACAAGATGAAAGGATTTTGCAAACAATAAAACCTGGACAGCAAATAAATCATTCAGTCAAGGTTTATATAAATTCCATTGATTTTCACTCTTGACAACGCAGCTATCTTGGCAACTCCCACCAACCCCCCCCCCAATTTGGGTATTGTCGGGTCAAATTTAAGTATGCCGTTAAATACAGTGGGAAAGAAAACAAAATCAGGAAGAAAACAAACACACTGCAGTGCATTCCTGCACAACGTCGCTTCCTTCATGGACACGCCAGCAGGCCCCATTCCTCATCGTCAGATGGGAGCTGCTCCTCTGATCCTCTGCTCCCCTACTCCCCCTCGCATGCTCTCCTTTTCAGAATTTCTCTGCTGGCTACAAAAGGGAAGGAGACGCGGAGCCAACACAAATAGGTATTCCAAAATGCCGGGCGTCTGCCATTCCAAACTTGGGAGAAACAGCGACCCCCTCCTCCCCATCTGTCCTACTCCACCTCCTCTCCTGAGACCTGTCCCTTATCCACACACCCCCCCATCCGCCTTGCTCTTCCTCTCCCTGGGATCACTTCTGCTAAATATCTAAGGCTGTCAAACGCTACCATCTCCATCCATCCACACATTTTTAAAATGCCTAATGTTTGTGCCTCCATGACACATATGCCAGTCCTACCCCCATTAACAAGGGATAATACTGGTATCTAAACTAAAAAAAGTCACTTCAAAAAGGGATAACTTGAATAGGTGTGTGTGGGGGCGCTTTATAATCTGTAGGATTATAGCGTAAGGAAAGAGTGGAGGGCCTGGTTTATGCGATTAGTCTGAGGTTACAGATTATTCAAGAACCAGATTCAAGCAAAAAATGATTCAAAACTTTGTGAGCACATTAAAGCGTTCAATTCTGCAGGTTTCTTGCAGCATAGTATCACACCACACATGGCACCCCTACTGCCTTCCTTACTGACTCCATAAAATGTTATTTCCATTCTAAAATATTTATCAAAACGTTTCCTCCTAAAGCGTCGGGACACGGGTAATAATTCCTTAAAAGGAGTTTGGAGACGTTCCCTAACCTGTCCTCGTGGTTATCAGATTTGGCGGCATTTCATTTGCTGCTCGGCAAGAGAGAAGCGTGACAGGTCCCCTGCAAGACTTCGCAGCGTACAAAACCGTATGGAGAGCGCAGTGACTGTCAGTAACTCAAAGTCAGGCATGAAGGCATGAAAGGAATTAAAAACGCAGTTCCTCCATATGTTTTTAATAACACTGAGTTCCATGAATACAAACTGCAAAAAAAAGAGACACAAACACCAAAGAGAGCCTGAAACGATGCAGTCTGGACGTCAATAATATCCCCCAGTGATGGACAAGAAACAGAAATTCTGGAACTTTCCTTGCCTCTGCAGTAGCTCTGAGTGCAGATGGAGCAATCCAGCTTGGTTAAAGAGTATCCTCACATGTGATGACTGACCTCGAGTTCAATAACGGCCCCCTACCTTTCCCTCTTAAATGACACACAGGGAACACGTCATCATACAGTGCCTCTTAGTGTCCCACGCTTCTCAATTCCCTCTCCAGTTAGAGAAAAAGAATGATGGTTTTACATGATTTGTGTTAGAAACACTTCTCTGCTCTCCATTTAAAATGTCCATATACGTCGTACCCTTACGTAGCACTTTCACTGAACGAAGTTCACGTTCTTTCTGTGACCCGTGTTCAGATTCTTAAACCACCGAGCTAGTAACTGCAAGCAATCAAATAGAATTAGGCAGGACAGCAACGTACTAAATGACATTTGGATGTACGAGTGCATTCCGTAAGCCAGCCTGTCTGTGAACTTGAGCACTGAACCGCGAGTAATTTGTACAAAACTATGTAACACTCTTTTTCAAACAGGAAAAAATGTGCTCAGGTATTTCAAGGTCAATCCTATGTTTATATGCAGTGTTAAGCTTTAACATCATTTCTGATTATATTGACAAAACACAAATTAGGATTTGCAACGATGCATTTACATTAAATTCAACTGTTTGGACTTCCTACACAAGATAAAAGGGAGAGGAGACGACAGAACCTCATTTTAAGGCAAAGCTCATCAGCTGGATAGCATCACAGCTTTCCTATACTGTAAAGCAGCATTACATCAGCAACGTAGGACGCAAGGCAAAAGTAACGCTGACTAATTGTGAGATCTTTTTGGACGTTTATCCCTGTGGCCGTTTTAGAAGCTTTTATGCAGAACTGTCACTAGGATAGGCGCGCCTGTCGAGACAACAAGACCTCGCTTTTATAAACCGCATGCTACTTATTAAATACTTTAAGTACGCTGACTGGCAATTTGCGGTTAAACACAGTAGTATCCTGTACTCAAATCTGATGGCGTCTGTGTGTATCCAAGAAAACAATGTCCCAAACAATATTCCTCATAAGACGCAATGCCTGTAAATAATGATCAGTGAAGATGTCTTAAATCCCTTTACCTGCATTTTCATTTGGGGAGTTTATTAAAAACCACTGGGAAAGCAACAGATGCACAAAATTTTCAGTGTAAAAAGAGTTTCATGCTCATACCTTACTCTTCACCTCGGCTGACAGTCCGAAAGCGGGTCCACTCCTGAAATAGGCTGTCATTGTGATTTTCGGTAATTCACAGCAGATCTCACGTATGTAACCCAATGCGGAGAGGTTTCGTGAGTAGAAAGGTGAACTCGGTCTATGTGGCTCCTACGGAGGGCAGCGAGTAATTAAACCGCACTATAAATGTATTTAATAAATGTTTTGCTGTCTGTTTTTACTCCCTTTGATCGGATTTGAGGACTTCGGGAGGCTTTTCTCAATCTTTTTTAAACTCTTCCCATCTGCGCAGGTCCAAAGTCGGCCGTGATTGGCCAGGGACGCCATCCAATCACGACGTTGCCTCTTCCTCTAAGTGATATCACCGGCAAGGCATTAGGCTATGACCGTGTCAGTTTTTCCACCTTGAATTGAATTATAGGATGCTTTAAATTTCTGTCACGTTTTTATTTCATTCTTACATACAGTAAGACCAAGGCAATAAATATTACGCGCAGTTTGTTATTGCATGTAATGTGCATTATATACTGCAATATTATTACAAACATTTATTTTTACTACGTGAAATAAAAGCCACCAAATATGAATAAATGAAAGCCATTTGTGTATGATAGGTCACTTGAGAAACTGTATCTTTTGTGTGGGATTTTTTTGCCCAAATGACACCGACATTTGACAGGCTGACCCTTACCCCTATACTAAAGGGAGACTCTAATAATGCACTGTGCTGTTAATTAATTTCATTAGATACTTCATTGATCCCCATGGGGAAATTCTCTTTATACCTCCCCCAACTTGCCCTCTGTAGGTGAGAGCATGCTGGCAGCAGAGGGCAGTGCCCAGGGAGCTGGGGGTTAAGGGCCTTGCTCAAGGACCCACAGGTGTGCCGAGGCCGGGCTCAAACCAGCGACCTTCCGATGACAGATACAGACGCTTAACCCACTGAGCCACACGCTGTTCAGTAGCATGTAGAGAACATAAATATTAATTTACATATTAAATATGTAATGATAACCTATAAAACCCACTAATTTTTTTATACCTACTTGTCCTACGCAGGATCAGAGGGGCCCGGAACCGATTTCAGAAGCAGGGAACAACCCAGGGCATCAACCCATCGCAGGGCACACTCACACACCAATGGGCAGTTACTCCAATTAACCTCAGCATGATTTTTTAGATTGCGGAGGGACACTGAGGAACCTGGAGGAAGCCCCACAAGGACACGGGGAGAACATGCAAGTGCCACACATGTAGAGACTTGAACACGGGTCCCCGTGAAGTGAGGCAATGATGCCGAACACTGCGCCACCATGCCACCTCACCATTAAAACATTTAAATTTAATACAATAATTTATTCATAGCAATGTTATTAGTGTACTTAGAATGTTAGATGAATTAGAATGTTAATCTTTAAAAATTAATCGCATTATGGCCAAATTTCTGTCCAAAGCTATGAATTACAAGGTATGTCTTATTGCTGCTGGCTGTGTTGTTGAGAAAAACAAAATGTAATTCTTGGAACCTCAATCCATCTGAAATGGTATCGTGGCAACATCACTTTCCAGTCCACTAGCATCGTTGTGGTATTTCTGTGAGCTCCAGACTGGGGGCCTGATGTCATTGGTGTGGGTGGGGCTCTTATGACAATGAGGCCACTTTCTAATTCCACCCCCATGCGCTGCCGTGTCGCCAGGGTCGTGGAATGCAGGACTTTGGGACAGTGGCCTTCATGGGTCCATGGAGCGGATGATTCATGCTCTGGGGGACTCGCTGGACCACATATGGCAGCGGCAGATCATCAGATCAGGGGTCTTTTGTCTACGCGGCAGTCTTTAATCCTGTTTCATGAGAGAGCTCCTTGTTGCCATCTTCGCTGATAACCTTTGTCGATTTTACAAGTGCGCTTAATGTTATGATTACATTCTTTGCCTGCCTATCAGGTGCCTTTATCCAAAGCCACCTGCACACTTCCCGCTTCCACACTCGCCATTCTGCCCAGGAGTCATTCCTGCCGAGTGCAGTGCTCAGCAGCTGAAGATCACTTTCCTGCAGAACTGGCATCCCAGCTCACAGCTTAGCGAGCAGGCCCAGACTCTTAAAAGAAAGTTTCTAAAGGGCTGAGTGCGAATGACTGAATGCACACACACTGTGAGATTCACTAGCGGTTTATTAGATCCATTCCGGGCACAATTGTTCCTCTGTAAACATTACTGTGAATTACCCCACTGTATATTCTTCACTGTCGTGTCTTGTGCATTTTCACAGAGGTAAATTTAGAATCGGTTTGTGTTTTATCGTTCACCAGCTGTATCCCTGACAGATGGATCAAAATGAAGGACATTAATAAATGTATCTGGAATCAAATATGAAAATGGTGCTTCAGAGATGGGGGTCTGTAGTGGTTAGATAAATTGCTTTTAATTGAAGAAACGGAAAGGTGCTTTCTGACGGTAGATGTCATGCACACTGAGGGTCACAGCAGCCCGTGCAACAGGGTAAGGGATGAAGAAGGAGCTTGGATTAGAGGAATTACATAAAGCAATGAATGCAGTGATGGGACCTGGCTGGGACAACATTAGGTAACGATTTCGCTCGTGGCGATTCAGTAGCTAGCAAACGAGAGGTAGTCTGTCTGAGAAAAAAAAAATTGTAGAATGGGGGAGCAGTCGAGTAAAGGTCTTATAAACATCTGAAGGGAGAGAATAGAGGAGGAATGTGAGGGCTTTATTTGGGCATGGTGGAGGCGCAAGAAAAAGCGTAGCTGGCTAGAATGGAAACCCTGGCTGTAGGCTGTTGTTAAAGTGGCACCGACTCCAATGGAGCCGAGTGGGAGGAAGTTGGAGTGAGTGCCACCTACAGGCCGCCGGTGGGCCTGCAACTTACATCATTACATATGCAGACGACGTAAGTTGTATGCCAGTTTATGTCAACTTACAGTGGTATGATGGGGAAATTCGGGGAATAAAACTATCTGAAATATCTCACGCTGACACTTCTTGAAATCTGCGGCATAATGGTATCATTTGTGACACAGCAATGCCTGGTAAAATATCACTTGTTCACTTTAAAAGGATTTCTGAATTCTCTTCTCAGAGTCATTCTGCAAAGATGGCATGGGTATAGAGGGCGCCGGGCAGCAGGAGCAGGAGCTGCGTTTGAGGGTTAAGCTGAAAGGGGAGTGGCCGAGAGCAGGAGAATAAGGAAGGAATAGAGGAGCATGAGAGAGGAACCCCCCCCCCCGAGCCTTCACTCAGCTGCCTTGCTATTTATGGAAGGTTTTCCTAACCTACGCGCCTCAGATCTGGTCTTTGCCGAAGGATTCAGAGTATGGGGCATCGCTGTGATTCAACACTGTATATTTTAATAATACAAGAAGTAGGTCATATAATATATACATGATTTTGTTATACGCTATTACAAATAAAATGATTCTTAAAATCTATATTGATAATCTGTTCTTGTACAACTCTGAAGTTATTTAAAAGTCTTTTTTAATGTCCAGAAATGTTTTCAACAACCGCCCTGCAGTGCCCATACAACATCTTTCCTCTAGTTCAAATTAATACCTCACATGTCCAAAGATCATTTAAACGGCCAGCGCGGATGGAGGGAAAAGCCGTGAGCTTATTAGACGGATAAAGATGATCCGCACTGGAGTTCCAAGGCCCCGGCAACAGAAGCAGTCTGCAGTCCTTTCAAGTAACAAGCAGATAGGGTTAGTCAGATCGTATTGGTGGCCCCCCCTGCGTTTAATGGCCATATAAAGTTAAAAGTGTAAGAGCACCTTATATTACGTACTGTAAACTACTGTAGCGTGCTTGCAGCGTGCATAATTCTGCAAAGCTAGCATTCGGGGGCCAGTCAGGGCTGACTGCCTGTGGGAGTTTACGGCACGGGGGGCGGGTGGGGGGGGGAATTTCGCCTGGACTTAACTTACGTGACCATGTTTAGTCAAAATCACTTTTGGGCACGGTCGCTGAGCCAGACGCTTGTTCGAGAGGCACGGGAGAAAGCGCTGGAATCAATCAGTGGGAGAACAGGAGCTGGCAGCCATTTCAAACCCCCCCCCCCCCAGCAGGAGCTGTAGCTGTCACTGGTGTCTCCTTAAGTATGAAGCATAAAACTCCACAATACAAAAAACAGCTAAGTGCATTTTGTGACCCTTCATGTACAAGGGGGCTATTCCCCAGTTTTTCACTTTTTGAACGGCCATGCTTTAGTACATTAACACAGAAGGGTCGGTAACAGCGCTGATGTACGGTACACATCACACTCGAGGTTACAAGTGCCGCTCTCTTCCTCACACCTCTAACTAAAATCTTGCAGGGTTGTGCGCCTCAGATTATATACACACCCACCGTTTCTGCAAAGTGCCCATATCAACGCACTGCACCATCCTTAAGGCGGCCAGCACATGTAAGCAAAAAAATTCCCAAAACTTAACAGAAAAGCCTTCATTAAAAAACAATAAATTTAAATTTGTCTTCACAGTTAAGTCTTAAATAATCACTACTATTTTTGCTTTTATCTGTGTGATACCTTCTGTTCTGCCCAAATCGCAACTATTGTCATGACAGACTCACCAGTAAAGTAAAACATACCTTATAAGGACCAAACACAAACACACATTTGATTTTTCACGTAATTTTCATTTACTTTATCATTATGGGATTCTGCTCGTCTAATATGCCACACAGGGTGATTCGGCATCCAGATATCGACCTCGACAAGGCGATTAAGAGCACAGATACAGTAAAAAGCAGCACATTCTGTACCCTCTTAAAATGACAGATGCAGAACCACAGCACCGCAACCCAACTGCTGCCCCAGACAGTCCCAGATTGGTCTGGATCTTAGACCAACAAGGTACCACTGTTACTATTATCGGTACTGCTTTGCATTAACTGCACCTTCATAACGCATTCATAGAACATTCATAAGCAGCATGTAGATACACCTTAACAGCTTTAATATACGTTAATAAATATATATTAACAGCAAACATCATATGATTAAATGATTATAATTTTTGTTATCATCAATCTGTTGGTTATTAATGAATATTAAAGCTGTTAAGGTATGTTAGGATTTTAAAGTATAGTTACATGCTGCTTATGAATGTTCTATGGATGCATTATGAATGCGTTATGAAGGTGATGTATAGCCAGACCAGGTTGGCTCTGTCTGCATGTGTTTACAGTTGGAGAAATGCAGTTGCAAATGGCAAGAGCAGAGAGGAAGACGCGAACTGGGGTCAGGAACGGCTGTGAGACACGGTGCGTCACACCCCTGAACAGGCGCACCTGTCACTGCGTTTTTATGCACAGCGTACAAGTAAAACCTCATGCCTCTTAGCCACACACACCGTAATAAGTCATCTGTCATGATTTGTACTGGGCAAAGACACGCGACCTTTGCGTAATGAAAAAGACCCAAGATGTTTATACATTTAGTGCATCTGTGGTGACGTTACAAAACAGACATCTAGGGCTGATAGTGAACTCAAGTTCAGCGTTTTTTCACAAATAATACCAAAGAAGTTTGGACTATAATTAGCTGAGCTGATTCTTTTGTTAAAAATACCATAATGAAAGAAGATTATTGCATAAGAGCTCGAGTCCTCTTAGAGCCACAACACTCATTTGCTATTTTCCACATGTAATGAATGATAAATTAAAAGTAATGGATCAACACATAGGCCTGAGTAAATGATGTGGAATCAGCTATCCGTGTACGTCTCTGGCACTTTCTGTTCTGCCTTTCCTAAAGCTTGGGAGGAACCATCGGCTTCAAGCAGTAAGAACCTGGAAAGTCCCCATCTACAGCTGCGAAGACAATACAGAGAACAGCAGCCAAGACCTCTGATCTGAAACAGGGTCAGCACCAGAAGAAATCTGATGGCAGGGCCAAAGATATTCATAGGGGGACATGAGTGGGGAGGTAACAGTACTTGGGCACCTAAAAATTGCACTGGGGGTGGGGAGGACAGACAAACCCTTTTCTCTGTGGCCCCAAGAAGAGAGGAAGCTGCTGTACCAAAAGAACCCTACAGGTCAAATTAAAAATTAAAGTACAGTCAGGACTGTCACCAATTTACAGAGATGATGGTTTAAAACAGACAAATATTACATGGCTGTGGGCATGGCGCCCATTACAAAACCACAGCCAGGCTCTCTGCAGCTGATTCTGTCCACATGTCAATGAATTTACAGACCAAGAGCACCTGGGAAAGTTCAAAAGCACCACCACGTCCACGCGACTGCACGTAGTTACTCAAACTGGTCTGAGGCTGTGCCTCGCAGAGATTTTTCAGGTTTTCTGAGATCTAAAAAGAAAAGTCTGACAGCATAAGAACACAGCTGCAAAGAAAGTGTTAAGTGCTTTAAAGAAATCCCAACCTTCCTGATGGAATGGGAATTAGTGGACCGTAAGAGCAAAACCAGTCTATCAGCCAATACTGTGCTGTGAGGTCTGAGTAAGACTTCTAGAACATGACAGAATTTGTCAAGAAACTTTTTTTGCCGACAAACGCTGGGTGTTCACGGTTCTGAGGTAAGGGATCGTGGGCCATGGAGGGATTCCAAGACATCATAGGAAACACTTGAGGCAGCCAGGTGACGTTCTCGAGATCCTTGCGAGGTCTGGCCCGAGTCCAAGGCTCCCAACACATGTGTGTTGTCCTCAGCGCTCCGGGAAGACTGCTCCATCAGATGGCCTCTCCCAGGCAGCCGGGGGGGTCTCCTCCTGCTGACGGGTGACATGGGGCCGCTGGGGAAGTAAGCTCTGTTTCACCTGCTAGATCATGCTGGCACTACGTCTGTGGAGTTCTGCTGGTTTCTTTATCGGGGGAAACCACAAAATGTTCGGGTTGGTGCAGAGGTCAGAATCAGAAAGTCTCAGGGCCTCGGAACATTATTTTGTCTGATGGTAGGGGGCAGCAATTTACTGGTTATATAAGTACTGTCCCATTATTAATTCCCCTGACGATAAAATCCAGGTTTAATGCCACAATATGGGGGCTCTGATTAAAACACGCACCCTAGAGAGGCCCCCTGTCCCTCAGTCGTTGTGGTTGTTGACCTGGTCTCTCTTGGCTTTGTGGCCAATCAGGACCCGGTAGCAGCCTCGGGCGATCTTGTACATCCAGATGGTGTTGAGGACATCCAGGCAGATGCAGGACAGGATCCAAGCCATCTGAGCACCCAGGCCGAGCCGGTGGAAGGCTGGCGTGCCGAACGTGGCTACCACACGCGAGTAGTAAGCGGGCATGACGGCGATGCGGACCAGGAAGAAGACGACGGCCATGACCACACCGTTGGCCACCACCAGGGAATCAGAGCGGGGGAAGGACAGAGCCTGGAAGAACCACCTGAAAGAGGAAGAGGGCAGGAGGCACACAATGCGGGAGGTAAATAATGTATAATCAGAGGTGAATGAGTGGATTATTGAAGAAGTGTTAGGGTTATAAGCGATAACCAGCAAGAGAGAGATGTGCTTTTAGGGACCGCGATGCCATGCACCTAATCCAAACATCTACGCCTTTCACACAGCAGAGCAGGAGCAAGCGGGCACACGGGGCCTTGCCTCTGGTTCACGAACGGGGTGGAGAGTTCCGAAATGAGGCGGAAATTGGCGAAATATGGAAGCACCCCTCGGCTCTGCAAAGACAATGAGGGGTGAGGGCAACAACAGCGTAACAGCGAGATTAAAAAAAAAATAAAAATCAGTGGAAAGGGGCCTGTGCACCACAGGGAACGACGAGGAAACTTCCAGAATGACCTTTCAAGTGAACTTGTGTAAAATGTGACGTGACAGGAAATCTCAGTCTGCAGAGAGACGACCTGCACAGTGCAGATCTTCGCATCTGTAATTACTTGCAGTAATTAATGTATTCATTTTATAATAATAATTACCAAATATGCTATCTGTACCTTTGAGGAGACAAACTGGTACACATCTAACAGGTTTTATCTACAAGGAACACCAGGCAGGAAAAAACAAGATAATTTCATTGTCACCTACTTTCCTGCATTAAATCCCTCAAAAACCTCAAATGTTGTGCAATTGTTTCAAGAGTCGTTC
>JAAGVU020000044.1:2359391-2381150 GCA_011763525.2 Mormyrus iriodes | reverse complement strand
TTGTTTTAGGCATAACGGGTTAGGAAAACACACTTTGTACCCAGGAACAAAATAAAAATAAAAATTTGTTACATAGCATAATTTAATCAGAAAAATAGAGGAGGTACTATTGTCACGCCCAGTCTCCCTCAGTCCTGTCCTGCTCCTGTTTGACCAGCAGAGGTCTCCCTTGCTGGCCATCCCGTATCCCCAAATCAGTCACACCTGCCCCTTATGTAGCTCTTGTAGGTTGTACTTATGACCCTCAACTGTGTTTGATCTTGAGTCCATTGTCCTTTGTCTTACACCTGTCTGTCCTCAGTATGTGCCCCTCTGTCCTGTGTTCACCAGTCTGGTCTTTGTATACCTGGTGCTCATGCTAACTCCCGGTAGGTCCGCGTGGGGACCTGCTTTCTTCTTTTACCGGTCGAAGAAAATCTCCTTCGGGGTTAACTATCTCCATGGCTGTCTCTACCTCTATGGACCAGCCGTCTCTGTAATCAATATCTGATAAGCAAAGTAGGATCACGGTGACCTAGAGCTGATCTGCAGAGGGACACGCACGCAGCTATAGTCGGGCATAAAAGATACACATAGGCAGCCGGGGCAGGACTCGCAATCCTGAGAGGCACACGGCGACAGCATGCCCCACTTAGCCACTCTGTCTCTCTCACAGGGGACAGGTACAACCAGCGACAACACAACTGAAGATGTAATTATTGCTGCCATGCACTCCGTTATGGAGCACCGATGTGGCAGGGAGGTCGGAATTGACTACAGCACATTTTCAATGGAATCGCTGAATGGTGCGATACGCTCCTGGTGAGTAAGTGGTAAATACATAAACATAGCCCTGCTGGAGCACAAGCTATTTTAAATCACAAAGCGTACTATTGATTTCTGTCCCGGTTGGCTAACACCGAATGTTACACTTTTCTTGTATTATACAGAATTGCTGGTGTGCAGGAGTGAGACAGCAAGACAGAGGGGGGATGAGAGATGGACCGGAGAGAACGAGAATGGGGAGGCGAAAGTGTGCTATTCTAAGGAGGGAGGATTCCTCGTAAGAACTTGATCTCCTTTTCTTACACTATAAGCAAAAGTATGCAAGAAGAGCATCACACGAAAAAAGTAAAAATCCATCCGACCATCCATCCATTCATCTAGCCATCTTCCTAAAGCTTATCCTAACCCAGGCAACAGGGAATAAGGCAGAGAAACACCCTGGACAGGACGCCATCAAAGGGAACATACACATTCACACATAGGATTACAGACTGTGAGCATTTCAGAGACACCACTTCGACTGTCCGTAGACTGCAGGAGGAAACTTGAGCAGCCATAGAAACAGCTACGTAAAATATAAACCGATAATCCTGGTTAAAAACCCCGAAGGAACGTAAATGAAAAGCTACTAAGCTTAGTGGCTTCCAATAGACCACTTTTTCTAGTGAAAACAGCCGCAGAGAAATGCTTTTTTTTCCAATAAGGTTTGTTTCATCATTAAGCCACAAAGCAAACAAGATGTTTTCCAGGCGGAGAGCAGGAACGCTTCTTACGTCAAGCATGTAAAGGCATTACTTCGATCACCATGTCAGAAATGGCGGTATGCTGGCTTGATGGATTGTACTCTGGCCTCGTGTCTACAGGCTTGTGGATTTGAGTGCAGCTCCAGCTCTGCATCTGAGACAATTCCCTGTGTGCGGTTTTCCTCTATGTTCTCTAGTTTCCCGCCACAATCTAAAAACTTGTGGTTTAGGTGAACTGCTTATTTTAGTATGTATGATTCCTGTGGCAGACTGACATCCTGTTCTGGGTGTGCCCTGTGCATCCCTGCACATACGGAAGGTTTCCTCTGACCCTCCTTTGGATCAGTAATAATTGGAAGTACAGGGATCATATTCATGTTATTGCTCATTCACACCTCTAGAGGACAGCACGAGCTCATGTTTATTTAGTGAATTAAAATTCTGTTCTGACTGTCCAAATACGTTGAAACACTCTGCTAGGGTTCGGGCCTTTTGAATGCCAAGCTTGCACATCACTTGAAACTGGGATTGGGGGGGGGGTCTCCCTGAATAATTCATTAGTCTTACCTGCATATCTCTCAAACCAGGTTTTTCCGTTTTCTAATAGAGAGCGTTCAAATGTGTCAATCCAGCAAAATACCTGATTACTCAGGAGTTTAAATTCAGCAGGAAATGGAAAACAGATGCCTGCACATCAGTCCAGCGGCTCTCAGTTCTGTTTATATTGACTCGTTTCTCAACTTGTCAGCAGATGAAAAAGACACTCCCTCCAGGAGTCCCATAGAGAGAGAGCCCTACAGTGCCCCCCTCCACCCCAAATCACACACTCGCACACCTTCCCTGTCACGTATCATTGTGCCCCCCCACCCCCTAATTTTTTTCACCAGGAGAGAAAGCCTGTTGCTAGGCAGTTGGTGCGACGGTTGCCATAGAAACCCCTGCAGACCGGGATGGGTGGGAGTAAGCAGGGAGGGGAAAGATGGGAGGGGGAGTGGGTGGAGAGGATAGGGTTTTTTTTAAGTTCAAAGCCACGGTTTCACCTCCGTCTGTGCCCTGTCGGACAGAGAACAAAGGGCAGGGGGGGACAGGAACGCAGGGGCAGTAACTGCGTGATGCTGGGCTCTCCGTTTATATCTTACTTACCCTGGAAATACCAGCCCAGGGGCATTTTCCCACACATATACAACGGAGACCTCTTGTATGAAAGAGAAGCAGATATAAAACTAAAAATAAAATATGAAGTGCTTGTGCTCAAGTGTAAAAGGATCTGTTAGCTCGATTACAGATAATAAATAAGCCTAATAAATTAGTAAAGATTAAGTTATTGTCGATTACATGCAGCGTTTGAAAATGCAAGCGAAGCGAATGAGGGCGGGGTGGCAGTGCCAACGCACGCCTGGCTAACACGTGGCACAGGGCTATCAACTAAAGCCATTATCTGTCTTTTCCAACCTCATGGTGCAAGGGCAACGACCGCAGAGCAAATGACAATGGATGGCGACAAAAACAGGACTTCCAGTCATTCTGCTGATACCCGTGTTAGGAGGAGGAAGTTGGCCCCGTTGAAATGATGAAGCTTTATCCAGTATCCTTATCGTACTTATGTTTCCATGTCAATCTGGAACAACCTCAGCAGAGCCCGTCTTTAATAACAACACAAGAATGACGTAAGCTAGCGCTAACACTACATCAAGACTAAAAAAACAACGTGGCAGACTCATGCAAAGACTGAGACGTTAAGAAATAATGTTCAAATACCAGACAAGGAGCATGCTGAGAAGCCAGGACGCATACCGTGAGACCGCCACTAATGCAAATGTCAGCTTCCTAACCTGCCAACGCTGCCCCCGTTGAGACGCTTCTAATCCGACAATGATCTTTTTCTAAGAAAACACTGGGGCGTACAGACATGCCAAGGCAGCGACAGGCAAGCGGAAATGAAAAATGGGTGTTAAATGTAGGGACGAGTTTCAGCTCTATAGCACATATTATATTTTTCAGTCGGGGTGTGTTGATTTTTTCACTTCTCATTGCGATCGCTACTTCCCCCGAACTTGAGGTCATAATGCTTTCAAACGCTGACTGAACAGAGACAAATGAAATCTTAATCACTTCCCCGGGGATTTTAGGCTCGGCCACCCATTGTTCATGAATTTAAAAAGTGGGACGCCCTTTTATGGAAAAGCCAAGGAAAAGAGTATACAGTGAGTTTTATAAAACCACGAAAATTACCAGGTAATTATTGCTGGATTACAGGGTGAAACGAGAACCGACTTCAAAAGACCATCGGGACTGATATAGCTTACGGTATACAGAGTTAAACGAAGTACTTCCCATTCTCACATTTGCAGTTTGTTTGATGTTTTGAAAAAAATATTTGTTACGTTAATGTCATAGTCAGTTAGGCCTACAAGTGCCTTTGGAAACTTCGACACAAGTCTACTTTATAACTTCGTTTGCACCGCTATCAGCAATTGAATTCCTGAACCACTGACTTAAACCGACCACTGACTTAAACCGTCATATCGTTTTGTCAAGATTAATATACTGCTCTACAAATAATAAGATTAATATAGCCTACTGCGCTACTAATAGCAAAATATATGAATATATTGTGATTATCCTGTGTTCACTTTAATGGATGGGCCGTACCCCTATAAGGAGCGAGGGAGGTTGGGATAAGTAGGGGTCCCAGGGATGTTGCTCGCGTTTTTCGCTTGTGGGTTATCCGAGCTGGCGTGTGTACGGCCGACAGTAGCCTTTGTAAATAGTTCTTACAAAACAGTGCTGTATTGGTTCCAGCCCCGGGTAATTGCGACTTATTGGACATCGCTACAATATTATACTGCACTGTGGATCACCTGTCCTTTTTGCATTATGTTTCACAATGTACTACCCCTACCTTGCACCTGGATTGTACTGTAAATGTTATACCACATTTACATTAATTAAATGTGTAGGCATGGCACGTGAATGGCTTTTGTTTCAGTGTACTCCTGTGCAAGGTGAACTAACCATAAAATGAAATATTACTGGGAAAAAATAATTCAATGCGTAATTTCTGCAACAAACAAGAGAATTTGCCTACATAAAAATAAGCATATACTGCGAATGGTAGGTGTCGTCTGAGGGCAGGGGCTCGCGGTACGGAGACTCGCTGAACAGTAACGAAAAAACAGACACGTACTATCATATGAGAAAGTAAAAGAATGACAGAAGAAAAGTAACATTTCCTAAAGACAAGCGGCAACAATATAAGGCAACGCGAAAAATGCAGAAAATAATCTGTCCCAGGCAGCGAAGGCCACAAGACAAGGGTACACCCTGCCAGCCCTCTCCCGGGGCACACACTCACCACCAGAGACAATGGGCAATTTATAGAAGCCAATCCCCCCTAACTGCACGCCTTTGGACTGCGGGAGGAAACCCAGAATACATGAGGCGAACATGCCAATTCCACAAAACACAATCCTGGTGCTGTGGAGGCACCAGCGCTACCTACTGAGACACCATATTCCCCCGAATTTATATTAAGATTAATTATTTAAAAATCTGATTACATGTATGACCTTCACGGTGTAAATGTGTCCCCACCCCACACACCCTGAGTGTCGCGTAAAATCGGGGCTTTTTATATCGCATGCTGAGGGCTTGTTTCTAAAAGTATCTCCTCCGTATTCTATTTTTCAGGCTCCAAGTCTCTCTCTCTCTCTCATTCTGTTTAGAAACCTTATTATGGGTATCTCTGGCCTACATCTGAGCTAGTCTGGCAGAAAGCCGAGGCCCTCCCATCCCGTTGCATCACGTTGAAACTAGAGCCTAAGAAAAAACGTGTGTGAGGGAGAGGGGGGGGCATGGTGGGAGGGGGGCGAGGAGGATATGCGAGCGAAAGAGAGAGAGAGAGAGAGAGAGAAACAAAACGTGACTAGGCACCTAAAGCGTCCTGTTATGCAACTACTGACCTACTAACATACATTTTCAGACAGAAATCAAGAGAGGGAGAATTGGAGCACGTCACCAACATAACATGATTATCCAAAGCAAAACAGAAGACACGGAATCCGTAGCGGCACCGAAACACGAATCATACCGCTTGTACTAGCAGCTACGAGCGCACGGTACATTTCAATTGAAACTGGGAAGAGAGGGAGCACAAAGATTAACTGAACGGCGGCGCGGTCCTCTACGCTGTGGATTTTTAATACTGCACAAAGGTAAGTCTCGTGCTTTATTGTGACACGGGGCGTTGCATCTGCAAAAATGAGTATATAACAGACCCGCATTTAGGGGGCTTATTCAAGGCTGCGGGAATGCATTTAGGCTTTCCCGTCAAGGGGGACGGATTATTCATGCAATAGCCGGTCATTTTAGTTAACCTTAGGGCACACCATAACTAGAAACTACATTTTAAAAAAGGAAACAGGAGCATTCCTTTATGTGTGTTTGTTTTCGTATTTTTTTAATCAAAATGTTTTATTTTGGTGAAAGAATTTAGTGTCTGATTGTTGTAGTCCAGTCGGGGTGGTGCTCAGTGTTGGAAACTCCGGTACCGTACACATGATCTCAATGTCAGGGCGTTTTTTCGCAGTGTTTAAATGGTGGATTTTATAGGGGGAGGGTAGAGTAGGAAGAACAAGCTAATGCGAGGAGACAGAAATTCCTGCAGAAACTACAGATGTTGGGAAGGTTCAAAACAAAAGAAGCGGTTGGATCAGCGTAGGAAACATGCATGCGGCTAGCATTCTGACACAATATGTCCCCGGATGCTTAAGCAAGCACTATTTAAAATACATTTTACGGGCTTTGATGTTTAAATTGCTTTACATTTTCCACAGTGCCTTGAGAGGTGAATTGGCAAGCTATATCCACATTAAGTACCTAATTATGCCATTGATTTTCCACGGTTTTTCTGAATGAACGGCGAAATAGTTATGTAAAAAAAAAGCAAAATATAGACTAAATGCAGCATTATCCAGTAGTATGGCAATGAAATACGAATAAATCCGCGTATTTTGTGGTCAGTAAGCAGTTATTTTTTTCCTCATTGGCGTTTATTTTAATGGGGTTGAGAGTCCACGAGGACAACTGGAAAAAATTCCACGCGAACACTGGGAGCACACTTCTCGCTGTCACGTGTAGTGGCTCTCTGCAGAGGTTAACCAGGGTGGTATGTAGTGTACTCAACCCAATTAACCCTTTCTTGGTAATATGTATCGCATCACGAAATTCACTTTAGATAGCCACTAGTCGGTACAGTATTTGACTATTTACAAACCCTCTAACAAACATGGTCATGGATACGGGAGCGTAGAGTTTCACGTATAAACGAGATGACCGATTCGCACAGTTGTATGCTATTCTTGGATAAAGATACCCCCCAGCTCATACTCTGGGGAAATTTTGCGATTGAGATGTTGCATGTTAAGAACGACAAACTAAATATATAAACAAGTACAGCAGTATAATAATTAATAAATCATGGAATAAATCAAAACTATATTTTGCAACACGTTTCGCAAATGAGGTGGAAGATATATTTGTTCATATTAGAAATTCATAGTGTTTGCTGTAACAGCTGATAGAAACCCGTTCAAACGGTCTTTGTTTAAAAGAGATGAAGTGATCGCTTTCAAACGTACACAGATTGTAGGTATATCTAACTGATGTTAGAACGCCGGTTAAAAGTATCGTGCCATGACTGCAGTTACTAGACTTACCATTACCGCCAATCACAAACAGAAAAGCATCTACGATTGATTAAGGTATCTTTTAGACAAACGTCTATAACTTATAAGTGTGCTTGAGGTTTATCATGTGGGCTGTTGGAGTGGGAAGGAGTGGGAATCGCCCCCATCCAGCATTTCCATCTTCACTTGGGGTGTTAATCCGAACGCAAATTAAGGATAGGATTTACTAATTCCTTTCTTACATTACTTTACTGCAGAATACTTGACGTGAGTTTAATGTAACTTAACACAAAGGAAAATGTATGTAGATACTGCTGAACGGTGCGAATGGACACTTCTATGTTCAAATAGATTACAGATCCCATCGTGGACATTGACCCACCGCAAAAAGCCACGTTGCTCAAAATGATCTTATGCTAAATTAAAGCGTGACGGAATGTGTACACGTCCCACAGCAATATTCAGGTGAACTGCGAATGGCCCTAACTTCACATCCCTTTCAGGAATTAAGTCGGGGGGTTCCTGTAAGCAGTTTCAGTGTGTAGAGTTGCATAATAAGTGAAATAATTAATGAAACGAGCTGGAGCGACGGATGATGCAACTGGTGGAAAACCCAGTATATGTAAGCGTCTGGTGGACAGGATCTGGCAGCGTGTTGGCGATAACCTCAGATCGCTTCGCCAGCTCTCAAATGTCGGTCACGTTATTAGTCATAGCAGCATTCAGACTGCGGGACGCGCCGTACTATCTCGGCTAAATACGGCTTACCCATGTATTATATTAATTCGAATTACACTGAACATTCCCAAAATTCTGGCATGAGTTTTTCCCATCAATAGCCAAGATTTAGGCATACGTTCTACGGAATATATAGCCATTTAATTCCAATTCTCCAAGATTTCTTTTTTTGCGCAAGGTTTTTTTTTTGCTTTAATTAAGTAGCCCTCCAAGACCCCCCCCCCCACAACATATGTCATTGAAATCGTGCAAATGGAAATCAAACTACTACCAGCGGTCCAAAAATCTCGTAATGCACTTTCTCGTCTCAGCACTTAACCTGATTAGAGCGCAACAAAATAGCTAACACGGCGTTTCCCCAGACTCGAGTATCACAACACTCACTGTCCACCTCTCAAAGGTTACTTGGTAGAATGATGCCATTCAGAATAATAGGCGGCAGCCAATCACAGTACCTTGTCTTTTCTTGGTCACACGTGAGCTGAGAGACTCGTGTCACATCTTTTTTGGGTGCTGGGTGGGGTTAATATGCTGGTGTATACACAACAAGCATTTTTTAGCAGGTTATGGATGCCTGTGCTCTTGGTCTCGCTGTCGCCCTTGGAAGATGGTGGGAAGGGGGGGGGCTTAGTTTGTCTCCTTTGTCACGATTAAGCATTAGGCATATCCAGGAAGCGGTGCGTCGACACTAGACCCTGCAAGTTTAAGAGCTGGGATTTTTAGAGAAACCGCACAGTGCAGCTCATTGAATATTCAAGCTTATTAATTCAACTGAACTCAGAGTTTATGTGCTATCTCTATAGGAACGGTAACAAAACCAAGAATAAGCTTCTGATGAGGATGGTCACATACTTGAGAAAGTTAAAATCTCTGCGACCATTTGGGTTCTTGCATGACCATTTTACACAGGAAAAAAATAAGTATTATGGTGATAATTGTTCAGATTGGGAGTGGTCACATATACTGGCAGGACAAAAGGGTACAACCCTGTACCCCATGGCACAAATAGCATTTGTGTGTCCCCAATGGCATAAAAATGATCCTTAGAGTCCATTTCTGGACCTTAAAGGGTACTTTTGCCGACCGTTAGGATACAGTTGCAGACCCTTGAGGTTACAGCTCCAATGACAAGAATTGTACCCTCACAGGTACAAATTGGTACTTTGTTATTACAGTATCAAAATTCCAGTTAAGTTTACCAACAAAAAAAAAGTACAAGACGTAGGCAGCATTAATCTAATGATGTCAGCTTGTTTGTGAGTAGTGGCCAGACTCATCTATAATTCACAATTAAGGACGGAGGCGCGGTCTTGTCGCGCGTCTCCTTTCAGCGGCATCCGCGCTCTCGCGGATCGGCGTCCCCGCGCCTCGCGGGCTGACGTGGAAGCGGCGCGTGCGACCTGGCAGTGCCGGCTTGTTTTTTTGTGCGCCGCCGTGCTGGTAAAATTCCTCCCGTCTGCCCCCTCCGACCGACACCCTCCTCCGCCTCGCAGCGCCCTCCTTCCTCTCCTTCTCCCTCTATTTTTAGAGCGCGCTCTAATTCTCCCTCTCTCCCTTGCACTTGTGAGGCCCGGTGACCTATTTTTCCAGCGCGGCATAGCGGTAGCGGTGTTTACTGCGGGGGCCCGTTTCTGGGTCAGTGGGACATAGCAGGAGAAGGTCTCCCTCCTCTCCTCTTCCATGTGCCTTTCATCACGTCTCCTCCAAATGTTTGCTTCTTGTCATTGTTATGTGTACGGTGGACCCGTCGACCCCACCACACCCAGTGCCAGCTCGAGCAGATTGAAGGAGTTGGTGTTGCTTACAGTTAGGGTACAACTGCAGACCCTTGAGGGTACAGCCCCAGTACAGTTGGTATTTGGGGCAGCTGTGTTACTTTTGCATGGGGGGGGGCATGGTTCACCAGGTGAAGAACAGATTATACAATCATAGGACTCTAAGCTTCAATTCACCTGAATGCCGAGGTTAAGAGGCAGGCGACTGATAGCAGGAGCAGGCAAACTGGTGATAATATGATAATTTGA
Organism: Mormyrus iriodes; assembly: GCA_011763525.2. Lineage (NCBI taxonomy): Eukaryota > Metazoa > Chordata > Actinopteri > Osteoglossiformes > Mormyridae > Mormyrus > Mormyrus iriodes. Next base: position 2,371,193 of record JAAGVU020000044.1, on the reverse strand, counting down.
TATTAGAAGTTATAAAAACAGACTCTAGTTTCAGACAGTTACCTACGAAATGGCAGGAATCTGAATGCATGTTAGCCAGCAAGCACTGACATTATACAGCACTGACAGGAGCAGGAAGGAGCCTCACATGGAGTGGAAGACAGAAGTAGGGTTAGCCTCTGGGGAAGGAGAGCAGAGGAGGAATGAGACAAGCTGAGGAGAGCTGATTTAATATGGCAGGCAAGTCAGCGTCGTCCTGTTTAGTCCGCAGCTGGCTGGAGTAGCTGCACTCTTAATGGACTTGAAAGAAGGGGGAAAAAAACAGAAAGACAGATATGAAAAAAGCTCTTGTGAGGATTATCTGCAGTGTGCCGGAGTGCTGCGTGCGTGTCAGCCACCGGCACGGCCACCCATCTCCAGCTGCAGCCTTAACATGCCAGAAATCCATTAAAAAGCGCTAAAAAAATCCAGCCCTGAGCTCCACTGATGTTGTTTCCTGTCGGTACGATTTAGAAGCAAAGCCCCAGAAGCAGACACCCCCTAAAAAAGCTCCGAGCTTGGTCTTGATGATGCTGTACCTAACCCCGGCCCACCACCCAGACAGCTCATCTTCCTCAGGTACATGAGCAGTGTGGCATCTTACGCAAGCAGCCCAGATAAATTAACCAACACCCACCCCCCCGGAGTGCAACCCTCAGTGGTTGACCTATATTCTTCCACACTGCCCTCCCCATCACATCACACTCTCTTTGCTATTGAGTTTCCCCTTCCTGTTCTCTTTTTTGTGAATCCATTTGCCATCACTCGTTTCTTGATGGGCTTCCAAACACATACGCATGTCATCTCTTATTATTTTATAGATTCATAAAATCTGGATTATCTGTTCTTGTTTTCCACAGTATTTTTTCCGCATTTTAATTTATTGCTCAGTTAATGCTGCCAATCCCTATTTACCCCGGCTGGTTTGCACAGTCTTCTTTAATAGGGGTGGCTGTGTTTGGAAAGGCTTGTTTGGGGTCATTTCTGAACCTCTGTCACTAAAACGCTGCTCATCGCTGCTCTGGGGAATTAATTATCCTAGTACACCTCCAGGGCTCGTCTGATGACCCATATGTGTCATGCTGTGAGGAGGGGAGAATAATGGACTAGTGCTAATCTCTTACATGCCAGCAGGCGCAAGTTTCCTGTCCATTATGATGAAATAATACCTAAAACGGAATGCCAAGTGTTGCCGAAGTGTGGGGGGGGGTCCCTATATCATGTCTGACATATTTGAGTGCCTTTTCAGAGATGTTACATCATGAAGGCTAGACCAGTAGACCAGCCAGAGGTCAGAGGTCACCAGTCGCAGACAAAATACACTGGTTATTGGTGGGGAGGTCAAACAGCGGTTGCTAGGGCTGACAGACTGTTCACTGGTTGCTAGGAGAGAGCCTTCAATAAAACACATGGTCACAATCGGGAAAACAAAGGCGATTTGAAACAGTTACATTTCTCAAAGAAAGTCTTTACATGTTTTGAAAAAAGTAAAGTGGGTTATGATGGCATGGGCCTGATTTATGATCAGATTCTTTCGTATTTACAAAGTGTTCTACATCCTCAGCTGCGCGGCAATTGGTGCATTTCTGCTTTTTTGTTTTTGCAGTCGCCGGTTGCTGCGGGAGACCGGAGGGGAAGACTGTGTCCTCCTGAGAGCGACAAGCGGCAGCAGACGGAGTGACCTACATCCCACAGGCAGCCCATACCGCCGCGCGACCCTGCGCCGTGGGGGAGATCACACGGCGAAGCGAGGGTGAGATCAGAGGTCAGAGCGCATCCCTGTCCTCAAACTGCGGGATCTTCCTTGCTGAGGATCACGCCTGCTGGGCCCCGAGAAGACGGCAGTGTGCCACTTCCTCTCATCAGGACGGAGGCTTTGCCTCTTGCTGTCCAGGATCCCAGACGTGTATTTTGGCTGACGTGGACAGTTGAATTTGGAACTGAGGGAAACTTTCTAAGTAAGAACCATCTGACACCAACAAAATCAATGAGGTTCATCCCTAGAAGAGCCCCGACACATCGAGAAGTCTCATCTGACCTGATCACTTAGAATTTCCCAAAAACAAAACAACCTATAGGAGCAGAAGGCGTAGAGTCAACGAAGTGTCATGGAGAGTGTCTCCTCCCAAGCATCCGGTTCTGGCTCCAGTCACAATAGTGGCCTGGAGGGATTGGACATGTTTTCCAGTTACAGCGAAAGCCTCCCGTCACCGCCAAGCAACGCAACGCGCCAAGGCCGCCTGCTCAAGCCGAAGCCCAACGTTAACTGCCGGCGCAAGCGTGAGTTCATCTCCGACGAGAAGAAGGACGCCTCCTACTGGGAGAAGCGCCGCAAGAACAACGAGGCAGCGAAGCGTTCGCGAGAAAAGCGGCGACTCAACGACATGGTGCTGGAGAACCGCGTCATGGCGCTCAATGATGAGAACGTGCGGCTGAAGACGGAGCTCCTGCAGCTGAAGCTACGCTTTGGCCTCATCAGCACATCGTCTTACATGGAGAAGAGCCAGCAGATAGGTAGCGGGGGCGGTCTGGCTGGAGGCGGAGGAGGCGCTGCCTCCGGACATTACTTCTCCAGCGCCTATTCCAGCGGTTCTCAGGTTCTGATGAACTCGGACTCCTCTGAGGCCGAGCAGTCCAGCCTGGGGGAGGGCCACGCCCTCCTGGCCAAGTACTCCCCACGTGGCTCGCTGTCTGACATGTCGGATGGCTCGTCCCGCGACAGCCCGGAGCCCATAGGCTGTGAGATCAAGCGCGAGAACGCGGTCATGGACATCGGTGGGCTGGAGGTGGACATCGCAGGCAGCCCCGGAGGCAGTGCCGCCCACATCTTGTTTGGCATCCACTCCAGCCGACTCCCCCCTCATCACCAGCACACCCACCTGCAGCATCACCACAGCAAACCTGTGGCCAGCCCCCCTGCTGCTCCGCCAGTTCCCCAGAGGAGTGTCATCCTCTATCGCTCTAGCAGCAACACCTACTGCACAGACAAGAGGTCACCATCTGCACCGCCACCTCCCACACCAGCATCTCACCAACAGACCTTCCCTGCAACCCACTCGGCCCAGACTGGCACGGACCCCCCCATTGCTAAGAGCCTGGAGACCCTGGTGGAAGGTTCAGAACAGCTGGAGAGGAAGACTCTGGACTCCCTGTCATACGAATTCTCAGAGAGGACAGAGGGACACAGCTACAGACACACCCGTCCTCTTCAAGAACAGGACAGTGCCAGCCTCATCCCCGACCTCCACCCGAGCCGCGAGGAGGTGCAGGCCCACATGTACCACCAGCACTGCTACAATGGCCCCCATGACGAGGACCCTCCGGTTTTGACATACGAAGGAGGCCACGGACCTGAGGCATACTTCCAGGAGTGTCCAGCCTCAACAAAGGACACCTCTTCCAGTGACGGGGACCCCCGTAGCTCAGACAAAGACACTTCTACCGACGACGAGAGTCCCTCCTCCTCCTGCTCGGAGGCGGCTGGTTTCCGCCAGCGGGTGCCTCCTGAGCCGCAGCCGATGTCGTCCTTGCCGCCAGGCACTGTGCCTTTAAGCCAAAGCCCAGAAGCCCAGGCAGAGGTGAGAGGCACCGCCCTGCCTCACAAGCTGCGACTGAAGCACAGGGCCATGAGCGCTGGTGCCTCGCAGTGTGACGGTGTTTGCGCTCCTCCGCTGCCTCAGCACCCCTACCTGGCCCTCGCTCCCAGCAGCCAGCAGGCAGCCAGCAAGGATTCGGAGGGCTGGATGACCACGGCTTCACACAAGCAGGCATCCTCTTTCCCAGAAGTTGAGGATGGCCGGAAGGACCGCAGCAAAAAGGAGATGGCCGGGCGGCCCTGCCGCAACAAGAGGCACGACTGAGAATCGTGGAGGGGGCGCTCGGACCGCGAAATCTCAAGATTTACTGTGAGAGGCGCGTCGGACGCGACTCAAAATAATGTTGCTGGCTACAACTGGTTCTCTTTTCTATTGGACCCTTGACAGACCCCCTCCCTCCCCAAAAGTATCCTCCACCAGCATACCTGTATCCCAGTGGGCCAGCGACCCGCTCTGCTCTGAAGAGGACGGAAGGAAGGAAGCCAAATTTACTACTTTAACTGGGGCTGGACTTCTAGCTGCACTGACTCATATCCTGTAAGGACTAGCTTGGCCTCTCTCCCTGCAGAACACAAGCACTTAAAAGTCAATGGGTGGTGAATATACTCTAGTAGGTGTTTCGGAATATGACGGTCAAAAAATATTGTAAAAAATTAGTAAAATGCCCCTGTTCGTGGCTTATGGTAGTTTTGACATGGATACAGCGAGTTGCCCACCACAAAAACCAAATGCAATGCATTCTGGGAACACTACCTTGACCAAAGAAGCAACACCGTGACTGAGAGGTTCGTCTCGTTCCCCCATCTTTGAACCTCCTTCACTCCTCTCTATTTTTCAAGCACTTGGTATGTACATAACTGTGATATAAAATATGCATATGAAATAAATATATATTTTAAGAAGAAAACAAAAAAATTACTTGGAAAAAATGAATGGACAGACAGTAATGGGGAGAGGAGAATTTGAGCAGTCTAGTCATTAAAATGATTGTACAGTCCTATCCTGTCTGCAAACCCCATCAATTTTTAAATGGTTGATGTTTATTTATTGTATTTTGTAGTTCTTAAGTTTTTTTTTTATTATTTTAAATAAATCACCATATCGCGTTTCCCACTTTCCATCATCCCGTGGGGCTGGTGGCACGTATTAACAGTCAGCGAGGCTTGCCCTGATGGAGAGCAGGGTCTGTGCCGTCCTCGATTGTGCCATGGTCTGGGAGAGGAAACACAGGAAAGGAACCCAGTGCGTGGCAAGACTCGCTGAATGTTATGGAGTAAGAGGCAATAATCCCTCAGATAAACACGCTCAGAACTGCATCATACACACGGCAGAATGAACACAAAATAATGAGATGCCATGTGAAAAGAGTCCCCACAAACCGGGACTTAAGAGGGCTGGGCGACACATAACCAGGCCAGACTGAGGCCAGCTTTATTCCTCAATGTCAGTGATTCCCGACCCGGTCCTCTGGGACCCACAGACAGTCCATGGTTTTGCTCCCCCCCAGCTCCTTGCCAGACAGTCCACATTTTTGCTGGCAGGGAAAGAGGGAGCAAAAAATGTGGATTGTCTGAGGGTCCCCAAGGACTGGTTTGATAAACGCTGCTCTATATATTTACCGCGTATCTAACCCCGCCCCCCAGTAACCCTGAATAAGGGGGAAATCCTTTGGTAAATCTAGGTTACAAAAGCAGATTCACATTGTGCTATGATGCAAAGAAACTGGGGGAGGGGTCATTGTGTAAAAACAGCGAAATCCGTGAGGGGGGCGTTGAAATGCATTCCCCAAATGGGCCGCTCTAGACCTCTAGAACGAGCACAAAGGAACGCTAAACCTCCCTCTCTTACCAGCACGCGGCTGCAACACCAAGAACCCACCCCTCCAAAATCGCGTGCCACTGTTACACAGGACACTCCCACTGCTACCCCGCACAGGACCTCCGCGCGCTTCCACTCACAAATCCTAATGCCGCTAAAAAGAGTGGACGATAACTGAATTAAGGTCTCTTCTTCTCTGACTAAGGGTCGTTTCCCCTTTCTCCGCCGTGCTCGCTGGCGCCCCCATCCTGTACAGCTCTCCTTTTGTACAATGTGAGGCAAACACTGTATCGTACGGTTTGTATCTGTTCGTATCTGTGTAATGCTGCTTCGCATCTCAAGGTGCCTGGAATTCAGGCCGTCGTGTATAAATGTAAAGATCTCTCGTTGACGATGGTGTAATGCTTGTTTTATTTTTTTTTAATTGCTTTTAAATTTATTCTTTTTTTTTTTTGGTAAATGTCGTTTTTATCTTACAGTGTCTGCCTTCCTGTCCCTTGACTGTGATGAAGTGTAATTTACCTTTTTACTAAGTGTATTTGACGGCCATATGTGTGTGCGCTTGCTGATGGTTTTGAGAAAAAGAAAGGAGAAGAAAATTGAGGGTTGTGTGCTGTTTACACCCCATTAAAGTGTAAGCAGGGGCCTAAGGGTCATTGTGACAAACGGGTGCATTTCAAACACAAAAAAAAGAAAATAAAACAGGGACGTTGCTGAATTTCTTGAAGTAACAAGACTGTTTTTTTCCCCTTCAACATTCATCTGGATTAAGGAACCGTAGCGCTGAGCAGCACATTTTCAGCACACAGATGAAGGCCCCCCCACCCCCCATGCACACTCGTGGGACACTGACACACATCGTCTCTGCTGGGTGTCTGACTGCTCTGCTGACGTACTGGCGCCCCGGTTATCGCTGAGCATAGACAGACAGCGCTGTGAGCCTGCCCTGGCCATGAGCCATTTCTGCCCCGGATGCTCAGATGAGTGTTCAACCCACAATGCATCAGCGACCCCCTACTTGCTCATTGGCCCACTGTTGTCTAGGCTACTTACACTGATAACTGTGGACAGCTATATAAGACATAGGGAGCTTGTATGGCTGGTTGTGGTATACAGGTGTGTGCTACTGTATACTGGTGTGTACTGGTGCATACTGGTGTGTGCATGTCTCACTCCACCTCAGCTTAAAATGATAAGCAGGTTTAAATTTAATGTCGCATATATACACATCCACCAGAACCAGGCTGGAAATGCCTAAAATCTGCTCCCCACAATGTAATAAGTACACACACACACACACACACATGCTGTTCCTGCTGGCTTTATTCTTGTAAGCAGGAATGCTGTTTCTTGCCTGTCACCTTTCTCTCCTGGTTGCCACAACGCCTGCAGGCACGGTGACATGGTGACATTCCGTGACAGGCCAACGCTGCTGCTGAATCTGCAGCCATTGGTTCAGGCGGGAGCGTGCACACGCAAGTCACAGGAAATGTAGGTCAGTGTGCAAGGGAGGAGGAGTGTGTGTGTGTGTGAGAGAGAGAGAGACAGAGAAAGAGAGAGAGACACAGGACCTCAGGTAGCCAGAAGGAGGAGGTTCATATCAGAGGTTGGGGTGTGTCTGTGTGGTGAGGTGGCTCTGTGTGGAATATACCATCTGTACAGGGCAGCTCTCGGGACTGGGACTTGCTCACTAACCTCAGGACCACTTTCACCATAAAGGAGGACTGGGGAGGGGTGCTGTTTTGGCACCAGCTCAAAGAGAAGAACCCCCAGCCTTGTTCCCATTTCATACTCTGAAAGAGCACTTTCCCCAAAGCTTTAATTACACTCCCCCAATACCACCCTTCCCAGCACAAAGGCCCTGCATGACTCATACTGCTTGTTATCATGAAGATCGCTTTCATCATCCCAAAGACTCCAGCTAGACGAACACTCTATGTGATATGGCACATCCTACAGCAGAGATGACCGTGGGGCCTAAGGCTGCTCCCCTGGGAGGAGGCGACTGAGGATTGCAGGTTTATCAAGAACACAAAGCCCCTCCATTATGTAACAGTCACAATCAGCAGGAAGTTGATCAGCAGGATGAGCGTGGCGAGGGCCGGGAGAGGCCAAGGTGAAACAGCAGCGTCCCTGTGCGACTACTTCCCAAATTTCTCCTCTTTCAATGAAAGCGGATCCTTGCCATGTGATTGGGGGGGGGGGGAGAGAGCTCTGCGGCCCGTGGCTGGGGCACCTGGCAAGACAGCGGGGCAGGTACATGGCTGCAGCACGCAAGCAAAAACAAAAAGTACAGTAAATAGCGATTTGATATCAAATTCAAGTGATTCAGGCGATAACTGAGCCACATGCAAACCCAGGTCCCAGAGCAGACATGGACCTGTGTAAATGATCCAGGCATCAGTCTTCCAAATGCTTTCCCGGTAGGTCCCGAGGGGCCTGGAGCCTATCCAAGGGGAGGGCACAAGGCAGGAAACAACCAGAATGCCAGTCCACTGCAGGGCAAGCTCACCCTTTAGAGATGCGAAGCCACCTGTCTAAGATACCCTAATGTGTCTTTGGACTATGAGATGAAGCTAGTGAATTCGGAGGAAAACTGCATGACGCGGGGAGAATGTGCAAACTCCACACACACAGAGCGGGGGCATGGCTGGAACCTCCAGCCTCGGGAGGTTTGATACGACAGAACTACTCACTGCGTGACCTGTGAATGCTAAACAGAAAATGTGTTATTAATCAAAGCTGAGCACTAATTGGTTGATAATCTCCCCCTGAACTGCAAATCAAGCATCAGGAGGTATTAATGAGTCTGCAGTTGATGGTTAAATCAGGTCAACCAGTGTGTGGAGAGGCGGACTCATGGCATGCCATCAGCGATCGTATGCACGAGTCTGGGGTCAGTGACTGGGCAAAGACAAGGGCTGGCTTCCAGTTCCAGTTCCTTCTGTCTGGACTGTGACCCCGGGCAATAAACGTTGCATAAGCATAACAGCGACTGAATATTGAGAGCGGCGGCTTGGCGATTTGGCAGATGCTGTTTGAACAAATGGCGCAGAAGCTCTTCAGTCATCACTGAAATTAATGAAAATGACTCCAGGCCATTTGTAGATAAACAGAGTAGGATACAGCAGATTACAGGAACCAGCCCAGCAGGTACACCCCAGGGCATGACCGTGCGTTTTTAAGTTCAGGACGAAAGGGAGGGCATCGATCTAGGAGGTTCCCATGCACAGATTCCGGGTCCCAACCTCATCTTTGGATCATTTTTGTTTCATTCTGTGGCAAAAACTGGGTCAGGTGGCCTGACATGATGGGAAGGGGTGGGGGGGTATTTTATGGCCACCTGCGACCCATGGTGAGGGCCATCAGCCCAATAAGGCAAACAGCTATCTGCTGCCCCAGGACATTTCTGTCACTGCCAGCTTCACACCGCGGTGTGTGTGTGTGTGTGTCTGTCTGTCTTCCATCGCGGAATAACGTGATAACGCTGTTTATCAGCAAAACACAGAGGGGGAGAAGCAGGAGGCAGATTGAAGGGGTGCGTATACTCCACACGGTACGTACAGGTGGCGTGAATACCCCCTGAGAAATGGTGGGGGCCGCATGGGCTCAGGGACAGGCTCCCAGTGCACAGCAAAGCCAGCAACCCCCCTAAAAAAGCCAAAGGCAGGTGCCCACCCCCCTCGCTCCGGCCATTGTGGCGGGAAACATTTCCTACATAGTGGACAGAGGTGCGGGTGGGGGTGGTGCTATTTACAGGAACAGCCGCCGGCCATTTCCACCTAAAGCCGCTAAAACTGAAAACAGCTCTGGGCTTAGAGTGTCACCGACACGTACTAATCAAACATCAGTGTCTAGGAAGGCAATCCAGCACATTGCATGGACATCAGCAGTGTGAGCGGTACTTTAAGATAATCCAGGCAGGGGCGACAACAAAGCCTCCCACATGAAATAGTCAGAGGGTCTCGGACACTTTCAGCCTGACCTTAACCAGCGGCACAGGACCTCTGGTCTGAGGTAAACGGTGAATCAGGCGTGACCACGAACCCATGGCACTTTGCTGCAGACGTGGCACGATGCTCGGCCAGCACCGGACAGAATGATTCCCCCAGCCGTAAAAAGTCTGAATCATCAACTTTTATGTTTTCCCTGAATTGTTCCAGATTGGTTACCCTAGTAGGCCCTGCCCTCCTATTGGCTATCGGCCTTCATTGACCACGCAAGCAGTCAATCCAGCCATCCGCGCTCATCAACCTTCACCGGCCTGGCTTCCTCCCAGAGGGATTTCAATGGTCATTTCAACAACGGAAACCTGTACAGCAGACACAGGGGTGTGGGGAGGTGACGTCGATTGCAGCTCAGAGGAAGGAGCCCTATCTTACACCTTATGAAACAATCGGCGGGGGGGGTGAATGGTTAATTCTGAAATTTAACCAGAATAAAATTGGCAGCATGGAAGGGCGGGATTCCTTTCGAACAGAGGGTCAGAAACAGGACCCACAGAGGCAGGGTAGGTGAAATGTGAGCAGGGAAGAGGACAGGCCCAGGATCAGTCAGAACTGGTGAAATATGATGCAGGAAGCCAGAGAAAAGGGACCGCAGCTGAACCATGTCGCACAGTTTCAACTGTGGCTCGGCTCGGCAGGACAACCGTCCAACAGTAACAAGCATGGCAGAATCTGCCAGGATATCCATGCCCCTTAATGTACCCCCTTACCCACAGTAAAACTGAACACTGTCTATGAAAAACAGCACCCCCCATTTCGGCGTGCAGTGGCTCCATCTCTGAACATACATGTGCAGCTGTACCTTAGCTGTGCACATTGTAAGCAGGGCAAATGGGTACGCAACAAGATGCTGCCAAATAAAACCAGATTCTGCCAATAAAAAAAATGTTCCGGCTTGTTAACCATGCCTTCCCACCTCGTTTCCATGGGTGTGGGAAGGTACAACCCGACTTCTGAGAACTGAACACACCTATTCATAAAAACCGAGTCTCTTTGAATTTCCATATCACTGGGAAAAAGAGCGAGGGAAAAAAGTCTGAGTGGACCAGAATGGGGGGGGCGGATGAAATACTGCACATTCCAGCCTGATGCACCCGTGCCTTCATGCCACAAAGAGGCTTTGAGAAATTTAAAGATCCGCCCCCCGCAAATCCAGTGCCACCGACCAACTGTCCCGTGAGACAAGATGGAAAAGCACAAAGCTGACGTCTCTAAGATACTCCACACCTTCTGGAATTTATACGAGTCACATGCTCTCTCGGAGACGCGGGAATTAAAATGCTGGTTTTTTGTTTGTTTGTTTTCCGTTTCTCGCGTTTATCCTGATTCCCACCTGCCGAGGCGCAAACAAGCAGGCCTGTGTCTCTTCTCTGGGTCTCCACACCAGTGGAAACAGAACGGAAACCTCTGAGAACAGGTTTCCCTATATAAATACCGCAACTATTCCCATTTATGAATAAACAATAACACAGGCGACTTTGTATAAATGGTTTTATATGATTCATAAACAATTCTGGGTGTTTCCCCCCCCCCCACTTCTACTCACTAGAAAGACTGAACTGCAAAGTTAAGATCGTATCTAAATTAATCATAAGCGATTTAGTGCATAAACTGAACGGTTTCAGTTTTTCTATCGTCAGAACAGCAGAGATATTTCGACAGCTAGAGGACTTCCTGCGATGATTTTTCACAGTGTATTTCAGTAAACACTTAAAATGTGGCAGTGTTCTGCTTATCATACATTAGAAATACACAGATGCGGCGTTAATCAAATAGCCCTTTTGTATATCAGTGTTTTACTTTGCAGGGCTGGTGACTTTCTCGGCCAATCGGGGCCGGTTTTGGAGAGCCGTGCTGTAAAGGGCACACCTGTCCTCGAGTCTACAGAGCTGGAGAAGGTCGGCTAAATCAACCACCTATCGGACGGCAACAGGAAGACACATTAACATGGTCAGAGGGCCCCCTGCCATTTTCAACCTTGAGGGGGTCTCTGACGATAACATTTGCCAGCAAGGGGCTCCTATAATGACATTTAAAGTATGCTAGGAATGATTACTTGCATGGGACAGGTGGCAACCCTAGGTTTAAAATTTTATTGAACATGGTTAGTTGAGGCCCCTAATTAGCAAAAGCTCCTGGGGCCTTCAGCCCAGGGCACATTAAAGCGGCCACTGGCAATGAGGCGTTATGGAGACTAGGGGTGGGCGATATGGCAAAAATACATCACAACTTTTTTCAGACAGGATAACAGTCGACGATCTTATTATGATTATTTTTTTATGTTTGTTTTTAAGACTATTTTGCAAGTTAGTAATCAGCACAACCCAAACTATTACCCATGTTTTTAAAAATGTAGCCCTATA
>JAAGVU020000044.1:2305019-2354878 GCA_011763525.2 Mormyrus iriodes | reverse complement strand
GGCGAAGAGCAGAAGCAATAGAGAGACCATAAAAGACGGTGGGGCGAGAATGTTGTGGGGGTGTGTTTGTGGTTGGGGGGGGGGGGGGGGGGGGGGGTTAACACCTACTGCACCTGTGGCCTTCCAGAGATATCCCCACCCTCGGGAATGAAATGGAGCCCTCACTCAAATGGACCGTGACAGCCAACGGAGGGTGGCGGTCTTCCACCTTGTCTGTCATTTTTTAAGTATAGCAGTAATGCTGCCCATGAACCATTCTCAGTAAACCACAGGCTGCTTTTCATTAACCTTATAAAGCAGAATTTAGTCATAAAAATAGTTCATTTATATTTATTTATTTGGCAGGCGCTTTTGTACAAAACAATGTACAAGCGAGAGAGCAGGGTCAGCCAGTCCCTGGAGCAATTTGGCCAGCCACAGGATTTGAAACAGCAATCCACTGATCGCAGGCATAAAGTCCAGACCCACATAGGCACACACCAACAGTCTAGGACATCATGGTGAGGGAAAAGTCAACTAAAACACTAACCTGTTTGTTGTAAATGAACACACAACACATTTTCTTGGTATTGCAAAGAAACAGGCTGTTCTCAGAAATAACAGCTTGCTATTAACAGAATTGGGAAATGTGTGTATCAAAACTTCCATACCTGAGACATTAGATAAAAAAAACACCTGAATACGAAGTTAATCTTGTAACATCAACTGATTTTCTCTTTTAACCCATTTAAAATTAAATATCATTACAAATATAAAAGCATTGAGGAGACCCAGCTTTGTCATGTTGAGTCAGAAAGACAAGGAACCATCGATCATTGGCCCACTACTGCCCCCTAGTGGTAAAAGACAGAAAACACCAAAGGTACCTTAGTTTTAATTTCTTCCTCATATTTTTCAGAAGAGCGTTAACGAGAAAAACTCAAAACAGCTGAGCTATTCATTTAGACACGCCATTTAAAGACTGACCAAAGCGGAAAACTATTAGATATTTTAATTATACAAATACAGAATAATCCTTATTCTAATAAAGTTACGCCAGTTAACGCTACTGTTAAAACAACTCATAAAAAAGTATAAAAAGAATACCATTTACACAAATCTAGGTTAAGAGGATAATGACCGCAGTGTACATCTCATATTTGAATTTCTAAATGACTTAAGAAATCCAATATAATTAACAATTAACGTGAAATAGAGTGGCCTAATTGTTTAGTAGCCACTAGGTGATGGGCACCACGTTCGGGAGTATTGAGCCGAAACAGTCTTTTGCATTAGAATAAAATAAAACTGTATAGATTGTAGTTCTCTGTGAGAAAAATAAGTTTATACCTCGTAACGTCATGACCTTGGCCATGTTGCGTTACAAGTACGTTCCTACACTCCATGCTGTCACAAACCACCAAATCCTTTTATAGTATTATGTGGGGGACGGCCCGATTACAGCCTAGCCTTCCACCCAGTGGTACCTGCTTCTTTTCCTGAGACATTCAATAAACTGGCAGATGATTTTTTCAGTCTCGCCGTGAAATCTTATATCTAATAGATATCTAATTACTCAGCGGGGTTTCACTGCCATCTGCCGGTCAAGTAGAAAGTTACACTTTTTTCCCGAATAAAGATAAATATTGACATGAGAAAGGCTTAATTTTGTGTGTTCTGTGATGTTTTTCGTCCCTTGAGCAGTGCCTAAGGATATCATTTATTTTTTTTCTTCAGCGTTTTGGCCCATGTTTTATCGTGTCTTTATTTGTAAATGGCGTCTTACCTAATACAGATAGTGAGACCGAGGCCATCCTGCCCAAACGCTCTCCGCCTCTCTGCATAGGCGTTTCCTTAAACAGGCATCACATCACTGACTAAATATCAAATTATCCTTATAGGTATACTCCAGAGATTAAATATGTCATTTACCAAGGCAGGCCTGCTCCTCCCTCAAGGATCAGTGCGCGCAATAACATTGTTATAATACGGCTATTTCCTTATTATAGCTGCAGTTGTCTTGATTCGATGCTTTGACACATTTTCATTAAAAAGGCCACGAACGGGAGAGCCAGTTTTACTTACAATTAACTAACTCATTAAACTAATTTACGGAGGCACGTTTTACACGGCGGCAGCCCCGCCGCGACCCTGACCTGGGTGGATGGAGGGATGGATGAATGAATGAATGAATGAAAGTTAGTTGGCATAGATGTATCCAGTTGTTGCAGGTCGTAAAAATGTTACCATTCAGTCCTGGAGACATCAAAGTTTTGCAGCCCAGATCCCTTTGACGAAATGCTGGCGTTGCCATTTAAAAAAGACACGCAGACTGTAAAATCAGCCGGACTTTATTTCTGCTGAAAGGCAATTCGCAAAAATAGTTACTTTTGGGAAACAATATGTTTTAATGGCAAAGTAATAATTGGATGTATTTTCACTAGCTTTGATCTTGCAGTTTACTAATTTGTCTGTTAAACAGACTTTAATAAAGTACGGTTTAACTGAGCCCTGCGCTGTAGTTTATTTTGGTTGTGTTCCTAAACTTGCTTCTCTACCACAAAGTTTTTATGGAATTAATAAATCACGTAATAGAAATTTATAAGACCAAAAATCCAAATATAACACTGCCATTGTTTCCACTGTCAAAACTCAATATTTTAGAAACGCGGAAAGTCTGTTATAAAGCGTTTATAAGACATTACTAAGACGTTTAAAAGAAGAATAGAACCATTCAGCCTTGTGTGTTTGATACCTTAAGGCCTTGAACAAGAAATCTAGGATAACTAACCCTTCTACTGAACTATATAGCTTAATGGCTCTCCCTCACCCTTCCGAAGGCTCAGCAGACATGAAAGAAATTCATGTTTCTAGATCCTTGTAAGGCTTCTGAAAGATGATTAAGCCTGACTGTTCATTTGAGGATCTTCAGATAGCATGTCTTTTGAACTCCTGTCTATATCAGTGTCAGACATCCTCGTAGAAAAGGGGAAATTATAGTTTTTTTTTCCTTACACTCACAAATAATCTGTGATTTGATCATAAACTGAATCTTCTGAATATATTAAATCTTATTTTATCCACTAATTTCTTTGAATTGCAATCAACACCCCTTTCATGGACCTTTCCTCCAAGTGAATACAGCCAGCTGTCAATTTACACCAAGATAATGTGCAATGATGAGCAGTCCTCTAATGACATTTCTGCAGCAAAGTATGTTGGTGATGTGTAGAGCCTACCACCTTACAATTCTTTACGTTTATTTTCTAGCGAAATTAATTGATGTGAAAATGAATGTCAATTATCGCCTGGTCTTTAAGCCTTTTCTGATTAAACTGTCTGTGCAATGCATTTGTGATGACCTTTGTCGAAAAATAAATGAATCGATTAACACAGTTAGCAGTTGAGTCTAATTAACCAAGCTCACATAAGGCCAATAACGCATGATTACAAAAATCTGTGTTCCACTTGAGTAGACAAGGATTCTTAGTTATTGAAGGTTTTGAGGCTGACAAAGGTAATTTTACCAAATTCCAACCAAAAAAACTGAGTAACAAAATAAGTATGTCACAAGCCACTCCTAGGACCAATGCTGAAATGCAAGACGCCATTACACACTGGTATTATCATCAAAGCTGAAAGTATTGTTATTGTTGGGGCAGTAATCTGAAACTGGACGTGATACTACCACTCAGAAACGTTCTCCCCTGCCTCGCTGGAATGCCATTCGGCCTGTTCGACAGGACGAGAGCTGCCACGCCGTCCCTAATTGACTGATATGTCATTTAACAGTTGGGCTGTGTTAAGCATACAGAAATCCCAGCTGGTAGGACAGGCCGGCAAGCAACAGCAATGCCAATATGTTAACAGATTTCTTTATAACCCATACAACACAGTCTGTAGTGTACAATATAAATACAGCTTACCATACGGTAATGTTTACATAGCATTGCATAAGCTTATATTTAACTCTCAAAGCTTCTGACACAAAGTAACTGTTCCCTAAAGAAAATGTAACATTATATATAAAAACAAAAGTATATTTCAGGAAGTTCATATCTAATAAACTTAAATCCCAAAAGTATTACGAGAATTTTTAAGCTTCAATTGTGAGACTGTAACCAAGTCAGTTTTGGTTTGATTATCCACTGTGGAAAGTCCATATCAAACATCCGACAGTTGTTGCTTTTCAAAAAGTGCTTCTTTGCATTCTGTTCTTTCACACTTCGAAATCCTTGGCTAATTCGTGCCCGACTAGAGGAGAAGTCACACACTATTTAAGGCGATGTCACTCAGAGACCTTCACTACAAAACTAGTCAACATTTCAACTCACTCTAAAAAAAAAAAAGTCACCGATCTATTCTTGTTTGGTCGATGTTTGTAGTGTTATATCTCCATATAAATAAAATGAATATACATTAAAGTGTGTCTGTTGTGGCAGGGCGGGCCCCAGATCAGTCCTCAAGTGAACCTGGCGCTGTCGCGGATGTCTGGCTTCCTCTCAGTAAGCGAAAACTCAGTGACGATCCCAAGGGTCTCCTTTTCTGGCAACTTGTCGGCTGTTGCCGCAAAATGAAGTCATAATTGGCAGAAGTGGACATGGCGTAGAACACATTGGCCTTGTCTGGAATCAGAAGCTCTTTGTGGGACGGGGGATACAACAAAAGATTAGCAAATCCTGATATTTGCATGGATATTTGTGCACTGAAATATAGTCATTACTTTCCATTGTGATCCTGAATAAGGTGGTGTAGGTCAAGTCTGGTGTAGCTAATGTAGAACTATTAGGCATCATCTCAAGCATCAGTAATCTTCAAGGCTCACCTTTGTCCTGCTGCAGCACCTGGCTGAGCGTGAAGTCACAGCAGTTGACGTCCTCCAGGTTGTGTTTCTCCAGGGCTCTCTGGATCACCTGTGCTGTCTTGTCCTGACTGGTCAGCTGCGAGAGGAACAAAGAGTTGGCGCTCACGCCGTATCCAGACACTGCGTGGCATAAAAATACGTGAATGGCTCCCTGCGGTGTATTCTGTGCTTTGATCTTGAACGTGACTCTCGAAGCATATCGTGTGAAGGTCCTAAAGAGGCCAGCAGGTGGTCAAGGAGCTAAACTTGTTCTTTAAAATGCATACCCTTGTCTATTAACAGGAGGAGTAGAAGATGGTCTGAGTGAAAATTTGAAACCTGTGGGTCTAACTGCCTTATTTCTGGAACGCATAGATCCTGCTGTCAAGTATGGAGGAAGCCGTTCTGGGGTTGCATTAACAGGGTTAATGATCTTTACCAAAACCCATGAAAATGTAAACCAGCATGGCATAGCATACTTCAAAGGCAGGCCGTTCCACAGCTGATTGGCCAATAGGACAGTGCTTTGTTTTTAAGCAGGACAGGGACAGCCAATGACCTCCGGGCCTCAATAACACAGAAATTAAATGGGACAAACTGGAGAGAAGAATCAAAGAAAATAACCCACAATAGGGTCATCCTCCAGTGCATGCCCCCCCCACCCACCCCCACTCCCATGGAGCTGGGCCCGCTCCGGTGTCCCATGTAATCAGTGATGATTGGGCCATCATTGGTTGTGTCCCTTGACTCTTGTTGAAGCCGACAGTGCGGAAACCATGGTTACTGCTGGCCTGCGTGCTGCTGATCACCCCCTACTGGTGCATGGCGGTATCGCAACAGGCCGTTGCATCACACATACTACTCTTCAGTGCAAACTGGATGCCTCTATTCATAAACTGTAAACAATAATGGGGTGTGACGATAACAGAGCGAGGGCTGTCCATCAGGCCAGACACTCACCAGGATGCTCTTGTACATAACGCTGTTGCTGCTGCTCTCCACCCTGACCCTGACGATGCAGGAGTCGTCCACCTGCCGATTGTAGACGGGTAGCGACACCATGGAGACCGAGCGCCTGTGCCGAGAGATGTGGCTGGGCTTGCTGCGGGCCGCCATAGCACAGGGGGTCAGCACCAGCAGGTCCGGCTCAGAGCCGAAGGAGGCCGGCTGAGGAGTGGGTTCGCACGGGGTGGTAGGGGCGGACTGGAAGAGTTCAGCCATGTCCTGACAGGAGCTGGAGAGACCCTGAGGACGATCTGAGAGTGAGAACCTTGGAAAATCATCATTCCTCTCGACAGCACTGAGGTGGGAGCTCTAGAACTTTTCAGCTTATTTTCGTAAAGATTATAACATCTAGTTGATATATTCAAGTACATACAAGATCCCAAGAAAGATCTCAACCTTTGAAGCTTAGCGTGAGCTTGCAATTCTCAAGAGGTCATTAGCCACTCATATGAAATGAATTTACACCATGTGAGTGCAGTAGTTTGAAAATATGCTTTAAACTGAAAAACCAGAAATTTCTTCTGCTACAGACTTAAGATGTGATCTATGAACCCGCAAACAACAACAAACCAAAATCAGGCTACAGAATGTAGCTTTTAGACATTAAAGCCCCCCGAAGCAAAGTGTTGAGTTTCTGAGCAAGACCACCTCTTGTTGCCACAGCGACGAGGACGGGCTACAGGTGTCCACTTCACTGCTGATGGACCCCAAAGAGGAACTGCCAATCTGATCTGCCGCAATCTTCTGAGAGGAGCCCTCAGTCATGGAAAGCAGCCTGCACACATACACGGGGGTGCGTAAACACGCAGGGTCGTGCACACAGGCACACAAACATCCAAAGCGAGGAGCACGTGATGTCGAGCAACACGCACTCACACACCAGTGTCACACCCCAACAGAGAAAGGTGGTGCAGCTGTGGTGCTTAGATGTCAGTTGAGGTGACTTACGAGGACAACTTCTTTAGGCGAGATCCCCAAGTACTAGGTGACTCGGGACAGGAATCCAGGGGGGGCTCTAGATCCCGGGACAACTCATAGCTGTCGGATGAAACATGGCTACAGATCAGCACGCAGACATGCTTACGCGACTCACCAGCTTAGCATGCTAACCAGCTCTTATCAAAAAAAGACACACATCAAAGATTATTAGTGAATACTTCAGCTACTTCTCGTCACTAAAACCCAGTGTCAATTTTTGTTGGCCTTTCCATTATGTAACAGGTCCAGTGTAGCTAACAGCCTTATCTTAAGGGATCTACAGTATTATACTTTATATGGCTGGATGTTGACTCAAGCATTTCCAGCAAGGCACCTTGCTCAAGGTTGTGAAGATTGCCTGAAAAGCTCCTCCTTGTGGCTATTCATCCTGCCCCTTAACCACCATCAGCCGTGATGCTGTTACTTGTTGCCCATTTGTCCATCAGCCCTGAGTAGAAACATTCCTCACCTCTCCTGGTCAGTCAGCAGTTTCTGATCCTGTAGCCAGAGGGCGATCTGAGGGTGATAAGGAAGTACGTACTGGCCACAGGAAGCTTGAAGCTGACGGATCTGAGTGAGGATCTCAAACTCCTTGGGTGGGGGCAGACAAGGGGGTTATGTAACAAACAAAGACCCAGAGCCCCCCCTCCCACACACACACACACACACACACACACACACACCTTTCCAATGTCCCATTGTGGACGGTCACATCTATAAAATAACTCACCCTTCTCCGCTTCTCAAAGTTAATGAGGCCTCCCTATGCACAGAAGGAGAGAGGGATCAATCACTTATACTGAACTCAACAGCCATTTCACCAGTCAGTCGTTATATACATTGAGGTGACCCAGGGCATGGGCTGGGTTGGTAGTGTTTGGTTTACTTGATGTGACAGTCGGTGTTCGGTTTACCCCGTTTGCCGGTCAGTTAACTCACCTCCACTGTGTCTGGCAGTGCGGTATCCAGCATGGTAAACACAGTCAGGTAAGTGCCCAAATAAGGTACACTGCCCCCAGTGGTGCTCTGCAGAACACAGAATGGTCACAAAGTGTACACGCTAGCCGTTAAAGTGCCCTTGCGTCATTGCTTAAAATACAGTATGCTAAGAGGTTGCGTCGGCATGCCTGAAAGAGCAGAAGCACAGGGGAAGTGCAGATCCTGCAGAGGGGCAAAGTCAGGTGACAAGCTCCCTCATTCTGCTCACCCCAGCTTCATTTCCACAGAAATGCGTCAGAAAAAGCATTCCACGGCCTAATGGCTGACTCACTGTCTTGTCCACTTTGGGAGGGGTGGCAGCCATGTATGATTGTCAGTCAGTTCCTTGCCCCTCCCCAAAACACACCACACTCTTGTTTTATGTCATCAAGGACCTAACAGTGGGTTAAACTGGGTGATACTTATATAACACAAAGTTAGAAGATCTAGCAATTCTGCATGTGACTCTTTGCAAAACACAGAGGACAGTTAATGGAAAATAATACGTGGGTGGTATGGCGACCTCCTTCCTCCTTTTCTCCAGAGCGACACCACAGCCAGGTCTGCGAAAACGCTTCAGTCGTGTTATTTCCTCGAAAATAAGTCCTAAATGACTCATATGGCCAGCGTGCTGATCTTATCACAGGGGCCAGCGACTGACTCTGATCCCTGAGGACCCTAGGCGCCCATCAGCACTTTCTCAACCGAACGGAAGAATTACCGTCTGCTTGGACAGGAGGCAGTGCTTTGACGCCTTGGGGGGGGGATCCTGTGCATCTGATTTGGCCCCATCCTGGTTCGAGAAGAAAGAGCAAAAATTTGTTTGTTAAATGACCGATAAAAACTACTTCACACAGTATTTGTTTTGAAAAAGGGCCCCATTGCAAGGAGCCATAGAGAGAGGTCCCAGCCCAAATACACTAGTTATATTCCTCTGTTAAGTAACCCGGAATAAATAGCTAACCGAGTGGATAAAGTGTGTCTGCTGAAATAAGGTCACATGCCACAAAAAAGTGCTGGTAATTTCTCGCTATCAGCAGGTGCACTAGCACAGATAAAGCCCTCATTTGTGGAGCTCGCAAGTCCAGCAAAGCAGGCTGAGGGTACAGATGAGGGTATGGACAAGGTGAACGTGGAAATCGAACCCGGGAAGCGTTGCTGGTTGGCCTCTGAGACTTGCAAAGTGCTAACAATGACACCATTGTGCGATGCGGGAAACAAAGAGTCAACTTCTGAGAGCAAACAAACCTGTCAGCATGACGACTGATACCAGGCCACACTGAATACACTGTGGCCAATTCTCTCTGAGTGGAAAGTGGAAAATGGTTGACTTAACGTTATCTAATGTGCTTTGTTAATTTCACACTTTACATATTTGCCACAACTGGATTTTTCACTCAGCTGGATCAGGTCTTCTTCTAGCTTCTTCTGGGATTTGGACCTACAACCTCTTGGATCAGAAGCATGGTGCTTCTCTGATATGTGACAGGTGTTACAACCGTTTGGTATTAGAAGCACGAGATTGCATAACCACCTGAAAACCACCAAGTGCAGCACACTGAACAAGATTCTGAGAGCAATAAAGTATGAAAATACCTTCATTCTCAATTTTTTTTTTTGCCAAAGCAACTCCATGCAATAGAAACAGGCACTTCCAAAGACACTGCTAACCCGCCTCCTTCTGAACACCTCACTGCTCATAAGAAATGCCCCCCAACCCTCATGACTCTGACGCAAATCCTAAGGCTATTAGACCAGCCACCTTACCCATGAGAGCGCTGCTATTCAAATATCGAAGAATGTGTGTGTGTGTGAGTCAGTGTGTGCGAGACCAGATTTCCCACCTTGTGGGAGCATTTTTTCGAAACTCAATTTTATTAAGAAAAACATGAATGCGGTCAAAAAACTAAAAATGTCGAAAGTCTTGTATTTTGTTTGGTTACTTATGGTTAAGGTTTGGGCTGGGTAGGGGTTAAGATTGTCATTGTTGGGATTAGGGTCCATCCCATAGAAATGAATGGAGGGTCCCCACAAAGATATGAATACATGGATTGTGAGTGCATGCGCGTGTGTGTGAGTGTGTATGTGTGGTTTATGTGGAAACAGATAATTTCCATATTCTGAATGTCTGGAGTGGCTGGTGAGGTTTCAAAGGGGAAGTCAGGTTTCTAACAGTCGGCTTCAAGCACCAAAAAAGGTACTGATGTTGTACTCTAGGAAAAACACAGTGCTTCACCGAAACTGCTGTAGTAGATATTCAGATTTAGACTCACACCTGGTGTGAGAAGATACAGCTTCTCTTTCTGGAGAAAAGTAAGGAGATACGAGAAGCTGGTGACATTAAGATGGCCTTGCATGTCACTGGATCAACATATTCTTTGTATGGGGGTCTTTGTAGATTTCTTTTTCCTCGTAGACCTTCATTTCATCTCAGTGTTAGCAGCCACTCTTATCCAGCAGCTACACGGTGTAACGTGCTGTGGCTGGGTCAGTGCACAGAGAAGGGCCTGCTTTGGAACGAGCCTCTGACCTCCACGATGACCTCCTCGCTGCCAAGGACACAGTTCTCATCAGGGAACATCTCGCACAGGTTTTCAAAAGTGGTCACACTCTCCCTGTATGAACATAACAGAGGTTCCAATCATGTTTACCTTCCTGATATCTTAATTTTTGAATGCTATGCTCCAAAATTTTCTGCTGTGGTCTGCTTTGATGCTATAATTTATTCCTGCAGGTATTCTGGTAGTAGATCATGGCAAAAGCTATTAGGCTGCATCAACCTAGATGCACATACCTGCAGACAGCAGCCCAGGTTTTTTTCAGCCTGTAGATGGCGTTGGACTGCAGCGCAGACAGTATGGCCCTCAGAGAGGAGAAGTTTTTCAGCAGTCGACATTCCTAAGGTCACGCAATGGGGACTTGTGTTAGGTCTTAGATGGCAGATTAAGGTACTTTTAGCAACAAACCAATCCTGTGCCCACCTGAGCTATCCGAATCCACTTCTCGATGATGCGGGCTCTCTGGACAGGGCCTGGAGATGGGGCCCGGCTTCCAGGGGAATTTGTTGCTGGGCAACAGAGCAATGAAGTGATGACCCGGTTGGTGACAGCGTTGAACTGGGCGATGGTCGCTCGTATGGTCCCGCACAGATTGTCCTTCTTGTCACGCTGGGACCAGATGCAGCCCAGGCACTGGAATGGGATGACCTTGACGAACAGTTCCTGCAAGAAGGAGAAAATAAGAAGGCATGTGTTTGGGTATGAGAAAGGGCATCTCCACACCTGGCGCATTGGTAAAGTATCAGTGTTTGCGACCTTGCAAAACGTAGCTGTATAGCTAGGTGAAAGGTGAAAGATCATGCGTGATGCCCTACACAAGCCATCTGCTATGCAAATAAACTGCAGAAATAGCTTCACGGCTAATGATCCGACGGAAGCAGGTGCTTCACTTACAGCATCCAGCCGCGTGAGCTGCTCCGCGATGGCCACCACGGAGAAATCCAGGAAGGCCTCCAGGTCTTCACACTCAGGACTTTTGTCTCGCAGAACTTCATCCTCCAGGTTCTCCTGCTCTGTCAGCAAGGTCCCTTAGGTAGACGTCAATATTGCAAGGCCCTCAACATACTTAGACGCGGTGCTACATGAAAGTACAATCAATCAACCAGAAATGAATATCGCATAAATCAAACCTCTTGAAGAAAGTGGCATGTTTATCATTATGTAGCACCCAGTGCTGTGTGCAAAGGGAAACTCTTCCACACACGATAGCATCAACTCAGCGGAAATATACCTGCATGAGTGGCCCATTTCTGGTCTTGCCACATCTGAGTCTGAACTTTTTCCTAGGCCAGCAGCTATCTGATTCAGAATTTACTCACGTGTTTTGGATCTTTGTCTTACTGCATGGCCCCCGCTGCCCGTTATAAACATGTGGCTGGGCAATATCCTGAACAACATTCTGCTAAAGAACCAACGTCCAAGTCGAGCTGATCCACAGCATCTCTGCCTCATAGCTGTATTCTGAGATCTTTACTCCATTGTTTGGCTTTTGCACATAAACCGCCTCATCTTTCCGCTTTTGGATAATCCATTCCGAGAACATTTTCTCAGAAGGTGCTTCCGACACGCTTTAGATCATCATTGATGTTCCTCTAAGTTCACAGATTTATCAGGCTTCCTGCTGCTTCCTGCCATATTTTCCACTTTTGCCCAGCATCTCCCTGACTTCGGCAGAGCTGAGAGGAACATGCAAAACCCTGAATCATGTTCCTACTGACTTTTCCGGCCAGTTTTGCAGTTTTACACCTTGCTGATGGAAATACTTCAGCAGAACATCCAGTCCAGGGATGTCTGCCCCAAACTCCTGACTTTAGATAATATTTCTCTACATATTCAAATCCCACTGTCTGCAGAGTGCTGTCACCACAGGCCCCTTGAGCAAGGCCCTTAACCCCAGAACTGGCTGACCCTGTTTTCTCAAAAATAAAACCGTAGACTAAATAAATAAATAATGATAATACATTTTATTTAAAGGCGCCTTTCAGGACACTCAAACAACAAAATAACACCAATATAATCAGAAGATGAGTTTTAACGGCAGCTTTTGTGTTATAAAGTCCAGTTGATGAATGTGACTGGGAGGAGAACTCCAGAGCTTAAAACTTTTGAAATACTGAAGACCAGACTGAATGTTCTGAGGTACCTCCATGCAGGAACTTTTTCAGCAGGTTGTCAGCATAGTCAGCCAGGTGCTGGAAGGCCAGGTGGGGCTGGAGGTATGAAGACAGGAGTTGTAGGGTGGAGTGACAGGGGGGCTCCCAGAGGTCATCTGTGTATTCCTGCAGCCAGGCCTGAATCAGCAGTGCCAGCAGGCTGAGGGCCACAGAGAAGATAACGGCAAAATTCAAGCAGAGTCCTAGATATTCAAATGCGGAGCAAAGACAGAGCTGCGGCAATATAGCTAAAGGACGTCCCACCTGTGCTTCTTATCGCTGCCATTAACATCGGCTCCCACGTCGGCCCTGAATGAGCAAAGACAGCCACTCAGTTCCCACCAAAACATTATGCTACAGGGGGCGCTGTCATTTAGGGGTATATGACTCTATTGTCATACTGCCGTCTGACGTCTCGAGGTCTGATCCTGCCTCAAATCCTGGTATTTAAAGGTCACCAGGGACCAGGGATCGTTTTCTTAATATGAAATCAGTTCATAAAGCGATTTTCTCTTTGATATATTGAGAAAATTTACACAATGCTCACAGAAAACACAATGCTATATGAATGCAAATGGTGTGAGTCGGTCCCAGAGTTCCTCAGGGGCTGCTGGCGCCGCCCCCACCCACCTCTGGAAGAGGAGCTCGACGAGCCTCTCAGGGCTGGTGAAAGAGCGATACATGGAGAAGAATATAGGCGTAAAGTCCGAGTCCTGAGAGCGAGGATCTAGCAGGTGCGTCACCAGGCCCTCCAGCCTGGCGGCCTTGACCCGCCGCACTTTGCAGGTGCGGTACTGGACGAAGCTTGAGGAGGATTGGTCCTCGGGAGCGTTAGGGGGCGGGGCCGCGGCTTCTCTGCGCAGGGTCACCCCGTACACAATCCCATGCTCCACTTCTTCCCCCCACTCCTGCACTGGGTCCTGACAAGACGCAGAAACACTTACTGGCGAATAGGTCAGACGGGACTGCCCCTAGTGGTGCCTGATCAAAAAACATTGATATTTTCTAGATCAGCTAGTAAGGGAAGAACCTCTTTAGTAGATCAACATATTAAGCCTCGCGTTTTATGTTCTCATTCACACTGTTAGCCCAACACACAAGTACATGGGTATACATCTGATTACAATATAATGGATTTTCTTGAAGGCAGTCCTCATGCGGGCCTGTCTCTATGCCAGTCTGGCTCTTCAACTTCTGTCCAGAAATAGCGAAAAACAGAGGCTATACAGCAGAAACAGAGTCCCCTTTGTTTTTGAAAACACGATTCAAGTCAACACATGCCAATACAGCACCCAGCCACTGACACAGACAGACAAAGTGTGGAGCAAAGGCATTACAAGCCAAAACACAGTACAAAATATCCAGTCCTCTTAAAAAATTGCCTCAAGAAGTGACATCACTGAAAAATTACTCAAATGGGCATGTTTGCAACGCCACAAATAGTACAGGGCTGCGCTAAGCTCGAAGGTGAGGCTTGTTTTGGACAGGCAAAGCCCCTGCCAGGCAGAAAAACAGGGAAGAACTAGCAGAAAAGTGGTCTTTAAAGGTAAATCTAATCTGATTCTCATCTCACGAGAACACATACAAACCAGGTGAAAAAATATTACGCTCCAAGCATCATTAATCTGCACCAATCTGCTCCCAGGTAATTATTTAACCTGATAAATGTCCAGGATCCAGGCAGTGTTCCTGAGACTAATCAGTACAGAGAAATTGCGCGCGATAACAATAATACACTCAGAAGTGAAACATCATAATTGTTGCTACTTAAATGGATACTGCCACAGGGTATCCGGCAGACCGTTGCTGTTTTATTAAGTATTAAGCACGTGTTGTGCTGGGTGGGACCCCATTTTGTTTCGGTAACCACTTTTAGGGTAAATGAGTCTGTTTTCAGACGAGCCCTTC
Source organism: Mormyrus iriodes (assembly GCA_011763525.2). Lineage (NCBI taxonomy): Eukaryota > Metazoa > Chordata > Actinopteri > Osteoglossiformes > Mormyridae > Mormyrus > Mormyrus iriodes. Next base: position 2,340,476 of record JAAGVU020000044.1, on the reverse strand, counting down.
TCTGCATTCCAGTCCTACTGTTTATTTCTAGCTGTTATTTCTGAGTTTGTGACCTTCGTTTCACTATTCTGGCCATTTATATCTGACCTCTCTCAGCAGCAAGGTGTTTTTGCCCCACAGACCCGCCGTAGTATTTTCTTTGTTCATCATACCGTTTTCTGTAAACTCTAGACACAGTAGCGTATGAACATCCCACGAGGGAGGCTGTATCTGAGCTACTGGAAGGACTACATCTGATACAGTCGTAGCACATTTAAAACCACTCAGATCAGACGTGGAAAGCTCGAAGGGCCAGCCGCAGAGTAACTGACCGACCCGACCCAGTCACACGATTCTCGGTTTCTAGGAGCGGACCCATTTCATTAACGGGCAGGTGTACCTACAGCAGCAACCCTGCTGACATTGATGTAGCGTTTTTCACATTTAAAAGATTTTTAAAAGCTGCAGAGCATGAGTAACAACAAAAACAATAGCGTCACTTAGTAAATTATACATTCTTCCACTGGCAGCGAATGTCATTAAGTAAATTTTCACATGTGACAATTAACAACAATATCAACAAATGTAATAACGCAGCTCGGATGTATCAGAGCTCAATGTTAGTCATTTTACAGGCTGAGTTCACAATAAGCCTGTGTTGAGGGTTAGTGCAGACTAAACACTCAGTCTTGTGATCTCAGCACCACTATAAATAAAAAAGTGTTCAGAATAAGGATTCATAATATAAGAAAATAAAGCGTATCCTTATTCCAGCTGCCCTAGCTTTGTATAACCTGGCAGAGGGAATGGTAATGATTTACAATCTATAAATTAAATGGCAATTACCGCCTAAGGCATAATAACATGACACGGAGAAGGCACTATTTCGGCGCCTGTTATTTTAGCTGAGCATGTGACATTGTTACTAAGATCCCATGCAGCACTGCGCTATTCTCTGAAGGTTCTCTCCTGGAATAAGAAAGTCTTCAGGCTCAAGGCTAGCTGATGCAATTTCAGATACAGAGAAATACATTCATTAATACAGCAAGCCACGACAATCAGCCCTGACAACCAGTTGATCGCTGCAAAAATAAGGGCTTTTGCGAATCTTTATGTGTTTTTTTACAGTGTTGCAAGCAATGCAATGAGCCGAATTTTCTCATCGCAAAATGCCCAAACGCCAAAATACTATGTATAAATGACAGGTATAAGTTACTGCTGTCGTAATAAGTAAACATTTCCATAAACAGAAATGTAAAGAAACATAAGACCAGAAACATGAGATTACCATCGTCAGTTCATATTTTCCCATCTTCTGTAGATTCCGGTACGTTGACTGAATGGCTGTTAAGTCCAAAAATCCAAATTCTAAATCAGAAATGAGCAATATATATACACAAACAACCTTTTATTAATGTCATTTGAAATATGCCCTTGTGTAAATTGTTGCAATTGTAGATTATTTTTTTCAGGTTGTCCGAAAATAAAACAAAACCAAATCTCCTGGCCAGAATGATATTTGGCGATTTCTGCCGGAGAAGTTCTTCTGTCCTGCGGCGCAGGAGCCCCCCTCGCCGCACTATCGGCTTTACTTTCGGTCGCAGCCCTTGCGGTAAATAAGACATCCCATCCGAGCAGGCAGTGGGAGGCGTCAAAAGCCAGCCAGGAACGTTTGGTCCGACGTAAAATCCTGGAGGATTTGAGAAACTGTTAAAAGGAGGAGCTCCAGAGGCTGTTAATATGTCTTTTCTCTGTGTAAGAAAGATATATTTCTTCTTGAAAAGTGATGCGAAAAAAGTGAAGGAGAGAAGATTATAAAACGAGATCGCAATTTAGTCACACTGCTATTAGGAAGTGTTTTCTGTGATCGTTTTAGATTTGGGTTTATTAATAACATACACTGCCCTGAACGCTTCTGGTGTCTTTTACATTCATCTTGCGCCGTCACAGTACGGTGTGACTTTGTTGACAGATTTTCTAATTTAATGAGCAAGTACACTATGGAATGCCGCTTGTTGACTTTTTTATGAAGGAGATATATTAGCGACATCCTTGGAGCTAGACAGGCAACGTGACAAGCCGTGTCTGCGTTACATCGGCGTCATACCAAAGGCACGTGCGCATCTGTGTGACGTAACGATGCTGCAATCATGTTTATAGTGATTCTTATTACCCTGGAATTTTATGAATCTGTTATTTTTCCTAAAGAGCTACAAACACTAAGCTACACCTAGACCTTCCTTGTGGAGTCGTTTAACTGTCTCCTGTTAATTTGAAAGATCTCAAGCTACAGTATCCAACATCTCATCAGGAGATCCACGAGTTTGCCAGGTAACTAAACGTTAGGCAGTACCATCCTGTCCTCACGTTAACTCCATTACATGCAGACCAGTATCTCTCATGATTCACATGGACTAGGCGACAGAGTTCTGGGATGTGTCCAGTTAATCTGATGATCAAAAGTTCATTTCCTTAATGGTTCAGCCACCTGTTCCTGCCATAGTGAAAATTGAGAGAAATTATATGACATATGCATAATTCTCAATGACCATAAATGCAGTAATTACCACTTCATCTTTACTTCAGATTTGGACAATCTGGGGCTTAAAGTTTCAGAAAGCAGGATTTCTTGCTTAGACGGATAACTTGTGGGATTTAAGGTACCCCAGTTCAAATGGACTTTATCTTTGTTCCCTTACATTTAGCCCAGACTACCTTAAATCCGACAAGTCATCCAGCTAAGCAAGAAATACAGTTTCGTGATACAAGCCTCAGGTCTGGCTAGATTCAGGATTTAATACATACAGTGTAGTGAACAGATTACTGTCATCCTCCAGGCCCGAACAGTGACACATTTTTGTAACTGTTCATTAATTATTAAATAGGGCCAGATTCCCCAGATTCAGACAGATGTAAGAATCTAGACTTGCAGTTCATGCCAAACACAAGTGTGAGGTGTTGTTTTTTTTTCTGTCCAAAGACTGTGCTGTAGCTATGAGACAATTTGTGGATTAGCACAGTTAAAACTAGTCCAGGCTGGTCAGCCACTGTACAATACACAGAACCCACAATACGTGGAACCCGAAGTACAGAAAAGAGCTGAAGGTCTGCAGATTGCATCAGTGCCCTGAGCCGTTTATCAGGTCCTTTGGTCTGCTCCAGGAATTCGCTTAAATTTAAATTGCCTGCAGGTTATAATGTATGAGATGTGGGCTCAAGAACACGACACTGTTTCCATCAGAACATGGCAGAAACATTCATCCAGAATCAACAACATAAACCCAGCGAGCACTTAGGTAAAGAAAAATTAAAGTATGATGTTAACAGACAAGTCAGGGCTGAGTAGAGGTGTTACTAGAACTATTATTACCTGAGTTCGGAAGATGGTTGTTTGAAGAACACAGAGGCCTAGTTTGTAATATTATGGCAACTGACTCAACAAATGTTTCTTTTTGAATAAATATCTGTTCATATGAATGATACTTCTGAAAATAAATTGGGATATTTTGAAAATGACTGGTATCCCATCCAGGGTATACACCAGCCTTGTGCTCTATGCCACCTGGCATCGTTACCAAGATAAATGGTTAAAAGATGGATGGATGGATGAAAAGTGTCATTTTGATATTCTAAATCAAACATGGCAATTCAGATTGTAAATGCACAGCTGAACTGTCACCCTCTCTACACAAGAAGGCCACAACACTAATTCTCCTCACTCTGGTCTTGAGTGGAAATGTATTTGGTTACCAGTATGATGTAATGACAATAGCTCCACCTGTTGCCATTAACCTGAATTTTGATATCTGGCAAAGATAGGGCACATGAAAAAGATGTCATGCAATATTTTTGCAGGCTCAGCTGCCGTTACTAAGCGCGCAAATAAATGATAACTGAACTCAGCGCAGGAGAATCTGTTGGAGATCGTCGTCCAAGATGAAGACATTCTGGCTGCTCTTTATTGCTCAAGGTTACCTGTGCTAGGAATGACAGGAATTTCAATTATCTGTCCCTGCAATAAGACATTGTTGATGAATTCTGAAAGTACAGGAAGGCCATTTGACCTTGTAACTTCTTAGTCACCAGTTCAGCTCCCTACCGATGGAGAAAAGCAAATTACAATGTTAGCTTTGGCACTCACATACACTACAGTTCTATTCAGACAATTGGCTGCACCGCTTACCCTGTGCGGAAGGACAGTTAGCTAACAACTGTGGAACTATTGCTGGATTTCCTGCATATCAAGGCGACTGAAATGTTTGCGCCCCAAGAGACACCCAAAGGCTGTGTTTGTCCACATAATCATAGAGACCTTGTGTTCCTCTGCCTGGGGCTGATCACGGTCTGCTTAGTAAAGCATCTGACAGATTATTTATTGACCTTCTGCTTGTACAAAGAGAAATGAAAATTACCTGTTTAATTTAGAAATTTGCATTGATTTTGTTGCTCAGCTAATTATTTTGTCCGAACAAAGTTATATAGATTTTTATGTAGCATCTAGTTAACTGAAATGCAGATCAGGATATTCCCCATCTCTCATAGCTCACCTTAAATGTCTGTCCACGGTATTTTTCCAGACTGACTTGTAAGAAAGTACTTATCTTCAAATCGGTAGGAACGTCATGTTCTTCGCGAACTTGTCTGGCTGACCTTCCGTTATGAACAAATTGTCCAAATGATCCAGGCCAGCCAAGGTGCCAGATTAGCATTTCAGCCAGAATTCCAACCACACAACAGAGGCTGGAAGATGCCATCAGAAAGGCATACAGTGACAAAACACAGGGTTTGCAGTTACATCAGAATCCTGTCTAAAACAGTCACCCACTCCTCACAAACCATCTTCTTTATCTTGTTCAGGGACGTTGGGGGAAGACCTTGCGTCCATCCCAGGCGACGTAAGGCTGGGGTACACCCAGTATGGGATGCCAGTCCATCAGATGCACACATATACACACACTCACATCTATGGGCGATTCATAGACACCAGTTTGCCCAATTGGACTGCAGGAGGAAACTGTAGCACCTGAAGGGATCCAAGATACCACAAGGAGAACATTCAAACACTTCACACACAGTAGAAACAGGAATCAGACACCCAAGCCTACAGGTATGAGGCAACAGTGTTACACACTGAGGCACCATTCGTACCTATCTCATGCATACAAATAAAATTATCAGCACGACCTGTTTAACCCCTGTGTTATTTTGGGGGTCGAAGTGACCCCAATCCATGTTCAAAATGAGGTTCAAAATGAACGGAAGAAGTAAAATACACAAACTGAGCTTTTGCCATCCCGAAACTAAAATGCTTGTGTTTTTGTCGGTAAAACTGTGTGCACTAAACACTTCTAACGATTTTACTCTTCCTGCGAATTAACATCTGTTTATATTTAGCAGCAAAAGCACATGCATGATATGTTCCCAAGAAGCTAATATGCACGACCACGATGACAGAGCTGAGGTATGAAGCCATAACACGAAATGCATTGCAATTGCACTACGGCAAGAAAGTCACATGCCAGGGCGCTGGGTGAGTTTCTCATGGTCATTCCGAGGAAGTTTAGCAGAATGCTTTAGTGGCAATCTCCGCACAAAAGAGACGAAACAACGAAAGGTATGTGATTGGTTATCTAACACACCTGGTCTGCATTCTTAAGCCCTCCGAGAAAGAAAAACAGGAAGTTCACTACTCAATACTTGAGAATTAATGACTTGTTGAATGATAGTTTGGAAGCCTTGATGATTATAATCATCCTAAACCATCCTGGAACATCCCACTGGAACATACACGTATTGAGAATTTTATTAAGATAACCTGTACACCTGCTTATTTGTGCAATTATCTAATTAGCCAATCGTGTGGCAGCAGTGCAGTGTATAAAAACATGCAGATAGTGGACAGGAGCTTCAGTTAATGTTCAAATCAAACGCCAGAATATGGTACAAATGTGATTTTTGCCTGTGGCATGACTGTTGGTGCCAGACAGGCTGGTTTGTGTATTTCTGTAACTGGTGAACTAGGGAGCAGGAGTTCTGAGGAGGGAAACGCCTTGTTGGTGAGAGGGGTCAGAGGAGAATGGCCAGACTGGTTTGCTCTGACAGTCTGTTAACTCGGATAACCGCTCTGTACAACTGTGGTGAGCAGAAAAGCAACTCCGAATGCCCAACGCGTTACACCTTGAGGTAGATAGTCTTCTGCTGTTGTAGCCAAAGTTGGGTTCCACTGCTGTCAGCCAGACACAGAAAGCTGAGGCCGTAGTGGGCACAGACTCACCAACACTGGATGGCTGGAGACCGGAAAACCGCAGCCTGGGCTGATGAATCTCGATTTCTGCTGAGGCACACAGATGGTTAGAATTTGGCGTCAACAGCACGAATCCATGGACCCAACCTGCCTTATCAACATTCCAGGCTGGAGGTGGTGCTGTAACGATGTGGAAAATGTCATCTTGGCGCACACCAGGTCCATTAGTACCAATCGACCATCGCTGGAACGCCACAGCCACTCTGAATATTGTTGCTGACTGTTTACATCCCTTCATGACCACAATGTTTCCATCTTCTAATGGCTACTTCCAGCATGATGATGTCACAAAGCAAAAGTGGTCTCAAACCGGTTTCATGAACATGACAGTGACTTCAATGTTCTTTATTGCCCTTCCTAGGCACCAGATCTGAAGCCAGTATAATACTTTTGGGATGTGGTACAATCAGTGATGGTTCTAGACTTTTTCAAGTTTGGGGGGGGGCAGACTGGGGCCAGTTGTTCGGTTAGGGGGGGCAGATGCATTTGACTTTTATGTCCTTCTAGTATCGCTTACACTAGATTGCCAGCATTAAGAAGCCAAAGACAATTTTGAAAACCGATAAGCTATTTATGCAAAGCTTTGTAATCATATTTTACAGTTTTTACGCATGTATAACTTACTCTGGTTTCTTGTTTAGACTGTCTTGCTTCCACAGGCTTGATTTATTTTGTCTAACGTTTCCCTAACTGAAGCCACTTGACCATCCAGGGCCCTGGCGCTAAGAGTCAGTCAAAAAAATGCACGTTTCACTTGTTCCCAGTGCACAAAATTCTGTATCATATATATAAATGTGCATGATAATACATTTATTTCAGACCCAAGTAGCATATGTATTTAGGGGGGGCCATGCATGTTGACAAAGGGGCACCTTCGGGAGATTCACAGCAGGGATGCGCAGCTGACAAACCTGCCAAAATTGCATGATGCCGTCATGTCAGCATGGAGCAGAATCTCAAAGGAAGGCTTCCAGCGTCTTGTGGAATCCATGCCACGGAGAATCGAGGCTGTTTTGAGAGCAAAGGGGGTCCCTACCCTGTATTAGTGTAGTGTCTAAAATAAAGTGCTCAGTGAGGGTACAGGACAACTCCGAATTATGCAGAGAACAAATAATTTAAAAGCTACAATGTCTTTCAGTAGCTGCTCTTGTTGCACCATTTCCATACTTGGCCCCATCAAATGCATTATTGCAAATGCAAATATTAATATGACCACAGCTAGTGAAAACAGTCATGTTTGCAGCAGGGACAATGCAGAAAATGGAATACTAAGAATGTACCTTACCACATCAGGTTAAACGACAATTCAGAGTGTCATTAACGTTGTCTTGAGTTCCCCACCTTGTGGTGTGGAGAGAATTACAAGTTGAAATAAATTTTTGAATTCATTTTAAATGAATTAGTTGATTTTCTGTCAGCTAAACAGGTTTAATTCCGATGCAGACCAAGCAACCAAACATGAGCCATTTCCAAAAAAAATTGTATTCTAATATACCTCTAATACACAGTGCAATTCAGGACAATATCAGAGCAAGGCACCAGAGGGCACCAAAGTTCAAGCCTGACTGGTTTTCAAATGGTGTATTTGGAGAATATGCTGTACATAATTCGGCCAACTGTTTTTCTTGGAGTGGAAGGGGGGGGGAGCCAATCCCAAACAGTACAAGACACAAGGCAGGAAGAGATTCTGCATGGGATGCCAGTCTATCTCAGGGTATACACACACACACACACACACACATTTTGATGCACTGTGTGTAATTTAGAGATGCCAGTAAGCATAACAATGTCTTTGGACGGTTATAAAAAAAAAACCACAACATGCAAATTCCACACATAACAGAGACAGGATCTGAAACATTAGTGCTGGAAGAGAGGAAATTGTGGCCCACTGAGCCACGCCACACCCCAAAGGGATATTCCTTACACATAAAAAGCGTGGGAAAGCTGTAGCCCACTCAGTTCAGGCCTGGAGGATGACAGTTCTAAGTTAATCGCTGACAGTCCAAGGCAGCTCGCTTGTTAAGAAGCCAAAATGCTTCTAGCTGTTGTGACAGAGCTCATTAAAATTCAACTGGATTCTAAAATGCATAGTTTCAGCAGCACAGCAAGAACTACTCTGACTGCGCATATCTGCCCCGTGATCAGCAGTGAAATGAATCTGGTCCATCTGCAGCGATGGCTATAGTGTTATAGCAGGAACATTAAGCGGCAATTTTACAATTCTAGACATTGAAGGTATATAGAAATTTATTTCAATTTTTATATCAGAATTGACAAAAGTTACAAGCCAATGTATGAATCCAACAAAACATTGATTAAAAAAAGGAAAAAAATATATTAAAAAAACTTACCTAAATAACATATTTGTCTATAAATGTTTGGTATTCCATGTTAGCATTTATTCCAATGAATTGCATAGCACTAAAAGCATTATCCTGTGGTTTTACAAATTATTTGGCAATAATAATACTATAGTGTTTCTTGGGAAATTGTTAAAAATGTGTCCATCCAGTAAAATGTCTACAGCTTAAGAAAAACCTGACGAAACCAAGAATCATAAAAAAATAACCTGATAGTGGTTGCATAAACTATCCAAAAAAAAAAAACTGGGATCACCACTATCTATGTATAAAACCAGCAATGGGTCATGGATAAAATCAGATTGTTTCTTACTGTGTATCATCTAGACCAGCGTTTCCCAATCTGGTGCCCAGGGAGACACAGCCGGTCCACATTTTTGCTCCTTCCCAGCTCCCAGTAGATACGTTTGGCTCATATTGCTTCTACATTGCATAGGCTTACAGAATACATTTTTCTTCACTATGTACAGGCTCTCAAGAACCGTACCCAAAAGAGTGCAGTATGTTTTAAGAACGGTCATAATTACTTAAGTATCCAGCATCACTGTGCCCAAAGGACAGTTCTATCTTTGGAGAAGAAGCAGTTCTTGAGATGGGAGACCTAGTCAGTTCTATCGTAGCCATTTAGTAAGGTGCCCTTCCACTGTAACCCAGGACCTGCACCACCCGCTCACGGCCGTGCCGCTCACTGGGCCTGCGGACTGCTGTTCTTCTTCTTGAGCACTTTGAGAAGGTTATCGGACATCAGGTAGGGACGCTCTGGGCTGCCGTCATTCCTCTCCAGGTCCTCCACTGAGGGGGAAGAGTCACAGAAGAGCAGAGGAGGGAACGAAGGTGGCAGGAAGGGCAGAGGAGAAAGGGGCAGAGAATCAGACAGGATGCGGTTACACCATTGGTCAGGCAGAACCGAAACGATCTGAGCAGCAGCAGGGCAGGCCGAGTAACTCACAGAAACACTGGGGTACAAGGCGTGCTAACGAGGCCGGGGAGAACTTACCGCAGGCGACTCCATAAACCAAGCCTTTTAAGGTGTGAAGTCAGGCCGAGTGCCCGAGTGTGTTCCTAGAGGTTTGGGCACCTACCAGACTCACAAGCGCGCCAAGGTGGAATTAAATCCCTCGGAAACGACAATTGTAACACCACCCCTGCCACCCTCCATCTTCAGGGAGTCTCAAATAATTGCAGTATATAGGGAAAGACAGCCGACAAACTGGGAATTTTAATAACAGGCATTAAAAGCACAGTTATCCGCATGCAGCAGGAGCCGAAGGCATGCCGAGAGTGAGTCAGAGAGTCCAGGCGCTAACCGGCAGTCTGAACTTCCAAGGCAAGTCTGTCCGACACTTTTTATGAAACAAGCAGCAACTGCTGAGGAAACTGACACCAGCGAACAATTCAAATCCACATTAATTAAAAATAAGACATCAGGTGGGTTTAGCGCCTTGTAGCGTAAAGAATAATGCACAGTGTATGCCCGTGTTCAGCTTTCAGACTGTAAACATGACAGCAGGAGGTTCCTTGCATATATTCTATATAAATCAGGACAGGTGGCCCACACTCATCAGGCACACCGAGTCATCGCGCCTGGCTTGCTCTTTAACGCGCTCGAGAACACGCACCACCCATAACCCAGTGTCATCTGGGTCTTTTCCAATTCTTGGGCAAGTTTCTCAAGTTTCAGTCTTTTTTTGTGCACAGTTGTGAATTCACATCTCTCTTCACTCTAGAGTTACCAAATTACAGCCCACTCAAAGCAGCCATTGTCCAGAGGAGCTCTTACGGCCAGCTGTAGGTCGCAGCGCTGCTCGTCAAGGACCTAGGTGTGTTCGCTAAGTCTGTTGTGGCTCTGGGGTGATCGCCCCCACCCCCCCTTCTGTCACGCATTAGCGAATGATGCTGCTGTAGTTGAACCCCCCAAGTCTAGACGCTGGGGCTGGGAAGTCATTTCCTCTTGTTGTCCAGTCCGCTCTCCCTTCTCGTCCTCAAAGAGAATGTCACGGAGCTCCGGGGACATGAAATAGGGCCTCTCTGCAGAGCCGTCATTCCGCTCCAGGTCCTCACCTTCCGTAAGCGTTTTTGCGTGTGTCGAGCATGTGTGTGTGTGCGTGCGTGCGTGCGTGCGTGTGCCAAAGGAATGGTTGGGTTAATCCACAGTAGAAGAGAAGCAGTCAGATGTTGGATGAAACACACAAGAAGTCGACCCATCAGGTTGATATTTCAAGGGTTGTTGGTAAGGAGGGCATGGGGGGGGGGGGGTAGAGGTTTAGGGAAAAACAGACAGAGATACAAGTCAGAAAAAAACAGCAGCAGAAGCCACAAGTGAGTGACAAACTCAGGAAGTGTTACTGGGTTACTGCGGTACAGAGACGAGGACAACAGGAAACTGAGCAGAAGCCATCAGTGTGACGACATCTTAAAGACAGCTACGGTGCCGACCCAGTCACCGCCCGTTTCCCTTCTGTTATAACTGAATGGACTGCTCTCTCTTTACAAACAGCAGTGGGGACACTGGATCATTAGCAAAAGGGGCATATTTTGAGCAGAATCGAGCGTCTTTCCATCTTTAAAAAGCTATCAGGGCACCTCCCCTTGCATCCACCTTATCAGGTTCCATTTGCAGAAGTGTGACAACAGTTTTCCAGTAACTGGAATATGTGCACTTATGGAATATGAGTCATTCTGATGTTACTCACAGAAGCAGAGGAAGAGTGTGTCCACACACATGGCATAGACACTGAAGAAACCATGAGCGATAAGGTAGGAGCCCACAACCAGTGTCTGCAGAGAAAGAGACAGGGTCATGGGTCAATAAAGTGGCAGTGGTGTATGCACACACACACACACACACACACACACACACACAGTTCACATATTGCTGTCATCATTGGGACTTTCCATTCATTTCTATGTGCATAACCCTAATCCCAACAATAACAACCTTAACCCCTACCCAACCCTAACTTTAACCATAAATAACCAGTACCCACGTTTTACCACATTAGAGGGATATTTGGTCCCCATAATGTGGTAAATAGTAACCCATGCATATCCGCACACACACACACGCCAATTCCCAACCACAAAAAAATATACTCGGGGTGTTAACCGTCATTTACACCTAAAGCCATTTGATCCTCAGAATCTGCACTGCTGGAACGGACAGCCCCACCCCTGGGTTTGACTGGCCTTTGTGGATAATTATCAATCCAGACCACAAGCTCTCTGACTCACCAATATAGGAACCCAGTAATAGTTGAGATGTGGTACCACATTGTCAGATCCCTTTATCCTCCCAGAAAAAAAGAAGAAAGAAAGGATCCCTGGAGAAAAAAGAAAAAAAAATTGCAGTAACAACATTTGACGGTAATTGAGGTAATTACTGCAGCGAGCACTAAATATATCATCGCATATAACAACCATGATACAATAACCTATCCTTCAAAATTACTTACCCACAGCTCCAACGATAAGAAGCTTGCCTAAAAACAACAGGAAGTCCGTTACTTTATCCAGGACAGCAACCCTGTGCAGCCAGAGACACTCAAATAAGTAAACTCAAAGAATGAGCGCAGTGACACATCCTCTCACCACCAACAGCCAATCAGCACCTCCGGACTCCCACCTGATTACGTTTCTCATCAAGAGGAAGAAAGCATCCCGGGCCGAGGTGCAAAAGTTTTTGCCATATATCGCCACCTACGGGGCACAAGTGGTATTTCACACACAAGGCTTAGGTTCATGGCAGGTAATACAGGTCACACCTAAAACCATTCCTGAATGGTAAGGAAATTTTTTTCATCACAAGTAGGTTTGGCTCATATTGGGCTACATATTCATAGACAACGACACTTGACAAGTTTAACTGCTGAGTGCTGGGAGTGACGTGCATTTACAAAATTCCCATATGAGGTGCAGTTAGGTAACAGCTGAATAGTTCAATGGCCTGACAACCGTTGGGAAGAAGCTGTACATGGGAGGCATTTGCTGGCAGGGTTCTGAACCATCCGTCAGAGGGAAGTGATAAAATTAATAGTAAGACCCAACATAGCATCGCCGATAACGGCTAAACATACCATGATATAAGCATTTCGGTTGAGGAACTTGATAAACTTTTCCAGGCACCAGAAGCAGCACTTCAGGCAACAAAGCAGAAATTTCACACATCTGTTCTGGGCTCCTGTGTGGGGGAAGGGGGAGAATTATGGGAAAACATGAAACTGAAAACCCCTAAGCCCAAAGGATATCCTTGATTATTATCAAATTTTTCCAATGCAAGCGGTGAGCATCAAGCAATGTGGCATCGTCGGGGACCTTTCAGTTTGTGGTCCAGGTACTCCAGCAGTACCCTGATCACCTGGATGATGGACAGGATCAGGGAACCGAAGGCAAGAGAGCCAGTATGGTACCTGAACACGTTAGAGACGGGGACACAGAGATCCAGTGTCAGACACGCAAGACCCTCACACTGCATCAACATGTTTATCGAACATGTTGGTCTGATGGATGCCCGCTACCACAGGGTACCTGAGCGCCCGGCCCAGAGATGCGAATATGGGGAACGCGGGCAAGTCGTCCGGCTTCTTGAAGGCCCAGTAGTAGGAGGCAAAGGCACCGGCCAAGGTCATCTGACCAAGCGCCGTCACGAAGTTGGCACACCAGAAGAAGAGGAAGAGGTTGTAGAACTGTAGCACGATCAGGTACTTATGATAAGGACTCTCGCCCCCGTAGAAGGCGAACAGACACTTGGCATCGGGACAACTTCTTTTGATGGTGGAGGAGCTGAAGTTCTGTTTGGAGAAGAGAGAGGGCCACGTCCAAAATTAATCTCCAGTCAAATCGGCCTTGCGGTCTCACGCCAGCCGAGCCCACAACACAGCGTCGGTCAGCACTCACCTCCGGATTACAGGTCTGCCGAGAGTACTCGCATGCTGTCTCATTGAACACCTTATAGACAGCCTCGTTGGAGGTGGACAGGAAGCTGGCCAGCATAACTAAGGAACCCAGAGGGACTTGAAAGCATGCCTCTTTAACTACTGCATGACTGCTCTGAAGTGTTCAAAACATATATGGTTCCTTCCCTAACAGCACGGAGAAAGGAATCTCTCTTTGTTGTTATATAACGGTAAAGCAATTCACTTGTGGTTTGCCATCCACTGTTCCCAAATACATGCTCTGAACTTGTAATGACCGTACGGCATCGCATTACGCTTTCAAAGCCTGCAAAGGATACATTGCGGTGATGGCCCAGTATGCGATCACCAGCGCCAGGAGGGCAAAGGTTAAGAGAGGGTAGAAGAGGGATGACATCACATAGCCGATGGCCCTGCAAACACAAAACCATCAACAACTGCATTCTAAATTTAAAAAAAAAAAAAAAAAAAGATTCAATGTGGACCATATGAGTACAGACCTGCTGGCCTCTCTGATGAGTGCAATAGCGATACAGATTCTCTTCCTGAGGAAGATCAACAGGAGTATAATGATCACCTCCACGATGCACAGGATGATCACTGGAGGGTGGGAGCCATAAGGAGGGGTTTAAGTCACCTGCAGCCTACAGGTTTATACGTGCATTTCATCATCATGCAAAAGTGATTGACAGTTAAGCCAGCTAATCGCCATCCAGGCTGTGGGTCTCGCACGGTCAGACTGGCCTATCAGTGCTAATGCAACAACTGGGCTCCTCTTGAGTATCAACATGCGAGACTCACTGAAGGTCAGCCACGTCTGGCGAATCTGTAGGTAGACGCTGAGGTCACTCTGGAAGCCGAGCTCTTTGAGGGTGATGTTGGCCCCCTGCTGGTCCTTCAGACTGGCATACTCCATGTAGCAGTGAAAGATACCTGGGCGTGGCACATAACAGGGGGAATGAGATGTAAAACATGCAAAGCGCTGGAGTAGAGATGGATTTATCCAAAAAGTCACCCACCCACCAACAACATAAGCGAATACAGCAATGACTTACAAGGCAAAAACAACTGAAGCATTATAGCTTTTCAAAGGGGGAAGCGTACCATAGCCAATGAGCAGGATGACCATCACGATCATGACCCACACCATTACTCCTGCCAGGAAGCGCAGGAGAATGATGAAGACCAGGCTGATTATCATGGCCACCACCAAGCCTCTGTGAGGAGCAGAGGACGGGCAGGTATAGAGGTGAACATTCAGAGAGAGTTCTGAGAAGACACAGATGGGGTCTCAGTACTGAAGAATTGGGGGGGGGGTAGCCACTCACATGAGGATCCAGTACCAGGAACGAGTGTAATCTTGGAAGATCTTCATGGCCAGCTGTCGGGCCTCTTTCACTATCGTAGCATTTCTACGACAACCACAGGAAGAAAGAGCAGTTGCACCAGAAGATTCTACAAGCGTGGAGTGACCTAGTGTACCGTGAACCATCACCACTATAAAGTCCTCGTATTACAATTTAGCCACAGTTATCGCTGACTGACAGTTTACCTCAGTGTTCATATATGAACATAAATTGTCACAAAAGATCTCCGTTTGCCGTGACGTGCGAAGCCTGAGCCCTCTCCAAGCAGTTTGCTGAGTTTACCAGAACATCCCATACCCACCCAGCACCATTGAGGAGGTCTTTGGCATTTATGCTCGTCCCTTGCTGGTCATCGAATTTGGTGCTGTTGCCCACAACCAGCACTCCGTCCTTTTGGCCAAAAGCGGGGAAACACCTGCGTGTCACTGGCAGGACAGGGACAGAGAAAGAGGTCAACGGCCGTCAAGACCTGGCACCCCAACGCCCATTGTTGCTGGACTGTAGTGGTGGATTAAATGCTTGCTTTAACAGTCAGCATCTAACCAAGCACCTACTGTCAGAGTAAAGGAGCATGTGACTCACGGGGTTTGCTGGGAAGGAGCATCGAGGGACATAAGCCATCCTTCAGGATTTCTATGGCTGCCTAAACACGAGAACACGTACCCAGCATTGTCACAAACAAAAGTCAATTTCAACCATTTCAGTGGCATAACAGTGAAAAATGCAGCCTTCCTTCCTACAATCCCAGCCACCGCCTCTACCGCCGTTCATAAACATCGCTCACCATTTTGGAAACGTCGGCATCTCCCACGCAGTAGGATTTGTAGTAATCCATGTCCTTAGTCTTCTGGGCTTGCATCAGAGAAATAAACCGGTCTGGACACTTCTCCACACAGATCTGACGGCAAACACGAATGTATGAAAACGAAAAGATATAACCCAAAATAAATTTATGTTGATCGTTTTTAATAAGAGTACATTGTTCTATTATCCATCTATCTTATAATCACTTATCCAGGTCATGGTGACCTGGAGATTATCCCAGGTAGCAAAGGACAAGACTGGGGTACACCCTGGACAAGATGTCAGTCCATAACAGGACACATACACAGACGCACTGTACAGGCAATTCAGAAGCATCAACTAGCTTAATGCTTGGTCTTCGCATCGCAGAGGTAAAGCGGAGTAACAAAGCGAAAGCCTGCAAATACACAGATCCTAAGAGGGATTCAATCCCACAACCCAGGAGGAATGAGGCAACGGAGGGGCCCACTGAGGTACCGTTATGCTCATGTGATCTGTAACATTAGATCCAAACATGTTATGAGGCTAATAACAGGCCAAATTATTCCAACATTGCTACAACTATGTTTCAATTTTAAATCAAGAATAGATCTATTTAGCTGTGGGTACAATTCCGTGCAGAAGTCTTAGACAGTCAAAAGAAATGTTGAAAGCTATTTGACTGAATAGTAAGCGTATATTTGCTCGGAACAAAAGCACATTTTGACATTAGGATACATGCAAATTAAGAGTAACACAATAAAAACTAACAGATTTCTTCTGTCTTCCGAAAAGTTACTGATATCTTGTTGGGCGGCTAGATGAACACCGCTTCAGTTCCCAAACCCCTCCTCAGGGGCATCCTTGCCATTCCATGTATTTGTTAAATTTGACCACCAGCTTACTTAATTAATTAACTAACTAAACAGGTTTAAATGTCAGTGAGGTATTGATTAGTCATATGAGGTATGCTAGTGGTCAAGTCAAAAAGTACACGGGTGTATGGGATGGTTGCTACAAATACTGTGGTGATTATATGTGAGGTTTGAAACTGATAAGCTGACACACTTTAACAGACATAATATCACAGTTTAACACAAACTTGAAGGTCATTTAAACATCATTTTCTTTGACTGCCTAAGACTTTTGCACAGTACTGTATTTTTAACAGGTATCCTTTTATCCACAATACAGCAATTCTTTTTGTGTTTCACTCCCAACATTTTAGATGGATATAAGTACAGGGACTTATGGTTTCACAGGTGTTTCATGCTAGCTCCATTTGGATTACATAAAAGAGCTATGAAGGTCTAGACACGGCTGAGATGTTACGAGATCATGTTTAATTCAGTCAAATCCAGCAAAAAGATCAAAGAAGCGTCTGTGTGTATTTTGAGGAAATATCATTCAGAAACATGGGTGGGTGATGAGGAGATGCAGGGAGGAGATGTCGAGAGGTTCCTGACCTGTGTGGTTGGACACTGAAACTCCAGTAGAACCAGTGGGCTGGCACACTTCATGATGTTGAAGTAGAACAGATTAGGTTTCTTCCTGCGGTGGGTACAATAAACAGGAGGAATGACCACTAAGGACATGATCTGAAGTGACCTCTGTTCTGTAACTCATGCGTGAGACCACATGATGTTTGGGAGGTGGGCAGCAGTTAATCCAGTAAATGCGAAAGCAGGAGTAGGTAAGTGTCCAGCAAACGTGGATTCTCCACATAATTCCTATTTATCTCAGAAGGTTCTATAGGTTTTTTATACGTTTAATAGGCATTTAAATTCTGCTGTCGAACACCAGGACTTGTATGTGTTCCTAATGGGGAGTCACATCACACATCGTACTTACTCCAGCGGGGTACCAGCTTGCCCACAGAACTGCCCCCTGCTGTCCGTGGGGTAGATCACCTTCCTGGGGTCGCCCTGAGACCATGCTGGGAGAGGAAGGGCGGTACACCACATGAAAGCATCACTAACGCCCCTAACGCTCAGGTTTAATGACTGACCTAAAGTTAATGGTATCAAGATGTCTACCTCTGCCTGTGGAGGTTTCTTATCAACCAATTGCCTTCTATGTTTTTTTTTCATCTCTTCTGCAACCCTGCTAAACTTTGAACACCAGGTTGCAGTAATAGGCAAGCGTGAGAATAACAAACAGATTGTCATGTCACGGCGAAACGAGAGAGAGAAGTGTGGCATTAAATAGTAAGTTTGTCTGTTTTATAGGCGCCCACTCCTTGCAGACTTACCCAGAATTCCCACTGCAAAATAGCCCAATATAGCCAGAATAAAGAGGATACAGCAAATGATATCAGTGCAGCCCCTGTTGGCGAGAGACGTCACAGTCTAACAACGAAGGCAAACACGTGTGTGCAGAAACACAACAAAGAAAATATCAGATTTCCATTACCTGCTGTGAATGGGACCTTTAAATGTAGGATCAAACTTCTTTGGCTCTCCTGTTGGGGCAGGGGGGGGGAATAATTCATTAAATATGATACTTTGTGCTTTTGTTACCCAACGCACTAAATCCAGACGAAATGAGCGGGTTGTATTTCGTTCGTGTCCGTCATTTTAATACCTTATACAGCAATAAGCATATCTACAGAGACTGCAAACACCTTACAGTTAAAACGCGGTGATTCACCGCTTTGCCATTTCGGACAACACCCGCATTCAGACATTAATGATCAAAAACAGCTGGGAAAACAACTTCTGAAGAAACCACATGCGCATACACATCGATACATATATAGACACTGTAAAGGTCATGAATTACTTTGAAGAATTTTAAATTCTCTAGATTGCTTCGGTCTAAAATAGAGTCGGATTGTCGGGGGAAAGACGGACATGGAAATTGGTAAGGAACTAACACTATTCTGCAACTAATAAGGGAAGTAAAGTTTATAAAAAAAATTGAAAGGGTAATAGAGAAACTACTCATGCAACACCTGCACATTGCCATAGGAGGTCTGTAAAGTTTCGGATCCTCATACCAAAAGGGGCCAGCAGGCGCGCGCGGATAGCACGAGGTGCGACTGTACCAGCGCGAGTAGCACTGCTTCCACGCACTAATCTCCTGCAAGATCTTAGATAACTATAAGGGAGATTATCCTCTACAGCGCACTTTACTTTAAAATCCTTAACCACTCCGCTTGACGGAGGATGCATGCCACATTCTCCGGGAAAAAAAAATCTGCACACTATCTGCGCACATTTTTCAAATGCAGAAAAAGATCAACAGATTATTGCTGAATACATTCATTTTTAAAGCCTCACCGTTCTTCCCATAGTATTCCTCAGGCATCGTGGAAAAGAAGAACCTTTGCTTTATCTCGATAGTAATGCGGGATTTCCTCTGCTACACACAGCTGTACTCCCCTTCATTCACTTCCGCTTTCCTAAATCGGTTCAAGTGGAAACGGTAGTCAGACCTGTTAAACCAGTCCTTGGCAGAAGCGCCGCTTTCGTCGGCGCTCCCCATCGCTTTAGTTCGCATGCCTTTCGTCCGTTTCCGTAAAGTTCTGCACTCTCTCGGTTTCGTTTCTCGTTTTCTGTCCATCACTATTTTGAGAGACACACATACCACCTGAGGATGCCAGTATCGCGGGACCAAAGGTGCGGGCGGCCAGGTGATCCAGGGCGTCCCCTTTTCCAGAATTTCTCTCTACTAATTTTTCCAAAGAAGCCCCTTTCCTGGTGTGTACACTTGTCCACTTAATGATTGCTATATTATATAAAATCATAAATCCTAATTTGGGAATACTGTTTAACAGATTACGGTTGCTTAGGAGGTCACAGTATTATATTACCCGAATGCCAATCTCCTATATTTATCTGTATTTAAGACAGCAGATAAGGTACCTCCCACAAACACCCTAAAAGGATACTGCCTTCATTTTTAGGACAGTCCCTCCCATTAATTTTTCCTGTACACAGGATGAACCGTAACAAGATATGCTTCAAGTCAATGTCCCAATGGACCCAAAAGTCCTCTGTTTAATCCCCTTCTGTAAGTGCATGGATTGGATTACTGTGCACTCAGACATGTGACATTATGTGAATGCATACTCCTCGCCCCATTGTGGGCTAAGAAACATAATTTCTAATTTGTAAAAGGGCTAGCTGTCTGGCTGTATCTTTGCTTTTAAAGTTCGTGTGGCCACGGTGGAGCATTGTACCCCACATTAACACAGGGTGCGATCAGCATGGTGACCTGGTAGAACAAGCTGTCCCCCTGCAGACTCCGCTGGACAGGAAGTCGCCCCACAGGCTCTGTTAGTGTTAAATGTTCAAAGTGTTTTTAAGAGCTGATTGAACTGTACGTTAACTGAGCTGTTTATATCACATAGAGGCCTTTAAGCCAGATATTCTCAAAATATACTGTTGAGCTTGAGTTTCAAACTCAAATCATCGGGGTCCCCAGCCACCCCAGCCATGCTCTGCTCCTCACCCCGCAACCGTCAGGCAGGCGGTACCGCAGCATCAGGAGCCAGCCCAGCACGCTCCGGAACAGTTCCTTCCACCAGGTCACCAGGATGCTGAACTCCAACTAATATCAGCCATCCCCCAGGTCACCACCTCCACTCCCCACCACACTAGTGAAAGCCTCAGGTGCACTAAACTGTATGTTACACCTACAGTCTGTCTCTCTGCTCTATGGTATACTGTATCTATGTTGTATATTATACTGTTTTCTGTGTGCATATATAGAGTGCATACCATCACTCTTGCCATCAGAATGGCAGAGTCCCTTCCTGTCTTCAAACGCCGTCTGAAGACCCACCTCTTCAAGGAACACCTTGGAGGCTGACCAGCTTATATATAAACGTTATGTTTATAATACTTAAAAAAAAAACTACTAACCCATTAACACATACTTTTCTTATCTCTGCACTAATGACCTTTTCTTTAACAGGGTTTTTAGGTGCGTAACCGAGCTGGCAGTAACTTAGTCGGCTGACGGTTGTTATATAAGTCTAGCTTTACAGATTGAAGAATAGTCGTGGACTACTGAGCACTGCTGTACGTCGCTCTGGATAAGAGCGTCTGCTAAATGCTGTAAATGTAAATGTAAATATACCATTGTACAGTTGTTTTATGTACAGTTCGCATTTATTTAATGTGCTGATAGGAAACTCATGACCCAAGACTGTCATTCACTAGTTCATTTGTTCTAGTAATGTGACAAATAAAGTGATTTGATTTGAACCTTTCTCACCTTGACCATAAGACCTAATTCTCCCTCTGTCTTCGATTCCCTCACTCCTCCCTTTAAACCTTTGAATGAAACACCCTACCATATGTGAAGCTGAACCTGGGGCACGAGGATAATTCAGTGGTAGATGAATTGCCCCACCTGAATCCACACCCGTCCCAACCCACGTGCATCACCCTCACGCTAAACGCCGTATACACATCGTATAACAATGAAAACAACAAGTATAACAAGACAACAGACAACAGGGCTGTTGCAGTCCCGTGTTCTGTAACAGAAGATTGACAAGCTGCAAGGCGTCTTGTTATTGTGGATCAGTGCCAGTCTGAGGACTCTCCATGTCTAAAGCCACTTGAATAGTAAGGAAACTTAACAGAGTAAAGCTGAGTATCCTAACAGAAACGGCCCTCTGGCTTTTAACATGGTCTTTAAAAAGACGTCTGAGGTCTTACATTTATGTCCAGTCTTAAAACATTACGTGTTTTATACTGTTAGCCCACAGGTAAAGAAAAACAAGCTGTTTGCATGGCCTGCAATTCATTAAATACGAGGCTCTTAAACAGGAGTTTGGTTACGCTGCATAGCTACTTTTTAGGAAGGAAGAGGTTACAGACACAGTCTCATTCTGCTCCCCCCTGGGAGGAAAAACTTCACATAAAAAATATTGCTTTACACACTGACCTGACTAAAGCATAAAGACGTCAGACTCACAATGTCTGCAATTTCCTCCTATCTGCACTTCAGTTGGATGTCAAAGTGTTGTAACATGACTCTAAGCGCACAGCAATGCTTTTACTGAAGCGAGTGGCTCCTGCCTTTAGTTCACAGCATGAATATCTCATGAAAATGGTAGAAAAAAAATCGAACATTACAAAATAACCAAATCAGTAATGAAACAAGCTCGTGCGTTGAGAGTTTTAATCAACATATATTTTCCAGAAATTAAAAAAAAAACAGCCAGCCTTCAAACATGTAAGACCTACGATACCAAAACAGACCAGGGCCAAAACTAACCCTGAAAAGGAGACCAGAAGAATAATCACTATCACATTTCATATAACCAAGGAACAACAACTGAGGCACTAACATAAGGTTATAATTAGCTGCCATTTGAAACCACATCAGTCCCTGCATGGGTCTCTGTCATTACAGCTTCCCTCTGAAGGATGAATATGGACTGGCACTCCTAAACATAACTATAATTAAAAACATACAGCTCCAACATCTATATATACCCCTCAGCCTAAATGTCCTTTGGCCTTTGGCCTTTGGCCTATGTCAGCTTCCTTTACAGAACGATGTAGTTTTATAGAAATTGTAGTTTTTAACTTGAGCCAAAAATATGACTTTTTTTTATTAATATGATATTCTGGGCGGAGAGCGTCAAACAGAAATTCAGAGGTTTGGTTTTCCTTCTGGCTCCTAGGAAGTCCCTTTGTGTTTTTTGCTGGAGATATATGCTAGGATTTAGGCTGAATTCTTGTTACTTGCAAATACTTTAATTATACCTTGCTGCAGCTGCACGGGCGCCCCATCAGACTGACGGCTGAATGTGAATGATGGAAAATCCATCAAGCGAAATGGCAGGCTGGATGTGTGCTGCGTGATGCCCAGTCTGACCTCCTGGGAGCGAAATTACTGAGGCAATTAGTGACTGTGAGACAAGACCGAATGTGAGAGAATGAGTGACTGCAAGGGAGAGAGGAAAGCCAATGGGAATGATAGGAATCAGCTCAAAATACATTATGAAGGGATCTGAGGATTCAAGGAAACCTCTCAGTTTTTACTCTGTTCATACATCATCATTCCTAGTTTGTTAGGTTTTTTTAAAAGGCTTTTCTAAAAACTATGTTGTTGTTTCAGTGGCTGTGGATTGTATGCCAAAAAGAGGAAGAAAAAAAATCCCTGAGACTCTGCTGATATGCAAGAATAGTCAGGGATTGTGGGATTTCTGAGTTCGCCGCCTTTGTGTCACTAAGGGAAAAGTTGGGCGCATGTAGCCCCGCCCCTTGCGCTTTCTCCTAACGCTTGCTTGTGGAATGCCCTATTTTTAGCCCGAAACAATCTGTGGCACCACCTACCGTGCATGTGCGTGTTGACAAGCTGTTTTCTGAAAACGCTGCCTTTAAAGTACGTAAAACTATCGTCAATATGCATGTATGAAAACAAAAAGGACGTTATATAAAAGCATATAGATAGATAGATAGGAATTAGGAAAGCCTAAGACAGCATGTTC
Source organism: Mormyrus iriodes (assembly GCA_011763525.2). NCBI lineage: Eukaryota > Metazoa > Chordata > Actinopteri > Osteoglossiformes > Mormyridae > Mormyrus > Mormyrus iriodes. Next base: position 2,317,314 of record JAAGVU020000044.1, on the reverse strand, counting down.
TGTCTTTACAAAGACTGCACAAACCCACCAAGGATCTACCATTAAAGAATAACCTTCACGTGGCTGTGAGACGCCCTTTATTTAATAAAACCTTTATCAAATTGTTTGGTATATTGTTCCAAAGTGGACAAAGTATGATTCGGTGTAATGAGCAGTGGAGTCAGGCAACATAAAATGTACTAGCCGCCTCGAAGTCGTATTGCCTTCCCAAGATATTTACAATTGCAGGTAATGACCGACAATGTTTTATATTTGCTCTCTGCGATCGCTTGGTGTGAATAACACCCCCTTTTCTCATATGATGTAATATTTGGTCTAAATGTTTAAAATGCTACAGTTGTAATTCTATATATAAATCGCACTATCTATATCCCGTATCATATTAATGGAATATTAGACATGTTTTTGTTTTAGAATAGTAGCCTAGTACTGAGAAAAAGAAAGTTAAAATGTTAAATAAATTATGAATAACTTTTCAGTATTTGGTGGGCTGTTGTGTTATTCTAATTAGGCCAAATGCAAGGGGTGGGGGGAAAAGCTTTTTATCAACTCCTCTATTGGGTCCTCCTGTTGAGTATGTATGCCGATAATAAAGGCGTTATACACATTGGCGTAGAAGTGGAGTCCACAAACTAATTCAGACCTGACAGCTAAATCAATCCGCAAACGGAAATCGAAAATACCGTTAAGGGATTTTCGCTGACTACTGTACTTGCATCTGGGAAAAAAGCCGTTTATCGTTTGAAATTGAAGAAATATTTTTCTAAGTAATTCTTTTAGACTAATATAGGCTATTCCGGACGACCAAAGGCAATGGAAGATACATGTTTTTACCAGGAATCAGACTCCATGTGCTCCTCTATCATAGACCTCGGTCACTGCACTTAATATAAAACTCAAAACTCCCTGGCTAAGTTATCTGTACAACGCAGCAGCACAGCTACCATTTAGTCAGTATTAGTCATACTAATACTCGGAGTGCCGCTTTACACTTAAGCAATAAACAAAAATATGCAGCAAGGCAGCTAGTACATTATTTAAGCTCAAAACACAATGCCGATGGGCATGCTGGATACATTTTATAAGACACTTACCATATTTCGAGTCAGGATTTTTATACTCCAGCTCCATTATGGGTGTTTTTGGTCAACTAAAAGTTAAACTGAAGACATTGTAGCAAGTCTTAGATCTTAAGTGCCTCACATCCGCTACTTGTGCGCCGCTTCTATTAACCACAGTCGGGGACGCCTCGCTGACGGTCGAAACCAGTCCTACCCACCATAAGTACCATGTATTATCGGGCAAAATGCTTTCTTGGGCAAAAAAGACCTTCGCCAATAGCAGTTAGGGAATACACAGACTGACTGCCTGGTGGTCTGGTGGGTGGGGTTTTCTTTTAACATTTTCCCTGCCGGTAATACGAAGGAATGTGAATCTGGCACACTCCTCGTGAACTCGAATAAATCTTTTTGTTGTATTTTAATAAAATAAATGTTTTTGGCGTACTTTAATAGGATAAGACGTTAAGCTTAATCGTATGTTGCCGTTCAATTACCGAAATCATCTCCCCTTCTTCTTACTTTATTTTTATAGGTTGAGTTATGTTTCATGGTCTAAATGTGGTATGGAAATTAATTGGCGTTCGTGATAAATAGTAGTTTGTATTATAGCAAAGCAATGTGATGGAAAAGTAGTGCTGATGCTCCTGTTAGGCACGTGGAGAAATTGGGAATAACGGATTACAGAAATTACGCGACTCTGTACTGCATAAATAGTTGGAATATGGATCATTGGGTGGATGGATGGATGGATGGATATGGAATTATAAACTATTTCATTTATTTCAAATTATTAAAGATAACAATTACCTATAACAACCTTTTTTATTTTATAAAGCAGCTTCAAAATTATTATTCTACTGAAAGCTTGTTGTTTTAACTACTATTCATAAGATGCAGGCAATTTAATGAGCCGTGTTGAGTAACAAACAATAGTCCAATGGACATGCTAAAAATATACACGCCCCCTCTAAGACGCCAATCATACGGGCGAACACCCGACAATCATCTAAATGGTCAGATGGGACGGCAAAAAAAAATCTGAAATGTGTCATGGAGAGGCGGCCATGTTGAGTGAGTTAATACGACATTTAATTTACTAGAGATTCTATAACAATATACCAACCACATTTTCCTTTATCGATCTCAGTCTACTGTACGTTTGTGCGAATGTAAGGAAACATAGCAATTTCAGTGTCACGTAAATGAATATAATTTGCTTTGGTGATCATAACATCAGACGTTACTTGTCGTCCAATTTGCCACACTCAAAATGGCAGAACAGCAAGTCCAAATCACCTCTCCAACCAGTTTTAGACTCATCGCACTTTAGTGACGTCAGATCCTCAGTGTTGACAGAGCACGAAAGGAAATTTTTCCTAGAAGCACAGGTAAAGTAAAGTATCCTGTACATTTGATTGTATATTCTAACGTGTAAGTTATAGTAATCTATAAAATTTATGGAGGTGCTATATACTTATCGTGGGGATACTACTACAATTCGCTAGCTACCGAAACGCAATGACAAGGACATTAAACTTATTTATGTAACAATAGTTATTTCAAATTTATGAGCTTTTCAGCCGCACGACAGCTAGACGGATTTAATAATGATAGATGTAACTGCGTTTGTGTAATCTATATAATAACCTTATATCATTTTATTATCGTGTTATATGGTGAGGACAGGGAGTTAATTTTACAATGCAGAATAATTATTAGTTTTATAATTATTGAATTATGTCGTGTATTATTGTCAGCTGAATAACTTCGTAGTCAAGTAACTGCCAGGAAAAATTATAAATTGTTAGCTGAGTAAAAAGACTAAGACAAGTCCATAAATAACTAATCTGACATAATCCTCTACTTGCAGCTGCCACGTGGTGCACTGCTATGGAAAATGTTCTTCCCATAACAGTATTTGTGTTGCATTGTTTCGTGTCTATTTAGAGTAAAGTCGCCATGGCGCTACGGAGAGCCGCCTTTCGCCTGTTCGTCCAGCCGCACGGATGCGCTTTTATGGCGGCTTCGAGGGGACAGGGGACCGTCGCTCCTGTGCGCTCTGGTGTGTAGCGCACCGCGTCTGATACACCACAAATTTGAAGGCACTTTATTAACAGAGGATGTTTAACTATTATACCCCAAAAGTGCATTTTTACCTCATATTTATGTCTGACATTTCTATTTACTCAGATGCCGAGAAGGCGAGGGATAACACAACAGCGAAACCACGTATGTATTAGACCTGCTCACAGATGTGTCAGTTCTCAAGTTCTCCTTTGTAAATTTTCAACATAGTAATCATTTCGATGTTGTGGCAGCCAAGGTCCACTTCAACTGGCGCGATGCCCTGGACCTGGAGGTGCAGTTGACTGAGGAGGAGATCATGATTCGAGACTCCTTTCGTACATACTGCCAGGAAAAACTCATGCCACGAATCTTGATGGCCAACAGAAATGAAGGTATGTGTGAACAGAGCACTACACATTTTGCAAATACAAAATACATAGTTCATAAAATGCAAATTTTAGCCGAGATATTCGGTCTTTGTAGATTGGTGGTATCTCAAATAAAATATACTTAGTAACAATACGGGTCTTATACGTTTTACTTCACAGAATGTTCTATGGAGTTCCCTTCCACCCATCATCAGTGAGGTTACTTGAATCCCCCGCGATCCACCTCCAACTATTTTAAATGTGGGATGAATATTCAGAGTCTGAACTCAATAGGCATTAACCAAAAGCTGTAGCATTACAGTAGGGAACTAGTAATGCCCCCGTCCAGCTGGACGATAAATACCGTGCGGTCATTCTATTGCATTTTGCTGCTGTTCTCATCAAAGTATTATTGCAGAAAATTGGAAATGAAAGTCCACTCTTGGATCTTAATAATACTCAATCGATCTGTTTCTCTTGCGCAGTGTTCCATCGTGAGATTGTGTCAGAAATGGGGGGACTGGGAGTTTTGGGCCCAACTATTAAAGGTAAACAAACACGATGGTGGCCAGTGTCTCATGTAGATTCCAGAAATGATTATGAAGACCAGAATAACTATGGCATGGAATACAGCATATCCTGTAATCCATATATCTTATTTGCTCTCACAAATCCCCTTTCACCTCATGCCTTCCCCTACTCTCTCTCTGTCTCTTTTGAACCGATTAGGTTATGGTTGTGCTGGCACCAGCTACGTGGCCTATGGACTCATTGCCAGGGAGGTGGAGAAAGTGGACAGCGGCTATCGCTCGGTCATGAGCGTGCAGTCCTCACTGGTCATGCACCCTATCTATGCCTACGGCACAGAAGAGCAGAAGGAGAAATACCTCCCTAGACTGGGTTAGGAGAAGGCTGTGGCAAACACTACTGCGGTTGCCTTACTAATGTAGCATTCTGCTGTTCAGTGTTAGCTTTTAGGTCTTAAAGAATTTGCAGGTTTCTAGCAAGTTGTGACAAGCATCTTTAAATTCATCCTGTAGACTGTCATAAATACGCAAAATTAGACATGTAAGAGAATATACCTTATTTCTCTAGATTGCATTACTGTAAGGCAGATTATTTTTTTAAATTAACATCTGTCTTGTATCTTTACGTGGTTCAGCGAAAGGGGATCTCCTTGGCTGCTTTGGGCTGACAGAACCAAACCACGGCAGTGATCCGGGCAGCATGGAGACTCGGGCGAAATACAACCCCTCCAGTCGCACCTTCACCCTTACAGGCTCTAAAACATGGTGAGTTCATGAAAAGGACAGCACAGTTCCTCACCTGGCTGCAAGGAGCCTCTCCTATACTTATTACTGCTAACAGTTTACTACTACAATAGTAAGTCTACAGCCACGGTTACAATACAGTATAAATAATGCTTGTATGTTTATAAAAATATTCTACAACCTAGCACTGTAATCATGCCTTGCTGACCAGGATCACAAACTCCCCGGTGGCAGACATCTGTGTGGTATGGGCTAAATGCGATGACAATAAAGTGCGGGGCTTCATTCTGGAGCGTGGCATGAAGGGGCTCACCACACCAAAGATTGAGGGCAAGTTTTCCCTGAGAGCCTCCTCCACTGGCATGATTGTGATGGATGACGTAGAGGTTCCAGAGGAGAACCTGCTACCCAAAGCCTCTGGTCTGGCTGTAAGTATGACTTGACATTTTTAAAGGCTATTGCCATGGTTTTAATGATTGAAACCAACTTTATTCTCTTTGGTCTGATTAGGGTCCCTTTGGCTGCCTGAACAATGCACGCTACGGCATTTCCTGGGGCGCACTTGGTGCTGCCGAATTCTGCTTCCATACGGCCCGTCAGTACACATTAGACAGGTAGGGATCAACTCTTTTATTGAACGGATGTGAGTATATAAAAAGTTGTGTGTTCATTTTATTTCACTCTGTTATGCCAGGATCCAGTTTGGTGTGCCCTTGGCCAGGAACCAGCTCATGCAGAAGAAGATGGCTGACATGCTGACGGAGATCACCATTGGACTACAGTCCTGTCTGCAGCTGGGCAGGCTCATGGATGAGAAGAAGTGAGCTTCACTTCTGTGGGCGCTGTTACCTCGATATTGCAGGACAAAAGCGATCAGAAGCATGTAAAGAAAAGGTACAGCCTAAGGGGGGCTAAGCTCTGCCTGCGTATCTGCCTAACTTCCAGAGCAGCGCCGGAGATGATTTCCATGCTGAAGAGAAACAGCTGTGGTAAAGCCCTGGACATCGCTCGACAGGCGAGGGACATGCTAGGTGGCAACGGCATCGCAGACGAGTACCACATCATCCGACATGTCATGAACCTGGAATCTGTCAACACATATGAAGGTGAGACAATGGAGTGGAATCTGAACAGGAATCATTAAGGCCAACTGAGGGGCCAGAAAGGACTGTCTGAAAACAGGGCGATTATACAAGAGTGTAGAACGGCAAAAGTGTGGAGTTTCTTCATCATCAGAGAACTGCAATTCCAAAACATTTACTTGAAAGAACCACGAAAACCTCAAACCTGATTATACAATGTACCACCAGTAGAGGTCAATAATGGCACACATATGGTGAGAGCTCCATGTCGCACAGAGGAAAGTGGCTGGCCATTTACACAGACTGGAGATTAGCAGAAAGCCTCAGATACTACAGTGAAATCATTATGATCACTACTTTGGTTTCATTGCAAACCATCCCAATTTTCCATCTCTCCAACCATATTCCTACTGCCTGTCCTGTTCAGGGTGACCAGGGGTCTTGGACACAATCCAAAGGACCATTTGACAGGGGGGACACCAGTGAAAACCCAATATTCAGAGGAATGTCTGTAATTCACTGTTTTTTTCTTTTCTTTCATTTTTGTTTTGGCAGGTACACATGATATCCACGCCTTGATTTTGGGTAGGGCCATCACCGGACTACAATCCTTCACAGTCGAAAAATAAATTAGATGCTGTCTCTCAACGGTAAATACACTAAAGCTGACCGTAATTGTGACCTGCTCGTTCACAGGCTGTCCCTACTTTATTTCCTCTTTTAATGGATATCTGTATAAAATGAGGGCCTCAACTGGAAAGGTCAAAGTTAGTCATATTGGTCAACTGTTCAGTCACATGACTATTTCCCATTACATATTATGTGTTGATTCTGGATACTGTATAGACTAAAATTAACACTTGTAAAATTTACACATTTGTACACTACAAACATTACTGGTTTGATAACAGAAAGTAGCAATTTCCACAGAACATTTTTAACTGACGCAGCACTTATTTCATTGGTTGTGAAAATGGTAATCAAGATCTCTCTGGCCTTTGGTCCCCTGTTCTGGCTGCAAAAAAAAAATTCTCATTAATCTTGTCAATAGGGGACAGCATGGACTTTTGAGGTGATTAAATTGAATTTATGCCGTTCCATTAATAAAGTCTATTGCAGTTATATTTTGTAATTCTTCTAGACTGGGTACAAGTACTTAAATCTTGCTTCTAAATGCTTCTGAACTTTTTCTACTTAATTGGAAATATCCAATGGGAATGAAAAGCTTAATACAAAAAGTGTCTTCTGGCTAACTGAAGATATTTGTTTAGACAGCTTTGTGAGGATTAAAAAAGCAGGTATAAACATCATTGTAACAAAGCTCTTATTTTTAATTACACTGTATTAAACACAAACTGGCAGTTTTAAACAGAAACTAAAATGAACAGCATCTAGTAGTAGTATATAGCTGAATTACCCACTATATTAATAGTGGCGATGTTTTGCAGTAACCTCTGGGTTAAATGGTATTTATTGATCAGGAGCCTTCTGCAAGCCTTTGTTGATGGCGACCAGCGTCAGGCTGGCACTCTGCAGTTCAGCACTGAGCTGGCTGCTTTGGTCCAGTACCTCTGACAGCTCCCTCAGCCTGTCCTCCATCAAACGGCTGTTCTCCTCATAGGTGCTGAACATCTGCCCTTTCACCTGCTGACACACCTCACTGACCTGCAGACACATGCTATGCTAGCCTTAAATGCATCTCCTACTTACACAAGACAGGTGCACTGTGTACTATGGGCACATCTGATCTCTATCAGCAGTAAAAGGGTCTAACCCTTCAGCTGTTGCTGACTAGAGTGAAGCACTAGGGCTGGGGGATATGATGATATTATCGGTAACTGACGGCATCAGGCAAGTAACCAGGTTTCGATATCTGACAGTAGGCTTAGGCTACACACAACGCAAGATAACACAAAGATTTACAATTCGGCTTTCAGTTCAGCCTACTAGCCTATGTTTCTGATGCAGGTTTATGTTCGCATGGTATGCAAAGCTCTCAGAGTGTGTTACCATCGGTTATAAAGCTGATGTGTTGCTGGGGCTTTTCGTAAGCTTGTGAACCTCTGCTTTGTGTGGTTTTAGACAGTCTGAAACATGTTTTTATATCACAATTAAACCCGGCCTACCAATCGATCATTTTCCACAGAAACTAAAAAGCGATGATCAGCCCTCCCCCTCCCCCCAGTTGATCATCTGTTGTTTTTTTTTTCCATGCTTTCACATCTTTCCTTCAGCTAAAATAATTTAAGTGCCTCGCTTGGTGTCATTTGCATATGTCCTTTTGTCTGTGTGGGGGGGGGGGTGGTTGGACGACTCAATATTATCGTTTATCTCGATATTTTTTAAATAAAATATTGCAGCCCTAACCACTCCTATTTTGCAGGCTCTGTATAAATTAGCATGTTGCTTTTACATTCCTCCTGAGTATGGCCATCCACTCGTTAAGAGTCTATTGCTTTCGAGATGACATTTGAAAAATTGTAAACAGTGGAAATACATTGTTTGTTACCTTATCCATTAACTTCTCCTGGAAGCTGTTCATAATTTCTTGGTCTACTGCACGGCTTTCATTAATCTTCTCTATTAGGTCCTGAGTGTTTTTCCCTATCTCATCTATCCTTGAACTGAGAGTAGAGAAATAAGCGGGATTCTCACTCCGGAATTCACAGTCGGCACCTCCGCCAGGAATGCCGATGCCTGAGTCGTCACTTAATGAAAGACAACGGAAAACGTACAACACCATTCTGTCTGCAACACTGCTCTCCATCTGGCAGTATAACTCGTAGCTGGTTTTCACCAAACAGAAACTACATTTTAAATTAAGTCAAATCCTTGCTCAAGTAAAAAAATAAATTCAAGTCACTTACTCCAATGTGCCTTTTCATTATCTTTCGGCAAAAAAATTTATTAAAAGGACTAGGGTTTCTTTCATTTTCCTATAAATCATTCAACAAAAATTACAGGCTTTAACATAAACAAAGGGTTGCAGAAATGGAGGAAAAGTTGAATAAATATTAACCAGTGGTTTCCAAACAAGCACGATGGGCAAACACTCCTATGAGTTTGTAAAATCCTCTACAGTACCTTGCTGGGAAAATGATGTTATCTTTACTCACCTTGTCTTCTGGTCGTGACTTTCATCCAAACTTAAAAATGATGATCTTCCAAGGTCAGGGTCTAGTTGTTCGTCAACTTCCTGAGTAATAAGGAAAAACAACCAAAAATCCAATACACTGAAATACTTCAAACATAATAATAATCATTATTATTTTATTACTATTATATTACACTGGTGATTCCTTGAGGGTGCCATGTGATAGTCCCAATCATCTACTTTCACAAGGTGTTTTACACTATAGGCCGATTTATGCAAACATTATGTTAAATGTAGAGAATTTTGAACATTTTAAATCTTCTGCGTGATTTTTTTAACTGTAGAATAAGAGATTACAATCCGCACTATGTAAAACAAAAGGGCCACTGTTATAGGTCCCGTCACCACGTCAGGGGTCGGGGGTGTGCCTTTACTCATACTCCCACCCAGAGATCGCCCCCCTCTACTGTACCGGGAGAGCGGAGAGATCAATATGCTTGGGTGTAGACTGAGAGCTGGGGGCCATCTTCGCGGCGAAAAACTGATCCATGACCTACCCGGGCAAAGGCCTCAGAAGTAAAACCCCTGTCTGCTCCTAACCTTCCGAACTCTTCTCACTAAACTCATTTTAAAATAAGCCAGCCAGCAATAATTGACTAATAGCCGCTACCTATGAATACTATTATATTCTCCAAGAGTTTATGCAGGTAGAACCTTACATTAATACACTGGATGTTAAATATTTTTGGCTTACTTAGCTAGCACATTAGCTAATTGGCTAAATTATGTAAACTCCTTGTACTAAGAGGTAAATAAACCACTTAAGAACTGCAAATATTGACTTTATAAGAATCTGCGGTGCTGCTCCTTGACGGTAAATGTCCTTACCATAACCTTAAGGTCGTATTTATCGATAAATTATTATTTATTTTTGTTGTATTGCGGTAACGCTACTCAGTTGGGAGAAGGGACGCGTCGTCATCGTCGAGAGCAACGGCCGGGTCGCTAGGGCGTTTCCGCGAGACCACGCACGCGCTACGCATGCAGGCGCGTGCCCTGCGTGGATGTTCGCTTAGAACATGACGCGGTGTTGAGCTGCAACATTTTAGGTTTCGTGATTTTCCCTCTTATACCACTCCATCCCATGTAAACGACATGACTTCCGTATAAAACACGATTTGTTTGCAAAGCTTTAGTATAACAATTGCGCAGAAATAAATATTTACTACTAAAATTAAGCACAATCCATGAAGCATTCTTTGAGTCTTGATTATCAAATAACCCCAAATGCCCATGAGTGCAATAATAAAGCTTAGAAACCTAAAAATTTCATGACGGATAAGTCATTGACTCACGATTAGCTTACGTATCAATTAGAAGGTTATAACCGTGAGCAATAAGCATTTAGGAGTCCGGGCATTCATTATAAATTCATACAAATAAATATAGCCATGATATGAAGAATCATTAGTGTATAATGTGAATAATACTATCACAATGAGGTTCTTTTGCAGATGTTAAAAATAGTATTGTCTCCCAAATACTGCAGATTTGTATGACATTGCAACCAAATACTTATACAATACATTTCCCCTATTGACCCTCATGACAGAACCTGGTTCTCGGTCAATACACCAGAAGCTTCAGAAGGACAGAGTGATGCCATTGCATTCATAGGAAATCTCAACTCTCGGGACAGACAGACCTGGCTTTTGAGACCAAGGGGATTGTGAGTAAAACAAAGTCAGGCCAGGGGCTGTGTTTCATTTAAATGAACAACCTAAAATAGACAGTGAGGAGTCGAGTGTGACAAGAGACATGGAACAGTTCTCTGACTTCATGTGGGTAGAGGAAACGACTTTTTATCTCTAAAATAAAATCCAGACTACATTATCATGAGCATGATTAGGAATCTGTATACTTCTATAAGCTATAAATGCAAACTGCCACCTTGACTTATCTCCTCAAGTGGAAAGAATGATCAGCCATCTTTTATTTAACATTGCAAATAAATGGCGTGAAGTTCATTTCAAATATACCATTTATTTTTCTTTTACATCTACACCTTGGTTTTGTTTAAAAGGGAAAACTCAAACTAGCTCTTAATATTAACATCCTAACATTTGATTAAGCCTAGGAATACTATGTTCATGTGCATGCATTTTTTAAAAATACTTGTTTATGTGAGGGAAAATTTTGGAATATCTTGTTTCATGCTCTCTCTCTGTCTGACTTTGCTCATCATCTTGAACGGTGAGACATTGCTGTAAAAGGTATCGTATTCCTATAAACCCGTCAAGAACAGCAACTATGGGGTCTTGCTTCGGTCATTGTCAATGGCACTGGCCCAGCTGTAACCTAACCCTTTGTCCTTGTTGTTCCTCATTAAGAAATACTGTATTGTTGTCCTTCTGCTAGCCTTACATCATTATCCCCAAAGCATGCACACATGGATGCGCACAGATGCACAGAATATGCATTGCCTCTATACCTCCCACCGTTTTCCTTCCCCAAATCCTTTATCTATCCATCAGCCCCCATCTGGCATTTCAGAACCAAGCAGAAAGATCAGTTTCCCTATCCCAAGCAAAAATAGATTGCCTATAAATAATCACTATCTTTGTACATCAGTACAGAATGAAATGTGACCCTGGCACTGTCTTCCCCCTTCTATCGAAGTCTTAAATCGCATGTTTTTGGGGACCACAGGCTGATTACGGTGAAGCCTTTAGAAGAATCCCAAGACAATGAATAGAGATCAGCTTGCAGATCACAGTGCAAAAGCCATGCTTTGGAAAACGATAAAAGCCCATTGACTGGGTGAGGTAAAGAGGGATGGAGCACAGCAGTGAAAGAGGACTGAGTTGTGATGGGCAGGTTGTGAACAGTTGAAAATGCAACAACGATACTAATTATTTTGACCATGCACATGCACACGAACACAGAGCTCAGTAGGGCTTTCTGGAAAAGCCATAGCCTGCCATGGATAAATTATGCAGCATATCCCATTAATGTTCGATGGGCAGCAGTCAAATTAATTTAACCTCTTTTTCTGGTAATCAGTGGAATTGTGACTGTAAAACCACTGGAGAGTATGAAAGTCAAAGGACTGATATTAGCCTTTTTTCCATCAGGCGTAAAACCTCGACCTTTGCCTGTGCATTTCTGCCGTGGAACTGAAACAGAATAAATGAATGTCATGCATGCCCAGGCTTGCCATTATACAAGAGTGTAGTGCCTTTGTTAAGCATTAAATTTTAATTATAAACATTAATTATATAATATATAAATATATATTAAACATACAGCATTCAGTTATACAGGTAAATGGAAATCCACATAGGCATTACTA
>JAAGVU020000044.1:2282038-2299064 GCA_011763525.2 Mormyrus iriodes | reverse complement strand
TCTCAAATATGGGCAAAATTTTGGGGGGATGGCTAGATATTCAGTATTGGCATGAAACCAAGGCTGTAATTTTAATATCCCCCCCCCCCCCCCCACACACACACAATATATATTATAATTATGGCTTCGGTCCCCCCCAGTGTTGACTCCATGGCTATGGCCTTACATGAGACAACTCTACTAAATTCATAAATCCCTATGAAGCCTGGTGGCAAATAACGTGTAAATCTATGGTGGACCCCATCACACTCAAAATATAATTCAGACTGTTGAGTGATGGAACAGGTTCAGAGTAGCATATTACGTCTGATTGGGAATCGGCCTGTGGGAAGTGTGGGTGAGGAGACTGCAGTCAGATTTAAATGGGAACAGCAGTGTAACATGGCATCCGTTTGCCCATCTATCTACACAGCTGCGGCTCCTTACGGTGGCAGCACACGCCAGTCAACTGTGAGGAATCTGTGGACTTATGCTGCAGCGGGGGACATTTTCCCACCTCCGCTGAGCACGGCGTGGCAGTCAGCTGCAGCATGCTTGGCGTTATCAGACAGGAGCGTCACCCCGCTGCCTGCTGCCAGACTGGGCCTCTGCACACATCCTGTGGCTTGCAGAGGAGCTGTGAGAGTGTCTGATTGACTGAAATAAAGGGGGGAGGGGCAAAAACACAAACTGAGAGAATCCCCTTTCCCTTCTATTAATCTATGTCAATATATACTGATTGGGGCTCAGGCTTGCTGCATATGAAGTACAAGACTTTCCTCTCCTTTACGCTCGGCCTCGTTGATGTTTTTCATTACCGCTTTGTGTTCTGTTTGTTATGTTGTTGTCTTTTAGTACTGTATCCTGGTCCAACATTCATCCATACTTTAGTCCTTTTCCAGTGCAAACCATTCTGGAACCTTCCATCCATTCAGCGGCCTCATCTCCCAGTACTTGCTTGTTCCTTACAATGTCCTGCACATAAGAATCATTCACTATCTGGTCGAATATCTGAAAAATTGGCTGTGTTGGTGTGATTAGAGGATCTTTTTGTCATTGTTTGTCTGATCGTATAACAATAAAATCAATTTCTACGTACTCAGAGTCTGCCATTTCGGCTCCCCGGTGACTGAACACAATTCCTTAGTGTCACCTGGAAGCCATTGATTCACATTACATTTAACTGCTAAGCTGACATGTTTATTCAAAGTGATTTTCACTCAATGCCCATTAATAACAGCTGGACATAGTAGTAGGAGCTGTAGGGGATCCCAGCAGATAAACCTTAAGTTATTCGCTGTTGTCTGCAGGTGCTGTCCTCCCCACTACTTTATAAATGTTCCAGGGTCCATTTATTACAGGATCTGTACTAAATTATCAGATTGACTTCTAGTCTCTTCTTGACATAAAAGTTTATTTCCACCAATGTTAGCTAGTTATTGTACCCCTGTGACCAAATGTATAGAGTGATTACTCCACCGATATATAAAATCTTTCCAAAACAGCTTGTACTGCTGTAAATGCAGTTTATAACTTTCCAGCCCATCATAGATATTAGTTATACCCCAGTCAGTCTCTAGGCCTATCTGATGTCTGTCTCCAGCCAATCTCCAAACACTTCGCTGTCTGTCTCCAACCAATCTCCAATCACTTCGCTGTCTATCTCCAGCCAATCTCCAATCACTCCACTGTCTGTCATCAGCCAATCTCCATTCCCTTCACTGTCTGTCACCAGCCAATCTCTAGTCACTCTGCTGTCTGTCTCCAGCCAATCTCCAATCACTTCTCTGTCCATCTCCAACCAATCTCCAGTCTGTGTCTCCAGCCAATCTCCAGTTATCTCTCTGTCTGCCTCCACTCACATCCCTGCTGGTCTCTAGATGGATTTCAGTCACATCCCTGCTAGTCTCCAGACAGTCTGGTGATGGCTGCACCATTACACCACATCAGTCTTCATTTTTTCATCCCTGGTCTACACTGCCTCACTTTTCATTGATGATTTATTCCGGCTTGTTCCTCATTCAGTCCGCCTACCAGACTATAGTCTCACACATGCCTCAGAGACCTGTGGAAGATCATGTGTCTTCAGGTTCTGGTTGAATCGCCCTATGAAATACAGGTTAAATTGAGTGTACAGCGTGCAGGTCCATTAACAAACAAGCAGTATTCGTCAGGGACCTTTTGTATGAGCTGAAGGAACAGCTTTTAGTAGAGCTCTTTGTGTTGAATCAAGAGAAAAAAAAACAAAGTGTCACATCTAATGGATTGCACTAATCCTTCAATCAGATGGCTCACACAGAAAAAAAGGTCTCATTAAAGGAGTTAATCAAATTAAACTGGTGAACAATTGAATGAAATACGTGTAATTGGAGGGTCTGGATGGTTTAGGCTTTAAAGGAAAGTCCTACTGCACACAACATGGTAATGCCCAGACCGTGGCCACACAGCTAAACAGCCAGCATATGGAAGGTTAGATACAGAGGGTTAGATACAGGGAGAGCATTTCAGGCAACTTTCCTCACACATATTCCTTACTGCGTGCACTGTAAATAATCTGCTACTGCAAAAATATAAATGATCATACCACACTGTACGGCCTGATTATTTATAGTCTTCAATCAGTCTTCTAACCATTTGCCCTGGTCAGGGTCATGGCAGAGGGGCTGGAGCCTGTCACAAGCAGCATAGGACACAGGGCTGGGATGCCAGTCCATCACAGGGCCAGGGCGGGGTATACCCGGGACGAGGTGCCAGTCCATCACAGGGTACAGGGCAGGGTACACTCTGGATGGGATACCCGTCCATCACAGGGCCAGGGCGGGGTACACCCTGGATGGGATGCCAGTCTATCACAGGGCACAGGGCTGAGTACACTCTGGACTGGATGCCAGTCCATCACAGGAAAAGAGGCTGGGTACACCCTGAATGGGATGCCAGTCTATCACAGGGCACATTATGCATTCACTCACCCCCACTTTTAGACTTTCTACAACTAATTCACAGACATTACATGTTGCCCTCCTGTTGTGGTTTTGTGTGGGGAGTCCTAAGCCCTTTAGCCTAATACAATCTTCTAGTATTCAATGTATTCTTTTACCTGAGATTAATTAATTAGGGTTACAGGATTCACAATATTATTTATGGTCTTAGTGCATCTTACCGTGAAACATGAAATCTCAGTCTGCATATCATTGTACTGACTTGCTCCATAGTTCATAAATCTGAAACATTTCCAAGTGAAATGTGAGCTTGCCATCAATGTAAAGCAGTGTTTCCCAACCCAGTCCTCAGGGACCCGCAGACGGTCCACGTTTTTGCTCCCTCCCAGAGTGGACTGTCTGGCAGGGAGCTGGAAGGGAGCAAAAACTGCGGGTCCCCATGGACCGAACTGGGAAACACTGATCTAAAGAGAATGAGCACATCTGTGCTTATCAGTGAATTTCATGTGATGTATAGTATTACTGGCCACAGGGTTGACTTCCAAAGGGAGAGCTTTTCAGTCCTGGCTGCCTGGTCTTTCTAGCATTGAGCGGCTTTTCTTTGATTTAATTCTGTTCGTTAAGCAGCGCGTTTGGAACCAATGCTGATATTTTCTCACGTCTTCTTCTCATGTGTCTGATTAACCTGTGCATTTAAGCATGTCTTTTCAAAAACCCGATGAATAAGTAATTAAATTTAATCAGTCTTTTAGAAATTCATAACAAGCCAGAGAGATGTGGCGGGGTGTGTGTGTGTGTGTGTGGGGGGGGGGTCCTCTTTTAATGTAAATATCAGGAAATTTTCATTCTTTTAATGTTCTTTAAAAAGTTGCTTATAAAAGACAATCAGGAAAACTATGGCAAGTGTTGACATTAAGGTGAGAAAAATGCTGATGATGTGGAGAGTGTTGTGCTTACATTGTACTCTTTTATACATCAGTACTTTTTCTAACAAAAAAGATGCAACCTTGTATATAAAATACATGTAATGAATTTCCTTTGAAAAGTCTGCAGAATACGTAAGTATTAGGCCTGACAGACATGGATTTATAAATGCCATTAATTTTAATAATGTTTATTACTTCTAGCTAAATAGCACAAGGGATGAATAAACTTATGAAAGACTAAATAACTCCAAAAACACACATGCAGACCTGCGCGCGCACACACACACACACACAAACCTCTTTGTTTGCTTCCCTGTGTCAGCAATTCTTGGCAACTGACAACCCCAACTACATCTTCATCCCCCCACTGTTTCCATGGAAACAGGTAAAACTGCACTCCTTAAACATACCCTGCACTCACCACTAAAGACAAACGATCATAAAAGTGATTGTGTACGATCACTCTTTCAGGCACCAGGTTTGGGCTGCACACTTGGACCACGGCTCTGCCTCAGCTCCCTGAGCACCGGACTGATGATCCACAAGGCAGGCGAGCTGAGTGGAACTTTGACAGTGCTGTTGTCTCACGATACTGGGATGTGCACGGCTACCAGCATTTGTACAGGGTCCCCATGTGGTCCCCATGCAGCGCTAGAGGGGTGTGGTTTCAGGATCCAATCACAGGGCAGCAAATTAGCATTGTGTGGCATGGAATGAAAGCAAACAAATGCAGAACTTTGTTGAATGGATGTAGCCTTTCCATTATCTAATAAACACAGCTCAGCTTAATCTAAATAAGACCCTTTGGCCCTCCTGATTGGTCTATGAGAGACAGAGACCTTGATAATAAGATAATGGAGAAGGCCCCATTCTGCTCCAGAGCCCTTCTGCTGGAAGGTTTTGTACAGGCTGCGACCCTTTTGTGTTTCTTCGGGGTACGCACCACATGCAGTCGATCACAGTGGAAGGTAAACTGCAGTGTGAATAGCAAAGTTTCTCTGACTATAACTGTTTTGAAGAGATGAGATTATAAAAAAAATCCTTCTAAAAGCAATGGATTCTGGGTAAATTCTCAAATCATGTATTTTTTTCTCTTGTACTATAAGAGATGCAGGATCCTAGTGGTTAAGCAGTTGGACAGTTGGTTTCATTTTGGAGGCATCTATCTGCTGAACTTGATATTCTGAAAGCTCGGTTCTACTTTGATACTGTTGTCTGTGGATTTCATTTCCAGTTAACCACATTGAAGGTAGAGCTGCTAAACACCATCACATAACCTTAAATCGGTCATTTGCACAGCAATACAAACAAAACTTATTTCCTTAATGATTAACAGTCAGCCAGTTTTCCATCTTTGAGCCATGTAGTATCAAATAAACCAAGAAACTAAGCTGTTAATATCACATTTTGGCACAGGTAAAAGCATTCATGAACGTCAAATGGGTCAAATCACAGTGAAAGTCAAATATTACACCTAATTATTTAGGAGTTAATCCACATGGGTAGTCCATCTAAATTTGACAACCCCTAGGCTAATGTGATCTACTCAATAGGTATTAATAACCATGTGATCCAAGCCGCCCTATTCAAAATACAGAGTTGCTATAGTGTGCTATAGTGCGTTTCTGTATATTCGTTCTGCTCATTCATCACATGGAGATTGACAACCTATATGGACGTGAGAGACTGTCCTCATGCGGCCAAATGACAGCTAAATTAGGCCAAATAGCTCATCATCCTGGCTTTCCGTCTACCATGTAAGGCATGAATCTCTAATAGGATATTTAAAATAAGATTAATGATTTTAATAATCCCATTTCAGTTGCATACATGGTTAGTGCTGTGGTGATCCAAAACCTGTAGTGGGAAAAAGACAAAATCCAGCAGGGTACAGGCTTCACAAATCACTTCCCAGTTTCCCAGAAGAGTCCTTTGGATTACCTGTGTTAAAAATCATGGGAGCACAGACAGACCAACGTTTTCTAATCTTAAACCCAGGAGAGTGAAGTAGCTGTTCATGGGCCACCATGACAGAAAATGGCTGGACAGGCTGGACAGAAAATCTGGCATACTGGGCTTTTTCCAGGTGAAGGCCAACAAAATTTTGGACTTCCCCCCGGCTTTGCCATGTGGCCATGAAGGACCCCGACGTCCAGGGCCATTTTTTAATCCCAGTCCAGCACTGAAAACGAATAATATAAACTGAGGCATATTTACCTTCCAACTGTTCATTCAGTGTCACTGAGAGCCTGGAGCCCATCACAGGCCCACAGGACACAAGGCTGGGGGCACCCTGGATGAGACGCACTCACACATGATGGGAAATTCAAAAACACCAATTCACCCGAACTTGCCCCACACAGGGAGGACTCAAACCCATATCTATGTCCCTAAAGGTGAAAGGCCACAGTGTTTCCCATCATGCTACCAGGAATAATAACAACCCATTTAAATTCCCAGGAAAAACAGAAGTGATGGAAACAATAATTTAACATAAATACACAATTCGGTCAAATGGGGTCTTTTGTCCAATAATACTTTAATATGGCCTCTATTGGATGTTGGTTACAATACCGCAACTATAATAATTGCCTCTTTATTAAATACACTTCAGAGTGCTCTGTGATTTAGAATATGAAGTGATTTTTAATTTTAAGACATACAGACATTGGCATGAAGGGACACTGATGGTGTTGGTTGAATGTTTCATGGACATGGTGTAATAAGTTGTCGTTTTTTTAAGCTGACATGCCAGTTGGCAGTGGATTGGATGTTACATGTGCAAGTCGCACCCGGGGGCTGTTCAGATATCGGAAGATGAGACCGTGCAAGTCAAATCACCAGAAATTGGCAGGAAGAGACTCTGCAATCAGCGAAATTAGGATTAGGGACTAGAAATGCATAAAATAATAAAATGATTAGGGCATACATTTGTAAAGGTTCTCGCTCTTTTTATTTTTAGATCACCGTGCAAAATCTTCCACATTAGACATAGCAAAGCGCTTTTAAAGATGCATGAATTTAAGAGGATTTCTTGTTCAAGAGAATTATATTACTTTTCCAATAATCATAATACTAAAGCAAATATAGAAAGGTATTTGCAAACTTTAACAAGAATGTGTCAGCTATCCTTGTGAAAACCACCAAGTTAACTTATATATATAAGTAACACATATATATTGGTAACACTTTACTTAAGGCCATATTGTGCACTATAGATACCTTTATTTTGCATTATAATGCTCGGTATAAGCATTAAGGATGCTTTGTACTGCATTATAGCGGAATCTACAGTGAATTATAGATGAGAGCTTCATAAAGCATTCATAATGCATAATAAACATTGCTATAATGTGTTATGCCATTTTATAAATATTTATAAGCATGTTTATAATGCCTTATGAATGCATTATTACTTTTTATGAATGCTTTCATAAATCACAAAAAATATGGCCTAAAGTAAAGTGTTACCGATTTATTGATATGTTTTTGAATATCCTTTCTGCAAGTGGTTATAAGAAATTATAAAATGAACCCCACAGTTGTGGGCTTGCAGGTTTGAATCCTTTTACGCAGGCTAGGGCTGAAACTACCTGCGATACCAATTTGAAAACAGCGATCTGAAGACAGTTAGTATGTGGTGATATTAACCATCCACGAAAGCTTTTGTTCTGCCTTGCGTGAAATACGCACTGCTCCCATGTTTTTTTTTTTTTAAATACGGTCTCATTTTGAATATCCCCATAAATATAGCACAGGCATTTGCAGCAGACTGTGCCTGCTAGCTAGGTTATGATACAATTATGAAGTTTGTCCCCATATGCTGGAAAAGAAAAAAAACTACTATAATAAGTATCACTTTATTGCTAGATGCTGCTATCATGTTCTAATGAGATCATGATAGCAGCATGATAGCGTAAGTACAGGACAAATTGTTCACGATAGCTCATAACGCAGGGGCCTACAGGATGTGTGGTATGTGAAAACACAGGCATGACGAGCTAATGCACAGCTTCCATGCTCCATACACACATCTCCATATTACACTCGCAATCTGCTTTAATCGATTTCATTTCGCTTCTCAGGGAGATTAAAGGAGGGAGAGGTCTTGTTATAGCAACTAATTAATTTAGATTAAATTGAAATTAATTGAGTAAGGAAAATGAATTTGTGTCAAGCATGTCTATAATTTTGATAGTCAAAAATAAACCTGTAAATCTTCCAAAGCATCAGGCAGAGAAATTAGCTTTTTGGAAATGCTTGTTTTAAAGTTCATGAGGACTGTTGCATGCACCCTCAGCGACAGGCCATGGAGGTGTGACATGTTCACTTCAGTGAATCCATGCTAATGATTTCTGTCTTTCCCAAAGCCAGAATGCTTGTTGACTCGCCACCCTCGTGATACACCGCAAAGCTGCACCTCTGTTGCTCCTAGGGCCCCGTCCGCCTCGGCAAACCACCCAAACTTCCTGGTTATGTAACACTGACACCTGCTGGGAGTACAGGTGCTTCTGTGCCCCCCGCAAGCATCTGCCAGCATCCATGGCTCTCTACAGTGTAGCTGCTTTCTGGGTGGCGGCGTGGGCCGCCTTGGCGACACCCCGGCAGGAGCTCAGAGGAGTCTCAGAGTGCAAGTAAAAAGTCCAAACCTACAAGAGTGATGTCTGTTCAGAGGAAGTCAGGCGCCCCTGTCCACTCTACAAGAAACACTTTGGTGCACAAGGTTTGCTCCAGTATTTCCCAATCTGGTCCCCCAGGACCCACAGACAGTCCATGTTTTTGCTCCTGGCAGCGAGCTGGGAGGGAACAAAAATGTGGACTGCTTGTTAGGGTGCTCAGAGGGAGCAAAAGCATGGATCGACAGCGGGTCCCCAAGAACCAGATTGGGAAACACTGCTCTACTCAATCAACAGCAATATCCATAGACTTTTTTTTATTTAAAAAAGGTAGGAGGCACATCTAAAGTCTTCTGTACCTGCTGTGACAAAGAGTCCAGAATCTGAGATGACTGTGAATGGTTCCTCATGAGATCTAAGTCAAAAATGTCTCAGCCTTGCAGTCCTTACCGCAACAGCTCCACACCACATCACTGCTGAAATTATGCTTTTGGTAGCAGTGAAGGAGGGGAGGACAGCACACGGAAATAGCAGTACAAGTTTGAACATCCAAATTGAATATTATTTGGTCCTAAGCAGACCTTTCCGGCAGAAATCCAACCATCCCAGCCTCAGATAAAAAAGGGTGTAACAGATTATGGGGAAAGATGACAGAAAGCACACCACTATGATGGGCTGCCCAGTTGGGTCAGAGGAGCATTGAATCTGCAGGCCATGAAGTCAGCAAATGTCTGGGACAGATCTGTAGAAAAGCTGGACAAAAACCGTCACTGAACCTCAACTGAGAAAATACCAAGAGTTAACAGGCTCTTCCGCAAACCATAACTTCACCGTTCAAGAAACATTACAGACTTTGAAGATGCTGAAAAGCCTTCAGGTTCCTGATTCCTCGCAAGGAAATTTGACACTCATGGAAAAAGCAGAGCAGCATATAAAACACAGCAGTACTTTTATAAGCATGGGTCATAGGTCACGCGGCAGACTATGTAATTTCCACTGTCTTATGCCTAGTTTAATTATCTCTCCTTCCATGTACACCTTCCAGCTTGTTTTTTGTCTTTTGCATGTTGCCAAATAATCCTCCATCCATTCATCCATTCATCCATAACAGCATGACCAATGTAGGGTTACATCAGAGAATGTATTTATGAAATACTTTAATCTTGAAATTCAGGTTTTTAATAGAATATTACCCTTTTATTTGTTCAGTTCTTTGATCATCAGGGAAATATATGCAAATCTCAGACAAATTCTGCAGCAATGACAGTAGAGTCGAATGTGGTCTGTACTCTCCAGCCATAGGACGTAAGGCAGAAACACCAGCAGATGACTCAGCCCAAGCTCACCGTTCATTAAAACTTCATTTCCTCTTTCCTTCTCGCCTGCTTCCAGTCAGAAGCCTGCCTGCTGGCTTCAGAGCTTCACTTAAGCCCTGGGTTTTACTCAAAACGTCTGCATTCATTTTGCATTTTCACAAAAAGAGCCGCACTGGAGAGCTGGCTTCGGAAGGCAGGTTTGGTGAGTTTTATGTGCACTAACAAGATGATCCAAGCAGTCGAGTGGAGATATATTAAAGATATAAACTGCTTGTATACTGTAAATCAAAAGTGCACTTTTCTTTAAGTCTAACACCTCAAATGTTCTGGACAGAAATGCTCTCACATGAACTAACAGAACTGAAAACTACCACAGAACTCTCTTTGAACAATGCAAAGATAGCAATGGAAAACACATACCTGAATAAAAATAAATGAATTTTCAAAGGTAATTACATAAGGGGGGTTGGTACCAATACTGTCAAGGTGCAGAGCATAGGCACACTTTGTAAAAGAAAACGAATCCTAAAACACACATCTGTTTGCATCACTGGCACCACATGTACTCCGAGATGCCTGAATTATCAACCACAGCTGAATTATGCAAAGATAAACTCACAGTCCATTTCTAATACGTAATGAGGGATTATAAACACATGTTGAAACAGGCATTGCAAATTTGTTTGACTTATTTATTTATATACTTATTTATTTGTTTTATTTGTTTATTTCTGGGTGTCTGGCAAACTCTAAGTGTTGTTAACTAGCGTCGACTCAGTTAATCCTTTTATCTAGATCCCCGCTGCAGGGTACCAAGTATCACGTCTGGAAGGAAAAGAACAGAACCACGGGCCCCTAAAATGATAAGGGCCCGTTTTCGTGTTGCTATGGTACTGCATCTGAAATGACTTATGACTGAGTGGCTCTTTGATTAATTTATTCACAGCATATGAGGGACATGCCAAACGTATAGTTGCGACGGCACATATTTTGGGCTGACTGTGCACACTCATAAACTTGCTTTTATTGTTGTTTCACCTCCCCCCTCCTCTCCTTCTTTGCTAGCGCACACTCAGGGGGACATTTCCAAAGACCCATAAACAAAGGACCCAATCTGATCCCTCGTTGCAGGAGATCATAAACCAGAACCACGTGGTAGAGATTGTACAGTGTTGGATATGAGTACGACATGGAAACACCTGAGTAATCATAAGGTGGCTGATTTGGCAAACAAGCCCTAAAACACAGCTACAATTCAAGAAAAGAGGAGGACTTGGATTCCATCTATTTTCTGTAACTGCTTGTCCTATTCAAGGTCATAGAGAGTCTGGAGCCTAAGGGCACAAGGCAGGGAACAACCCAGGATGGGGCACCAGTCCATCACAGGGCACACTCACACATGCTAATTTGGAAGCACCGATTAACCTCAACATGTTTTATAACTGTGGGGGGGGGCAGAGAACCTGGAGGAAACCCCATGATGACACAGGGGGAACCCTAGCGGAGACTTGAACCTACAACAGTCCCATAGGAGTAAGGCAACAGTGTTAACCACTGTGCCACCATGCCACTCAGAGACTTCAATTATTAGGGTTAATTATTATTATATTTTTTTATTGTCTCCGTATAAAGCTCAGCTCCATACTCAGCCAAACTGCTCACTGTCTTTACACACAGCAGGCAATATGGAGTCATGAAGGAGGGACAGAAATGGCAGCAGACATGGCCCATCTGTCAACACAGGCTGCAGACACCCAGAAATCCAGAGAAACCGCTTCTGCCCCCCCCCCCTCCCCATCGGGGATAAAAAGATCTTTAAATTCCCCAGCTGTAGATCTCCTGTCACAGACTTTCCTTTTGACAGTTTATTTTATTTGATAACAGAGCAGCAGTCTGGATAATTTCCTGTCAATTTCCCTGCCTCTATTTTCAATAGGCTAGGTGCCTATTGATGGAGCGGTGAATAATTAGTTTACTCTATTGGCAATTTAAGTAAGAATAAGATGGTAGCATGCCCCTATCAATTCCCTGAAAAAAAGTGTCCAGAAAAATATCATTTTTTAGAGCGATAATGGTCTTTTAATATGTCTTCCACAAGAAATGGGTTCTGGGTTACACTTCCTCCCATCTCAACACAAACAATCTTTCAAAGCATAATAACATTTACACAAATGAGTTTCATTAATTCCCAGCTAATGGACCAATGCAGGCGTCGCGAACCCCAGCAAGTTGACAGTGAAATTGAGCCCTTATAATACTGTTTATGCATCGTACTTTTTTTACACACTCTGTGCTCACTCTTTAATACAAAAATCCAGTGCTATATGGATTACTAAAAGTCAGCGTTCACAGGGAAATTTGTAAACCGAAAGCCAAATGAACAAAAATTAATAAATAACACAGACAGAACACAGTACATTGCCCAGAGCCCACAACAGGTGTTTGAACAGATAGCAGAAGATGCGAATTGCTTCGGATTAATAAATCGCATTCAGCTGGCAGGCTTTCACCTCGTCTCCTCGCCGTACGGCAGTACATGGGTCACGTGCCGAGGACGCCCCGCGCCATTCAGAACTCGCAGCCCGAGAGGGGGCAATTCTCCAAACTCCAGAACCACAGAACACCAGCATTCAGCATCCTGAATCGCCTCATCTGTGCAAAGGATGTTTCATTCGCCTTGGTTTGCCAGCCCGATCCTCTCCAGGCCTACCGACAACCCAGTGGTTGGCATGAGGATTTTCCCATGAACATGTGGGCATTTTGTTTGCATTGACAAAGAGAGAGGGAATTTAAGCAAAGGGGTGAGTGACAGATCAGAGGGATGAAGAGCAGTATAATTCCACAGAGCCAGCTCCGCCTTCTTTCTGGGGCCATAGTTATGCTGCAGCTCAATCTGATTGGAGGGATGCTGTTCCCACTGTTGCCAGTCACAGAAGTGATATCCTCCCCAAACAGGAAGTACATGTGATTATGGCATCTCATAAAATTACTTAGAATAATGTAAATTAAAACTTGCACAGATTCTAAGAAAATGTGTTTTTTTTCCTCAAGTTTACAAGGGCAAGATATCAAAACGGCTCTTTTGATGGATTCAGAATCACCATCTTTTCTGCAGGGTTTACAGCTTTAGAGCTAAAACTATGGCAATAACTTTAAAAATGTATTTACTGTTTTGGCAGTATTGAGTAGAAAAAGTCATTTCTGGAAAAAAGCTTTACTGTTTTGCATTTACTTTATTTAAAAACACTGGCAACTCCGTTTTACTATTCTGCTTGCTGCACAAACTTTGAATAAAAATGCCAGTATTTTTAATTAAAACTTTTGTAAATTAACAAAAAAAGCACACATTTATGCTTGCAAAAAATCCTTCAGAACGAGAATAGACTCACCTGACAAACTACATGAAGTTCAATGGTTATAATAAAGTTACAGCGTTATAATGAAGTGCATACAGACTATGCAATACAAATGAAAAATGAAGGTTTATTTAAGCATTTGGAAATAATCCATTTGTAAATGGACAGAGGGAAATATATTTTTCGCATATGAACTGAAATGTAATGCGTTCGGCTAACAAACAACATAGTTACCGAGTGAAAAATGGGAAAATTGAACCAGCTTCATAAATTCCAGCAGTGCACTGTCAGCTGGCCCATGATGAACAGTGAGCCAGGAGCGGCCTCTCAGTGTATCTCTCAGCATCAGGCGTGTGCTTTATCTTTCCCCTTCTGCTAGATTACACCTAGAGGGCTCAGGTGGGAATCTATCATTGCTATTATTACCTGAAGCACTGGGCTGCATCTATCACCACTAAGGTTACCATAACCTCAATATTAACGCGGGAAACCTTCTAATAAACATCAGAACGAATGGCCTCCGCAGCAGAATTTCATCTTCCTTTCACTTTTAATAAGGCTCCCAGAGGAGTAAAGATTATAGGCCATATTTAGCATGCTGAACAAATCGTTCGCTTCCTCCTCTCCGTTTCTCGGCCCCGTGAGTCATTAGGAGCCTCCAGTCCCAGCTAGGTTGGCTTTACTGGTGTGGTAGTTGCACGCCTGAAGCCCTATTCCCCAGCAATAACATTACACTCAGCTGGTGTCAGACTCCTTGGGCAGTAGGTTTCAAAGCACACTCCTGTGTTTTCTCTCCTTGGTGTCTCTGCTGGTTCTGTGGTGCTCAAAATGCTGTACGCTCTCCGTGGTGTTGCAGGCCCAATGCCAGCCTGGGATCTGATGCCTGGGTGCCACAGAGCACTTGAGTGCTGACTGTAAAATAATCCCCCATTACACAATGCAGGCCCATTCAGACAAATGCTCAAATGAAAATACATGTAGCTAAACAGGTAAGCTTCTTTACGGATTACTGGAATTTGGTCCAGTAGGACTGCTTCATTTCAGAAGAGCATGAGGGTGTGCCACCGTCAGTCATGTGATGTGGTCACATGATGTGATTTCCTGGCAACATTCATAATTGAACATACGTCGCTTTGCATTCAGCTCACCCAGTATTAAAAGAAGCATAATCTGCCTATAAATACATGGAGAATACAACATGAATTTCAGTACAATTTTAAACAATTTACTGTTTAAGATATTCACATATTCCCATATATTTACAATCACCTTTTTTTTGCCTAAGCAACAGTCCCTGTATGTAAAAATATCCGCAATATATGTATTCAAATTATCAGAAGAAATTAGCAAGTCATAGATAATAAAAAACACGAAATCATTTTAATTTTGAAGGGAAGGCATGAACTACTTTCAGAAGTTGAGGATGTGATCGTAAATAGCTCTAGCTATGACAATATAACAATTGACAATTTACACGAACTGACTCGGCTAATTGATGCGATCCCATTTACTTGTGCTTTTGTTGCACTTTGTAGGAAACGCGTCCTAATGAATAGATCAACTGCTGGAAAGGAAAACCCAGTTAAAAGGCCAACTCAGCATGGTCAGCAAGCGACAAGCACCTTTTTTAGCCATTCCACATTGATGTCGAATGCTAGGACTGTGTTCCACAGAACACCAAAACGACCCTTCTTTACATGTGGCCAGCAGCATCTGCATTTCATTTAGACTTACAAAGAATCTCTGTAATTTTAACTAAGGGTAAGTTGCATGATAATACAATGAAATTCCCTGAGGCCTCTTCTGTTACACACCAGTGAAGGTGCAGCCCACATTCATGCTCCCAGTCCAGACTCCTGCTGTGCATGTTAGTCACCAGGAAGCCTAGAGAATGCTAAACTGGCCTATGTTCTGTTTGGTGGGCTGGAGGCCTGGTTTCGTGAGCTCCCAGCACTGTCTTCCTAGCACGATAGATCACTCAACGATAACCGCAGCCGGTGGAGAGTACAAAAGCAGGTAGCTGACAAAGTACACTGGAGGAGCTGGCATGACTGATCAGTTGGCATGGCAGTTGTCCTTTGAGGGATGTACCAATGAGAAATGGGATAATTGGCTATCCCACATTGGGAGGAAATGGAAAAGAATAAGAAAGAGAGAAAAGCACTAATAGGTCAGGTTTTCCTTGCATTCTCCTCTGAAGAGGTGCTTCGAATCACATTTTAAAGAGGACTCCCAGAGTGTTCCCATAATCCCCTACAAACCCTCTGATTAGACACAAGCCCTTTCACTGGTCCTTTTCACCCCCACCCGGGGAGCAGTAATTCCAGCCCCATTGCCCGGTTCTCTGCTTTCCAATGCTCCGAGGGCTCAGACACGTAACAAAGCCAAGAGCCTGGCCTAACACTGGCTGCGCGCACACAAGGCTTTGGTGATGCGCAAGATTAGCCTTTTGTGTTCCCTGGCTAAAATTAAAGATGAAATTCTACAGACACCATTGTGTTCCTATCTCGAGGACGTTCTACACCGTGAGCCATTTTTAGCATCGATGCGAAGATGGGCGAGCTGTGGCAGATAGAGTGCTCTCTGGGGAAATTCACCGCCTCAGCACCATGGGAACTGTCCTCTTCTTGAAATTGTCTTCCCCAAATGTTAGCCATTTCTTTTTCTCATGTGTTCCCACCCCCCTGACATATTCTCAGACTACACTTAAATTTCACACCTTAGACATCAACCTTTTGATCTCCAGAAAGACCTTGATGCTGACTAGATGAGAGTGTGGGGTTTATTTTATCATTGCGTTCATAATTTTAAGGGGCATAAGAACGCAATCTGATGGTGGGTTTTCAAGGGGACTATGGTTGGTATAAAGCTGTCAGTTTTGCTCATGGTGCAGATGTAAGGACAAATAAGAAGAAGTAACAGTGTGCTGGAGCTTCACCGGCGATTCAAAGCATCACTGTAGGCTTATCTGAAATTAGACTCACCAAAATGTCCATAGATAGCCAGTGGAGGCCATGGAAAAAAGGACTAATGATATGCAGGGGCAAATTCACGTAGAGCAAAGGTATTGCTTTACTAATCCAAAATATATAGGTATCACAGTTCTAATCAATGAACTAATTTTTTAGAAATTCATCTACTTAGACCAAGAACCCACTGTGAAAACTAGCATGCATTTCATCTTATTACCCATGTCATTTCTATTGCGAAATATTCTGCATTATCTAAGCTCAGTTTTATTTCACAGAGAGGAAGAAAAGACTCTCTGTAAGTATTAATATCAAATCCCATACCACACAAAACGCAGCAGCTATGCTTTCCTAAATATCATTGGTCTCCTACCGCATCAGTTAAATACCCATTACACTCAAATGAACTCAAATGTCAGGAGGGAATAATGAGATGAACACTTACTGCTTGACATCAAATATGAGGATTTGTGTATATAGCACTGCAGTTAGTGACAAGCAGAACTCAGCTGTTCAAAAAGAGGCGTGAGGCCACTGAGATGTGCCATGAGAAGGCAGTGACAGCAATCTCTGAGAAACAAGAAGCGACCTTGAGATCATACCAATAAGAACCATTCAAATGCGGAAAACAGAGGAACCAGCTGGTCTATCTCACCATTTATTGAACTGTTTGGGAGACCAGCTTTCCTGCCTTTAGAGAACATGCGGAACCTGCTCACCTATACTGAGGAACTATTTTATGGGTGACAATGAGATCATACTGTGGGTAATACGGGGAACCTGATAACCTGTACTGAGGAACCACTTTATGGGTGACAATGAGATCATACTGCTGGGTAATACGGGGAACCTGATCACCCGTACTGAGGAACCACTTTATGGGTGACAATGAGATCATACTGCTGGGTAATACGGGGAACCTGAT